>VWYP01019570.1:746472-799926 GCA_013400435.1 Pycnonotus jocosus
CCCGGAGGGGGCAGCGCCCGGAGGGAGAGGGGGGAGGTCTGGCAGTGCCGGCAGCCTCCGAGCGGGGCAGGGGCGCGGCGGGGCCGTGCCCGGGGACGGCAGCCGCGGCGATCGCCCGGGAGTGCTGGAGCGCGCTTCGTGCGAGCAGGAGCCTCTCCCTGCCGAGCGGCCTCCCGTCCGCCCTCCGGTGCCCGGCGTTGCCTGCTGAGCCGCGGCAGCACCGGGGAGTGATTCGGCGAGGGGAGGAGAAGAGGAGGAAAAGAAATCAGATTGCCGAAAGGATTAGGAAGCGGGGTGGGGAGCCGAAGCTCTCTCCCCCCCTCCTTCCCCGCACACATTTGTGAAGCTTTTCAGAGCTACCCTTCAGCATCAGTACCGGCAGGCGACCCGGGGAAGCCGCGACAGCGGAAGGTGCTCGGCAAACTGCAAGAGCGATCAGAGGGAGCGGAGTGGCCCGGGCCGGCAGACCCTACCCCGGCCCCTGCCCGCGGGGCACCGTACTGCCCGGTCCCGGTGGCTTGTGTGTATATATATGTAAGATATTTATATTTTCTACGTTTTTACTGCTCCTCTCGGAGGACAGAATTTGGAGCATTAAGGGCGGGCGTGCTGCCAGACCGCCTGCCCTGGACGTGCGAGGTGGGGAGAGAGGAAGGGAGAGATGCCTCTGATTAGAGGGAAAGTCGTGCTCATCCTCGGATTCGTCTTCCTGACAACTTTCCTGGCTGCAGTGAGAGGGCTACCCGTAAGGGGGAAACAGCGCAGCAATACCCCGAAGGAGAGGAGCTCCAGGCTGGCGGAGGTAGGGCGACCTTTGGGGAAATACGGAGAGCCGGGAGGGTGCTAGGGCGAGCTCTTCCTCAGCCTCTGCACCTCCTTTCGTGCCCAGGAAAGCTGAGGGTGGCAGCTGGCACCTGGGCGGTCGCTGGGGCTCCTTCGGATGTAGTTGTGCATCTCGGACGAGAGCAGCGTCCAACACGTGTCCCGCGGCCCGGCCGCCCAGAGCTCCGGGGAGAGAAGCAGCAGCGGGAAGATGCAGCCCCCCCTCCCCCCTCTTATCGGGTGTTTCCTCACTCGCTGAGGGGCAGAGCCCTTTCCTGGCATGCGGGATTCTTGGGAACCCTCAGATCTTCGCACTGCGCAGAGGCTGAAGGAAAGGGGATGCTTTAGGCTTTCTGAGTTCGGGGCCGAGTGCCGTGACCCAGTGCCCAGGAAGATCCCTTGCCTCCGGCGGCCAACATCCCAGGTGGCAGAGAGGGTCCGGCTGCAGTCAAATTAGCAGCTGGTGCCCTGCCAAGAATGCCCAGTCTCCTACCAGAAACCTAAGACACGACAGATTTCAGGCTCCATCTCTCCTCCCCTCCACACCGAACCGCCCCTGGGGCAGGTTCCGGAGCGGCCATGCTCCCTTCTCATCCCGGCAGCCCGCGCCGTGTCCCGCGGGACAGGCGGCCCTGGGAGCCCCTCGGCCGGGAGATGGGGATGTCCGAGGGCTGCGCCTCTCGCTCCTCCGAGTGCCGGATCCTGGCCCGCGCTGGCTGTCGAAAGCGGATTGTGGAAGGGGAGACTTCAGCAGGCAATGAGGGACTGGTCAAACCGAGAGCCAACTGGTGGGACCTGATGGGGATGACAGGAATGGAATGGGAAAGAAACTGCCGGGAGAACGGGTAGTAAGGAAGACTATTGGATGGTTAAAACAAGATGTTTTCCATCTTGAAATTGTTCTCTGGAGGAAAAATCATTCAGGCAGCAGAGCTGTGTTTAAAAAGTACTCTTTCAAAGAATGCTGCTGGTAAAAGTAGGTGAAAGGAATGATTGAGAAAAGTGATGATAGGAGGAGTTTGAGCAGGGCAGAGGAAGAGCAACTCAGTCCTCGCTGGCGATACGCAGCAGAATGGAAAGCAGCAGATTTGATCTCCAGTGTCGGTCAGACTGGGAGAGGAGGTGCAAAGTGATGCGAATATACGGTATTGTGAGTTAATGCCAAAACGGGGTCTACTCTGTGGAGGAGTCATGCTGGCAGCTCCTGTCGAATGCACTAATCTCCATTCCAGCATGGAGTTTAGGGCATAACTGAGGAGGGAATGTGCCACATGGAATGCTTGGCCAAGGGGCAAGAGAAGGCACAGGCTGCATCTGGCCAAGTACCACTAGTCAAGCTTGGTGATAGTTTTGAGTGGAGCGTGGACTGAGCAGATGCAAAGAGAATTGCTGGGGATGATGTGCTGTAGTGCTGGTAATACCATGTTGGTGCTGTACTTTGCTAGTGAAACTTCAACCATAGACGTAGATGGTGGTTCAATTGCCAGACAAACGTCAGGCAGAGTGACCTCAGGCTCCAACTGCAGAAGGAGTAGGGATTTACGCTTGAAATCCAGGAAGGTATTGCAGCCCTGTGACAGGGACCAAGGATAGGGACAAGCTGTCTGTTAGGAAGTTGTCCATGCCCTCACCACGGGACCCTGCAGCGCAGGCTCAGGCTCCTTTTTCTCTGACATCTGAAATACGTGGGAGAGCATGTGAGCTGCTGTCAGTCGCGGTTTGTGAATGGCTGTGAATGGGGAGCGTTGTGCCGCCAGCCAAAGATCACACACGGCACTTACACAGCGCGGCCTCTGTCCCCGGGACCTTTGCTTCTTGCAGAAATATAAACATGCAAGAAGGGTATAGGCAAAGGTATGAGGGTGGAGGTTAGGAGTGAGGAGGAAGTTGAAGAATGGATTCCTCTGGCAGTCTGTTGGTGCACCCTGTATCCCTCAGAGTGCTGGGAGCACAGTTCTCATGGCAGGGAAGAAGCAGTAGGTATTGGCATGTATCTCCTAGCTGTGTTTTGGGATGAAATCCTCTGTTTCTGGTGCATGCGGGGGCCAATTTAGAGTAGTCATGCCCAGCTGTTTGAACTAAAGCAGAGAGCACAAGCGCAGCAGCATGGTGGTTAAAAAAGTCCAGAGTGATTTTGGGTCATACACACAGATGGTTCCTGTTGCAGCACTGATACATCCTGTCTCTATGGCAGCAGGGCAGCCACAGCTGGAGTATTGGTTACACTATGGGTAATGCCCTACAGATGTGGGTAGAACGAAGGGGGCTGTGAGGAGAAAAATAGAAATGACAGACCAGAGCAGATAGGCAATCAAAACCATTAAACAATTACATAACTTGGACTTATTTTAATGACTTTGTTTAAAGCAAACTTTTTTTTCCTTAGTTTAGAATTGAATGGGATTTTTTGTAATCTGTGCTGAGCCTTAGAGTCACACTTCTATACTAAAATAGTTTAGAAAAATTAAAACATGTAAGTTTTTCAGTAAATTTTTTGAGATAGAAAGTTTTATTATTATTGTAGGAAGGATGGAGGGAACACATACTTTATTTTTGGGTATTAACCTTACCAGTGTGTGCAAAGTCCTGTACCTCAGTCAGGATCCAGTATTTCCAGCCATTGCCAAGGGAGCAAGTACATGCATTATCTCAGCAATGACACTGGTCAGCAAAGCTTTGCCCTAATTATACTGTTCTCAGCATAAACAACAGATGTAATGAGAATATTTTGCTATTTCTTTTGTCTATTTGACTAGACGTTTAGAAGGCAGGATGACAAAGTTAAAAGGCAGTTTTCTTTCCAAACTGTGACTTGACCCTAACAAGAGAAGATACCTGCTAATTTTGAGGTTTGTTGGTGATATTTGGGAAGGCAGGTGGGTTCAGAAACAGCAGACAGGTGTACAGCAGGGGTTTAAGACACACTTTTTTAGGTTGGATGCATCGTACTTTGATTTGGGCAGAAATGTGGCAGGATGGAGCACTGACCATTAAGGGGTTCTTTAGATTTGGGTAACTTAATATTTGGAAAAGCTTGTGTCTCTTGTGGAGATAAGGTACAGCTCACCACATCACTTAATGGTTTGTTTATTTATTTATGAAGTCAAGAGGTATAAATGAAAAATAGTTTTTATAAACTCACTGGATTTCAAAATACTGGCTCTGAAGATTGTTAATAGATGTTTGGATTCTTTCCAGCTGATACCAATCAGTTACAGTGCTCTTCTGATAAACAGAAAACAGCCACAGTACTTTCTACAATTTTAAACGTTAGGAGTGATTAAATCTGTGTGAACTGACACAAGAGTTTCAGTAGTTGTGCGTAAGAATAACTGTGCCGGTGGGAATGGTGATGGGTGTTGGAACATCCCGGCGCTGACAGGGTGAGGCAGAGCAAGCCAGGAATGCTTTATGGAGGGTCCGGGCCACTCACTCCAGCTCTGGTGGGCTTGGTGGGTACTCTTTTGCAGGAGGGAACCACTCGAGAGAGAGGAGCCCAAGAGCAACGTCAGCAAACTGCTCAAAGCACCCAGGGTGTTACTGCAGGGCTGGGACAGGGGGCAGATCCAGGCTGGAACTTGCTGTTGGATTTCCCCTGGTCTGCGGCTGTGAACAAAGCAAATCTGGCATCTGTGATAAGAGATAATGGAAGGCAACAAAAGAAAAAACAAGCATAGCATAGAGACTGAGTTGGCTGTAAATCAGTGGGTTCGTGCAGCACCTGATATGACTGGCTCCTGGCCCCTGAGAAATAAAGAAACAAGTAACAACAGTACACATTATTTACTGGGTAAACCAGGCAGTGAGAAAAGCGATGGGAAACTGCTTGCAAAACTGAAGGTCTACACCCGATTAAAAATCATTTAAGAATTAAATGTATAGCAGTGATGTGATGCCAGGCCAGGGATACCAGTAGACAGAAGAGTGAAGGAACTCCAAGGTGACTTGGTGTGGCTGTACTGGATTTAAAAAGTGTTAAAGGGAAAGAAGTATCAACTGGGCTTGAGTGGAGTTCGTCAGGAGGCTGTAAGTCGGGGTAGCCCTGTCATTTGGGGGCCCTAATGTAGCCTAGACACATCGATCTGGGGAGCCCACTGGGGTGATGGGCTGCACAGGCACAGAGGTCTGCGGGAGCCTGCCCTATGCCTCCCTCCCAGCTCTTGCTCCGTCTTTACTCTTCGAGGGTTCTGGCCAAGAAGAGCATCCCATTTTCCCCAGAGCCGTCTCGCCGTGCTGTGGCTCTCCAGCTGGTGTCACCCATGCCTGCCCAGCGGGGAGCACCTTTCCGGCTGCCTTATCCTCGGAGAGCCCAGCTGCGGTACGAGAGCGGGCAGCTGGGTCGGTGCTGGCTGCCCGCACAGCCAGATCCCCGCCGCCACTGCGGGCTGTGTCAGTAGCAGAGTCATTTTGCCTGAGGATGTGCTTTTTACCTTTTCATTTCTTCAGCAATTAAGCGTTCTTGTCCCTGGCTTTGTCCTTGGCGGAGGTCGGATTTGTGGGTACAAAACGTTCACTGAAGCATCCTTCCGCTCTGAAAGGGGCTCTTTGTGTGCAGGGAGGTACTTCGCCCTTTGTAGCAAATTCCCTTTTGAGAAGTGCCAAATTATCTTAGTCAACACAGTTGAAAACCCTCCCGCCCTGGGGCTGAGACGGCAGCAGAAACAAAGGAGAGCCGGGTGTAGGGAAGCTGCCCAACAAGGGGGCTTCTTCCATTTTTGCTGCACAAATAGGTCTGCTGCGTCCCCATTGTTACAATCAAAAGGGTTCCTGTAAAAGGCACATGTAAGGGGAAGAGATTAGGCATAAATCGCCCCACAGGGTATTGCCCTGCACTCTCTCTGGATTCCCCAAATTGTCCAACTCGTGCAGAGTTTTCCTCAAAGATAGTCAAGTTGGGGGACTCATCCTCCCTCCAGCCACGGTCCTTCCCAGTGGGGTGATAGAGAGAGTGTGCTAGAGAGTATTTCCTGCATTCCTCTTGTCAGTGTTTTAGGGGTAGGGAGTGCAGACTGGTCCACAGTAGCAGTAAGTGCTCATCGTCTCAGAATAATCCTCAAAACAAGAAGCCTGATAGGCTTCCTGAAGGGAAGTCCCTTAGGGAAGCCTGAGGACAGTCCGAGCTGCAGACAGGCCAGCAAGGTGTCCTGTGGTGGACCTGTGCTGTCCAGCTCCTTCAAAGCAAATGTTATCAGCCAGAGGCTCAGGTTTTGTATAATCTACTGGAGCAAGGAAGAGATTGCAGCATATTTCAGTGCTAAATCAGATTAGTTTCAGACAGCAGCTTGCAAAAGTGCAGTGTAAGGACTATTTTTTGTTTGTTTGTTTTGGTAGAATGTTTTTGCAAGGAACCTTCATTGGGCAGCCTGATGCTTTTATGTGGCCAGCTGTAAAAGTCAGTTTGCATGGTCTTGCTTCCAAGCAATTCAGTTTCTCCATGTTCTTTCTGTGGAGGGACTTTGGGAGCTTGTCTGAGAAGCTGTTTAAGATGTACTTTCATCTCAGTACTTATGAGATGAAGACACCAAAAATATGGTGGTCTACCTGCCTCTGAGTCCTAGGTGGCCCTTGGCATGAGGAGCACCAATGCCTCTTGAGGTTCATGTTGGTTTAGTCTCCAGGGCAAGGATACAACTTCAAAGAGAACAAAATGCAGTAAATTGCTGCCTTCTGCTGTCCCCTGGCACCACAAGACAGGCACAGGGTAGAGACCTAGCTGCAGACGTCCAGGAAACATCCATTCATGCAGGGAAGAGGTGGTGAGGCATAGATTTATCTTGATTTAGGAACCAGTGCTTGGCCTGGTCTTTCAAGGTCTTTTCTAGCACTCAGAACTTGGGCTGCAAGACAGGTGTGGGAACATGTCCCAAACCAAGAGAGCCACTTCCATGCAAGGCTCAATAGGAGGCTGGCACATGGCATGGGTACAGTGCCCTTCAGGTGAGCCCCCTTCCATCCCAGCCTTGGCAGCCCCAGCCTAAGGTGAGCAAGGCAGCCCCGGCTCTTTCCCAGCAGCTGAGCCCCAGGTACCTGCTGGCTGAAGAGGCAGTGTTTGCTGGATGGCCGGGAGATTCTGTGGGAGGTGCCTCAAGTGCAAAATCGACACCTCTTTTCCTCCCTGGGATGTCTTCTCTTCCTTAAAGCTTTGGTACTCCCCGCTGCTGTCCTCCTCCCTGCCCTCCCCTTCACCTGCAGCCATTCCCACAGCAGCCAAAATCACAGGGAATTCCAGCTGCACTGTGCTGTACCATGAGTACCTCCATAGACAAGGTGTTGTACAGATGTCCTCAAGTGTGCAGTTCCCAACACCTTCCCCTCTGGAGATGGTGTGGTTTTATTACATGCAAAGGCTGCCAGCTCCTTAAAATCAAAGCTGGCTGGGGAGGGGAGTTGAGCTTGATCCCAGGCTGGGCAGCTGCAGCCAAGCACCTGGGGCAGGGGCTGCTGGCTCAGAGTCATCCCAGCTTTGTCCCTTCAGGAGGACGAGATGCAGCATCCCCGCTTGGATCCCTTCCTCTGCAGGGCATGGAGATACTCCAAGTCTGGCTCAGGTGCCCACTTTGTCTCTTGTTGAAGGGATCTCTGATGGATTTGCATTTGTTTGGTTGGCTGCATTCCTTGACCCACTGCTTGCATGGAGGGGCAGTCTGTGCACCCTTCGTGGGACAATGGGAGCAGGTGCCCACTGCACTCTGTGCTGCCTGTGATTCCCTCCCCCACCTCTTCTAGCCAGCAGGGAGAGGCTGGTGTTGATCTGGTCCTGTCAGTTTCTACACCTGCTTTTCGATATTTGGGGGTTTCTTCCTTTTGCAGTTTTGGCTGGGCTATGGCAGGCAAGGAAGCAGCAGCTGGAGCAGTGGGAGAGTTACAGTGTGCAGACTAGCAAATGCAGATCATTAGCTGGAACAAGTTAATGGTTACTGAAGCACATGGGGTTTAGAGCTGAAATAAATTAGCAGCGACTCCCTCTGATGCACTGGGAGCTTATGTGTATTACTGTTCAACTGTGTTAACAGAAACCATGTGCCCTAGCAGGAGCATTTGCCAGAGAGCACCAGAGGATGTGAGTGTGTGTCTGTTCATCTCTCTGGGGAACCTCTCCATGCAGTCTCTGTGGGCACCTTGCTTCCATACCCATGACTTAGCAGAAGTCTCAGGGTCTTCAGATAATGGGTGCCTTGCCACCCACTGGTGTCCTTGCAGCAGGCACCATCTGTCAAGAATTGGCCCTTGGGGCCTGTGCAGAGTCTCTGGTGTGAGGACAGCCCCATCTGCTGTGCTGGGATGTATCAGTGGTGCCAAGGAGATGCTCCAGCTTTTCCACTACAAGGCTTATGTGGTTCACTGTGTAGAAAGCAGACCAGTTTCCACTTTGGGGCAGGTGGGAAGAAGAAAATGAACTGTGGTGAACCTTCTCCAGAGTCTTCTCCAAGTACGACACACCTGGCCTTGCTGCAGGCTACCTGAGGAGCATGTCATTTTCTTTGCAAAATGGGAGTTTTGTAGACAAAGAAATTTGTCTCAGTGTTAAAGAGGGAGAAGATGTTTATGGTAGAGAAACATCTGCCAGCGAAACAACCATGATCTGCATGAGGAGGGCAGCAGCTTGGCATGGTGAGGAGAAAGTCCGTGAGGCTGCTGCTTTTCCTTCTTGTGTCACAAGTGATCTGGGGAGCGAGGACGCCATGGGCAATTTACTGATGAGCACACCCACAGGAGAGCTGACTGTGCTGAGAGAAGCTGGCTGTGACAGCAGGATGCTTGGTGAGGAGCATTCTCTGTAGCCTGGACAACAACCTCCTCATTTTTGGTCTTGCACAAAGTCAGCTATGCTGTGTCCTTGCTCGTCATGGTGCTGCATGCTGCTGCTTCTCTGTGCTGTGGTGTCTTCTGCTCCAGGGCTGACTCTGCCTCAGGGGCAACTGAGTCACCGACCTTGGAAAGAGTTTTGAGATTACAGTTGTTGCAACTGTGAGACATGAAAATAAATGTGAAACATGAGGAAGCCTTTGATGCTGCCTCCTGCAGCTCCCTACCCAAGGGAGTTGGAATGAAGCTAGTTAGAAAAGAAAGTGATACCGTATGATCTAAAGTATTTTGATAACTGCATGAAAATTATAATCATGAGGGCGTAATGATTGTCTGCACAGCCCACAGTTTGCTGCTGGCTCCTGCTGGTCTGTCAGAAACAGGATCTGCCCACGTAAGCATGATAACCAAGTGCCATGAGCACTTGTAGAACTCTCCTAAAACCTAAAGGGACTCTTTATTAAAAGAAAAGAACAAACCAACAAAAACAAACAAACAAACCAATAACCCTCCCCACAGCACCCATGTAAGTTGATCCTGAGGTGGATCAGATAGTTCAGCATTTGAGAAGTCTCAGTTGTGCTCTTCACCTGTGCCACAGCCCCTTTGTGGGCAGGAGTGTAACCCAGGGCACGAGAAGAGGGAGGCAAATGGGAGTGTTAACTTCTTTAAATTACCTCTGGCAGATCTTCCAGAGCTCACACGTCAAAATCCTGACTGATAGCTCCTGCTAAGCCACCTGCCTGTAAGTCCAAATGTGTTGGATCTGATGGCTGGCATTGTGGCTCAGAAGGTCTTACGGACAGTAACAGGAACTGAGCGGCACGTTTGCCTTCCCTGTTATCTCGTAGGTACCCACCCAGCTCTTGACACTTCTAGAAGATGCTGTGCTCCGTCATGGCTCTGGGAAATCCCTTAAGTGGGTGATGAGCTGATGGGTGGCAGAGGTCACTTGCCTAATGTGTGTCCCATGGATTTTCCATGTGGCTGAAAGACTGCCAGTAGACAGGTTACGTGCTGGTGGATGGGTTATGAGCCAGGAGGATCAAACTACAGCCCTCAGGAGGCTGTGGTGGTTTCAGCTGGCTGGAAAAAAGCCCTTTATTTGAGCAGTGCCTCATAGAGGAGAAAGCATGTACTATGGGATGGAGGCATCATGGCACACTGCATTTGTTCCTAGTGATGTTCATCCTTACTTTATTTTAAAGAGATAACAGTGTTACCTGTTAGCGCTAGAAAAACCTTCCTTTCTCCCATCCCACCAGCAAAAATAGTCATGAGCCTTTCTGCAAACTGCAGCCCCAGAGCTAACCCCAGATATGCTGGGCTTCCTTCTAATGCATCCAACCAGCCTTCTCTACTTCCATAGCTTTATAGTATGGCTTTATATTAAATCCTGCTTTGGAATTGTTCCTGCCCCATTTCAGTCCAAAGATAATTTTTTTAATACTTTCTCCAGATCCTTGCAGCTCATTTAAGTAAATATAAAAAGAAAAGTTTTGTGGTTAAAAGGAAAAAAAAAAGGTATCTGACTAATTCATAAGTGGGCAAGTTTGCAACAGACAAATTTCAAAATAATGTTGCAGAGAGCTTGGGGGAAGGAGAAGGAAGGTCTATTCAGGAAAAGATCAATAGTTCTTCTGGTGGTTTCTTGTTTCAATACAGCATGGTAAAACTGTTCAAAGGAAACCTAACACAAGCAGTAATGATTAAGCAACAAAAGCCCTCATTCCTTATAATTATAGCTCAGTGTGATACCAGCCTTTAGCAAATACGTCATTTTCTTCACTGCAGTGTTAACAAGCCCAAAGCACAGCCTGAATGTTGCCTCTGATCTGACTGCCGTGTGCACAGGTTTCTTTGGTTCAAGTTGAATGAGTTTATGTGCTCGATAATTGGCTTGGGATAGGTGTGGGTAGAAGCTGCATCCTCTGAGCTTGTCCTGTGCTGGTGACTTGCTTGTTCCACTGGCTGCTGATGCACAAGCTCTAGCAGTGCCTTCACTGCCAGAGGAGTTCTCTCAAATGTACTTGGATTGGTTTAACCCCATGATGAGGGGCAGTTCTGCTCAGCAGTGTGTGTAGTTACAAAGAGCACTGCTGTTTAGTGCTCTGGCAACTTGCAACACCTACAGAGATGCTGAGGCATGTGCTGGAGGGACAAGTACCTGTGGTTGTGTAAGTGGCAGTGGCGTGGTGTTCCTGGTTGCCAAAGTGCAGTACAGCACAGGAACTGATGTTTTCAGGTTTTAAACTGCTATAGGATCTGAAATGTCATGTCTCTAATGGTAAGAGCTGCAGCACATGAACACTGGTCATTTTCTTCCTTAACCCAGATTTAGTTCAAAGCCTTACAGACATTTCTAACAAAATCACAAATTTTAAGAGCAGAAGAAATTACTAGAGCCTTGAATTTCTTCCCTAGTGCAGTTGCAATACTCAGGTGTTGAGCCCAGTGATGTGGGTTTTGACAGTCTCCACAAGAGAAATTGTCACTTTTCTTGTTAATTATTCCTGTGGCTAATTACCTGTGGCATTAAAAGCACAATTCTTATTTCTCAGTTAAATTTTTTTGGCTTTGACTTGGGCACATTGCTTCCTATTATGTGTTTCTGTTCTGGATTATAGAGTCCCTGGTGTCTGGTGGATTACTGCCTTAAAGAACTGGAAAACTGAGTCACTGCTTTCCTTTTTCAGCATGACAAACAAATTTAATTGTACAAGTCTTTCACTGGAAAAGTCTTTCCATCCCTTGAAATGTTTTTGTGGCTGCTCTCTTCATCATCTCCAGATTTTTGAGCAATTTTAGTAGAGGTGTATGAACTAGAAATGGAAAAATGTCAGCCTTTAGTCTCTAGAGCAATCATGTGTGGCCTTTTCCCCCACCTTTTCCACACACCTTGTTGCTGTGTTTGTCATGCTGTACAAAGTAGACATGACACTGAGGTGAATTGCTAATGAGTTACTTCCCCTTCCAAACATCTCTTCTAAACTTGTGCCTCAAGGTGTTTCAGTGGTCAGTCCTAGATGTGGGACAGCCTGGGCTGTGTGGGAAGGGCTCCTGGGCTGGTAGGTAGGCAGCAGTGATCTCCTTCTAGCCTTCAGTCAAAACATGATCTTCACAAACAGAAAGTCAATGCTCTTTCCTGAGTGCTGCCCCAGAGTTTCTCTCAGGTCCCTGCCCTGGGAACCCTTATTCCCAGACAGGTAGGATATGCCAAGTGTAAACATGAGCAGCTGTGGCAATTCCTTGTTCAGCTTTTTCCTTTGCTTGGTGCTAGCTGGTTGCAGGAGAAGGCTGGAACTCAGCTGCAAGACATTGATGGCTTCCATGCACTGCACTCTGCTTCCATGATGGTGGAAGGAGAAGGGAGCTGCTCTCCAAAGGTTTGCAGGCTTTCTCCTGTGCTCTATAGAGAGCTAGACAAGCAAAGTCTTCTCTTCCCTTAGCCCACTGCAGTGGCTTAACACCAGGCTTGATGGCTTTGTCCAGCTGCTCCTCAGACAGTGCAGAGGAGAGGGTGGGTGTCACGCAGCAAGAGTGCAAGCCTCAAGGGCAGCTGCTTGTGTGGCTGTCAGGGGACCCTTGATGACTTGGAGAAGACACATCTGAGGCCATGGATGCTCTGACCTGGAGGGAGTACTGAGCCTTGTAAGAGCTTGTTAAATCCATGGAATGATTGTCTGGGGCAGGGCACTAAGCCTTACATGGGAAGGACATCTGATGCAGGGGACAGATTTTAACCCAGCAAAGCTTCAGAGCAATGCAGATGGCAACAGGAGGGAAGAGTTGGGTGGTACATTGTAGTGACCATTGCTGAAGGGCTCTTGGCCATCCAGGGTGGCCACCCTTGTTGTGCTTATGCCTCCAGAGTATCTGGGAGCTGATGGAGATCTGTTTGCCCTGCAGCACTCTTGCAGCCAGTTCCCCTGGAGCAGTTTTACATTTTCCCTGTGGGAACAGTACTCTGAATTTCTTGAGCTTGTTTGGGCGTAAAATCTGAATTAGGCACTGAGTGTAAATTTGGAGACTTTGGCTTGCTTGCTCTGGTGTCTTTGGCTGAGCTCAGATCTTGTTGCTAGAGGAGATCTCACTTTCCATGTGTATTAAATTTGGGTTGTGTGTGAAACGGGTTTATCCAGCCCAATAAGCTCTTTGCAAATTAGACAGTAACACCAGCCTTGCAGGACTATTGTCAGTCTCTTGTGCAGGGGTTGTGTTGGGCATGTGCAGCTGACAATAAACCCAGCACCAGCAGGCAGTGTCATGCAGCCAGCATTGGGACATGGCTAGGTTTGCCTGCTCAGCCCTCCTTGAAGTTTTTGTTCCACCTGAATTCCTTGTTGCTTGTCAAGGAGTCCTGGGACATGACAGGAGACCTAGCAAGGGGCTAAGGCACTGGGAAATAAGCTGGGACAGAGCCAGGCATCATTCCCATGCATTCTTCCCCAAACTATTGAGGTTTGCATGGGGACAGAGGGAGTTGGGAGGGGAAGGTGTGTGCAGGGGGGTCATTCTGCTCAGGTTTGCTACCAGCAGTGGCACAGGAGTCCTCCACATCAGGGAGAGGGGCAGGCCCCAAATGCTCTCTCTGGGCCGCACAGGTTCTGTCTTCTCTTTAGCCCTTTCTCCTCCGGGCCCATCTGGTGAAGTCTGTCACCAGCCCTTCCCTGCGTTCAGCCTGCTCTGGGCAGCAGCCAAGGGACCAGCAGCGTCCCTGCTGCTCTTTTCACTCCCCCTGGGATGGAGGGATCGTGGGCTTTGATGTACAGGGACAGGGCTGGGGACGGGCTGTGTGCGCTCATGAGAGTCTGGCTAGGCTCCAGCTGCCTTTGAAGTGCTCCAGTGATCAGGATGAAAGGGAGGGGAGTCCTTCCCCAAACCATCTGGCTCTAATTGCAGGTAGAAATGCCTCTCTGCGTCCCCCCCGCCCGGCGCCGTGGGGAGGGGGCACTCCATGCTCTTCGTTAATCCCACGGCTCTCGACTGGGCTGACGCGAAGGGTGAGAGCTTGGGAACAAAAGGGGGTTTCAGCTGGGCAGCCAGAAATAGGCAGACACTGGCGGAGATGCTGGGAGTTCGGGCACCTCTGCTCTCAGCCTGGAGCTGCGGGGCCCTGCAGACCTTCCCAAGGACGCCCGTGCCTCCGGGGAGGCTTTGCCAGTTGTTCCCATCTCGGGTTTCTTGGGCACACTGGAGCCTGCTGGCCCCTGCAGTCACGCTCTTTCGTGCCAGGGCGCACCGAGGGCGGGACGAGGAACGTGGGAACTCGGGGCAAGAGCAGCATTTGCTGGCCACCCCCTGGCCCCTGTGACTGGTGCTGCCTCTGGGGCAGGGCTCCCTGTCTGCTACCCCTGCTCCTCCTGGGACTGGAGGGCTAGCCATGTGCCCCTGGAATGGCACCAGCACTTAAAACCATTGGCAGCACTCGAGTGAGTTTTGTTGATTTGTTTGGCTGGGCATCTTCCCTTTCCCAAAGAGTTAAGGTAGCCGGGTTATATCTGCCAGCAGTTTCTTTCTGTCTTTGTGGTAGCCTTTGGGCACCATCAGAAATTTCAGTTAAGCCTGTGTTGTTTGAAGTCATCTGCCATAATACCAGTACCACAGAAAAATTTATTTGAGTGAGGTTTTCCCCTTTTTCCATCATAAAACCCTGGTTGTAAACTGTTTATACAAATATATAGAATTATTGAATATGACCTGTGGTAACTCTGTGACCAGAAGCAACTCTTGCTGTTAACCCATTTCCAGGGACTGGGAAATAGCTGAAAAGAGAGAGTGAGAACTGGAAAGTCAGATGAGATAGGCAATGGGACAGGAGAGGGGTGCAGAGAGACTGGCCATAGGGCTGGGAAGTACCAGTCTGGATAGACCTGTAGGTTCAGGTGCAGCAGATTGAGCACTGGCACAGCACAGGGCACTTGGTATTAACTTGATTGATTAACATATTAATTACTACCCTCGTGCTGCAGTAAGATGGGGTGGAGGAACTGTTTGGGGTAGGAGACCAGACTCATCTTTGCTGGGCAGTGGTTTGCTCCCTGCCCTGCACTGCCACCCTCACAAGATGTTCTCTCTGCCTCTTCCCTCTGCAGGTCTCGGCATCATCCAACCCTCGTTCAGCAGGGGACGAGGAGCTGCCGCCATCGGGCAAGGCGCGGGGGCTGAGGCGGAGCGGGCAGGCCGGCCTGCGGCGGCACAGGCGCAGAGGGGTGCCTCAGCAGGCTGCCAGGAGCCCAGCGCTGCCCCAGCCCCGTGGTGCTGGCCAGGAGGAGAGCCTGCCCTTCATGCTGGACCTGCAGAACCTGCCAGGGCTGGCCAATGTGGACTTGAGTGCCCAGAACCCCAACATCCAGGTGGGGAGTGGGTCTGGGAAGGCTGTGGGGGGATGTGGGTGAGCACTGTGGTGAAAGTGGTGCTCTACAGCTTCATTTGGTTCCTTCAGAGAAAAGATCTCATGAGCAGGGTCTTTGTGGCTGCTGTTTTCTTGGTGACTACCAGCTGCAGATAGCTGGCATGGAGAAGCTTTTCAACTGAGGAATTTGCTCACAGCCTTTCCCCTGACCGCCTTCCCCCGCCACTTCTTCATAGAGCAGGAGTAAAAACCCTCCTAACATAGGTGACCTCTCCATTTCTGAGGGTGGCGTTGGCCCTTGTGAGTGACCACCAGCCACTCTGTGCTTCCCACCCTGTCCCTGTCCAGTCCCTCTGGATGAGGAGAGACCATTTGCACTCCTCATTTGGCCCTGCAGCCCTGAGTGTCTCTGGCCGCTTGGGCTGGGAACCAGTGCACGGTCTGGTAGGTCTGTCCAAGGGCTGTGCCCCAGCTCACTTGCCTCATATCTGCCCAGGTGACCATTGAAGTGGTGGATGATCCTCAGGCTGAGATGGAGATGGACTTGTTGAAGGAGACAAGCAATGACTGGTCTCTGACTTCCTCTGAGTGGTTGTCTCACAAGGACCTATTCTGGCCCCTCTTCTGGGAATACACTGACCCTGCTGAGGAGGAGGAAGAAGATGAAGAGGAGGGGGAAGAGGAGGAAGAAGATGACAAGCTGGATGTAGGGGACAGGGAGGATGAAGAGGATGATGATGAAGAGGAAGATTACACAGCAGAGTATGAAGAGGAGGAGTCCATGCTTAGTGGAGTAGGTGGTAACTGGGACCAGCGATGGCCTGGGCAGAAGAACTGGATCTTTAAGGAAAAATATAATTACGGTGAGTTCTCTTGGCACGTGCAGCTGCCCTGCAGACCAGCAGTGCCCTTCTCTGTCCTGCCTGGCCCACAGCCCTGCACCAGGAGTCACAGTGCACTGGTGCTCAGCTCCTGTTTACAAAATAAGCAGGCATGCCAAGGAGCAAGGCCAGCACACTCAGCCAGGGCTGCCAGCAGTCAGACATGCCAGGATCCTGGTGGGAATTGTCCTTGCATGTAATCACACTGGAGCATGGGCTCTAGCGAGAGCATGCTCAGATAAGACATACAATGTAAATGTTTAATGACAAGTGCTGCTGCCATTGACTCAGGTCCCTGTAGTGACATCAGTGCCAGAAGCTTCTTCCACAGAACTGGGTGCCCTCCAAAAGAGGAGGTGCAGAGAACTAAATGGCAGATTCTAGTGGGCAGATGGGCCAGGGCACCTCAGCAGCTCTCTCCTGCAGCTTCCTGGTCATGACCCCAAAACCAGCCAACCTTTGCTAATACTTGATGTTCAGCATCATGGTCTGTGTGCTGGGCCATGTGAGGGTGGGCAGTGGCCTGTTTGGATTGGTATGACTGGGAGTAAAGCTGTGAGAATGAGAGCCTTTGCTCAGGGCTGCTTCTGTGGGGTTGGCAGTGAGGATGGGGTTGGCCCTTGGCACTGTGTGGCTGGGCAGCTCCATGTGCCCCTGGCAGCACTGTCCCCGCTCAGGGATGGAGGCAGAGCTGAGGGAGGTCCCAGGTGGCTGTTGTCTCTACTCCTGCTAAAGCTTTGCTGAGGTCCATCACTCTCTGCCTCTTCCCTGCTGTGCACAGACTATGAAGATGAGGAGGAGTGGAGCCCATGGTCCCCTTGCAGCATCACCTGTGGCAGTGGCAACCAGAAGAGGACCCGGTCCTGTGGCTATGCCTGCACAGCGACAGAGTCGAGGACCTGCGATCTGACACACTGTCCTGGTGAGCCCCTGGCCATATCAGTCCTTGGGCACTGTCTGACTTGGATGTGGGCTAGTCCCCCACTGCTGCAGGCTGGGCATTGCTCATGCTTCAAGAATTAGTTATGTTTAATGTGATCAGGGCTAACGACCACAGGGCTTTGTTTCCACAAAGAAGCTATGATTGGGCTTCATGGCTCCCCTGACAGTTGTACCAGCGGTGGTAAAGCTGGCATCAAGTTGGATGTGTGACTTCTTGCACCTCTCTCACACTGGGAGCTTGAAATCCTCTCCTGAGGCATATTGAGATCCAGCTCTATCCACTGGGATTTACATAACTAAGAGCTTCTGTTGGGCCAGTCTTGCTGCTGGCCCTCCCTTCCAAACACAGGCCCATGTTACCAAAGAAGTGCTAGGAGAGGGGCTGGGAGATGGATGGTGTCTGGTGCACATACAGAGGGAAGAATCCACCATTCCTCCTGGTGTTCAGCCAGGCTCTTTGTTTTGATCTTTTTATGTCTCAAGGAGCAGAAGGAGAAATGGTCCTCCCCACAGAGGAGACATCTTTCAAAAGCGACAACACCACAGAGCTGTTCAACTCAGGTCAGTCTCTGCCTCTGCTTGCACTGGGGGCTTCAGTGACAGACTTTGGGAGGGTCACAGCTGGCTGGCAGGGAGGGCTCAGCAAAGGGGTCCTGTGTCTGGTGTCCAGACCTAAGTCACCCAAACCACTGCCATGTGCAGACTTCAGTGGTCATGCTGGGAAACCCAGTTGCTCTCACAGCCCTGGTACAACACAGTCCTGCTTTAGGGTTCAATGGCTGAGGCCAGGCTGCCACATGCCCTCTCCTGTGAGGGAATGTTGCCAGCCCCAGCACAAACCCCCTTCCCTCTGGCACTGCCTTGGAGGTGGAGCCTGGCTCCAGCTTGTCCCGAGAGCCTGGCTGCTCCTGCCTGGTGGTTACAGGCTCCACTGGTGGTGTTGGCATGGCTTCAGGCAAATGGCAGCTGAGTGAAGTGGGGTGCAGAGTGTGCATGCCCTCACCCTTTTGGTTACCCTCCCCCCAGAGGTGGACAGCTGTGAGAAGTGGCTGAACTGCAAGAGCGACTTCCTCACCAAGTACCTGAGCAAGGTGCTGACGGACCTGCCCAGCTGCCCCTGCTCCTACCCGCTGGAGGCCGTCTACAGCGCCGTCAACCTGCGGGATGAGCAGCAGGGCAAGAGCTTCCGATGGCGGGATGCCAGCGGCCCCAAGGAGCGCCTGGACATCTACAAGCCGACGGCACGCTTCTGCCTGCGCTCCATGCTGTCCCTGGACAGCACCACCCTGGCTGCCCAGCACTGCTGCTACGATGAGCACACCCGCCTCATCACCCGTGGCAAGGGGGCCGGGGTCCCCAACCTCATCAGCACCGAGTTCTCTCCAGAGCTGCACTACAAGGTGGACATGCTGCCCTGGATCCTTTGCAAGGGTGACTGGAGCCGGTATCACGCCGTCCGGCCCCCCAACAATGGGCAGCGGTGTGCTGACAACCCCACCGAGGAGGAGTACCTGTCCCAGCTGCAGGAGGCCAAGGAGTACTAGCCGCAGCCACTCTCAAAAAGTGCCACCACTGGCTCGCACCCTTGCGCAGCCTGGCCAGCCCTGACCTGCTCATGGGCTCCTCAGTGGTGCCAGCAAAACGGGGAGGATGTGCCGTCTGTCTCATCCCTTCGGAGGGGTGTCTCAGCCCCCCTCTGATTTCTGAGGGTGCTGGAGGTTATTGTGGTGCAGTCCCTGCCATGCCACCCATGGCAGTCCTGCAGGGCTCCTGGCCTGGCATGTGAAGAGCAGCAGGGGCGAGAGGTATAAAGTGAACAAGGGGCTGCTCTTGTCTGCTTTTATTCTCTATGACCTTTCAATGCAGCCTGAAAGCTGAGCACAGGGTGAAGTGGGCTCAGCTCCTTCTGGCTTCACGGCACACCTGAGGAGATGCCGCAGGCATGGCTGCCTGCTCTTGTCCGTCCACCTGCCCTGGCACATGCTGGTTTATGTCTGAAACTGGGGGTAGGTCTTCCTAGAGAGTGCAGGGCTGTTCCAGCCATGCATACAGAGCAGGGCCTCCCCCATCCTTGGGTTTGTGCATGCACAGTTGGGAAGGAGCAGGGAATGGCTTATCAGGGTCCATGGGTCTGGGGGAGGGGGCTGTGGAGCAGGAGAAGACTGGCTGCCTGGGCTTCCTTGGCAAGATTGCCTAGCCACCAGAGTTTTGGCTGCCAAAGCTACACACAGATGGACCTCAGAAGAGGTCAGTATGGGGACACACCAATTGTGGGCACGTCAGTCCCTCTGCCTTGGTTCTTGGGGAATGGGGTGGTAGCATCTGTGCAAGTCACAGCACTAGCCCTCTACCAGACCTTGGCCAGTTGGCAGTCCCCAGAGGGTCTCAGGAGCACCTGTGACACAGCCCAAAAGAAAGTCCTGTGTTTCTCACTCACAGCCCTGCCAGGGGCAGGAGGCACCTTGGCCACTGCTCATGCCAGTGAGGAGCAAAAAGCACTGAGCCAAACTAGGCCCTGCCCCATGCTGAGTCTGCCCATGTCCCCAGCTGCTCCATTCTGTGTCTGCCCAGGTCCCCACCTGGAGGCAGCCCAGACAAACTGAGCCATGGACTCTTCAGGCTCACTTCCAAGCCAGGCTCACTAGTGTGGCTCCAGAGGAGGAAGACACACACATGCTAATAATGTCAGTACCTGGTGTCCACAGATCAGAGATCATGATGCTCTCTGTTGGCACTGTGATCTTGCCTGGGCTTTATTCAGCTTTTCACAGGTCCATGGCAGTGTCTCACAGCACATTTTGGAAGATTTTCTGCAGAGAAACTAGGCTGAGCACCTTTGTCCCTGGACATTCAGTTGCTGAACTGGCAGAAAATTTATAGCTTTTATTTAACAAATTTTATGCATCAGGGGAAATAAAAGTCAAGAACACGTAAAGAAGAATGGAGTTATTTCTACACTAGAGGTTTCATGCAAGGCTGCTAGCTACTCCATCTATTTCTGCAGGGCACTGTTGAATCAAAAAACTGGTTGCAGAGGTCCTTAGTTGACCATCTTTAGGGGAGTCTTTTTGGGGGTGTCTTTGTATCTGTTGAGTATATGATGATCCATTTGCCTTGGTTACAGATAAAATATTGCATCCTTGGTCATCCATATCTAAGACTTCATAGTTGGTAAAACAAAAGTATTAATGAAATTATCACTGAATTATTCTTACTCAACTATTATTACACCCTTGTATCCCTAGACTCTGGATATAGGTTCTAGCAAAATACAGGCAGACATTATCCATTTCCCACAGACATGCAGTCTGAGGTGACCAGTGTTCTGTAAATGGTGAGAAAGAAGAGAACCAAATAAGCATGGATGGAGACCTAGACCTTGGAACATTTTCATGATCACTACATGTTCTCTAGCCCAGTGGGTCATTCACTCGCTAGTTTCTGGCAAAGAGGGAGGTCATATAGAGGTGGTCAAGAGAGGGCGATAGCGATCTGGTGGCTTAGTTCTGGGAGCCAGGGAGCCTCAGCAAGAGACATGGAAGCAAACAAATCAAGCATCTGAAGCCATGGAAGGTTGAACTTGGTAACTGCAGTCATTCAGCAGAGTGTATTTCCACTCCCATACCATATGCCATCATTAACATCATCAAACTCTCAATGGAGTTTTTTTACCATCAGTGCAGACTTCTTTAAAGCATCCTCCTGTTCAACGTGCCTAGTGTTCAGTATTGGACCCACACATGGAAGCAGGACTTCTACAAACAGTCTTTCTTGAAGAAGACTTGCAAATGCTCAGCCAATTTGTTTGTTAGACTGGCTGCTCCCTAAGAAAGTGCTCTTACAGTGAGAGTGTTATCCAGGATTTTTGCTCTCCTCCTCTTTTCACTGGCTATGTCAACCAGTCTAACCCCCAGAAAAAAACTTGTAATTTCTGTAATAGCTGGAGTTTCTATCCAAGGGCAAGTAAAAAAAAATCTTGCATTTTTAACTCCCCCATTCTCCAACACCTCCACAAAATCTAGTTGAGAGCCGAGTAGCTGTTCTGCTTTGCTGCCTCTGTGGTTTGAACAATACAGGCACAAACTGGAGCATGAGAAACAAGCACCGTTGTTCCTCATACAAGCACCTTACACACCATGAGGCTTTGCAGAACACCGTGAGAAAAGTAGACACTAGGCAAGTGTTTATTTTTGTATCCCATCAAAGATTCTGTCCAGCCCACTGCTATTTAAGTGATGAATCTCTAAGTTTTCATTCCTTAAGTTTATTGGTTTTTTATATATATAATATATATATAAAATGTCTTTTATTTCCTCAAAATTTCACAGAGAAGAGTTCTTTAATCTGATCCTGCAATAAAGCACTTTATATATGTATATGTCATGCTGATGTCATTTGCTTGTGACTGAAGCATGTGCTGCTATTTATTTTGGTTGAGAGGGATGATTCTATGTTTAATGATGTATGTCTTGTGTTCCCAGCCCTAGCTGGGGCCCTGATGGCTTTGCTTCCTTCCCTTAACATTTGCATTTGAAGTTGTCTGGCTGCAAAAGTCACAGGTAAGAAAGGCTATCTGGACCCCATGGGATATGTGAAATTCTGCTTACAAGGAAGGAAGCCTCCTACAAGAAGATCCTCAGGGTCAATGGTGAGAAGTAAATGCATTACCTGTGCCCCAGGCCTGACCTTGGGTTTTGTTTCATGGTCAGCCTGGCCAGAGCTGGGTACTGGCTGATGGTCCAGCACACCACTTTAAGCAGAAGTATTAAACATGGAAGCAGGGGCAAAAAACCCTAGCATCACCCCAGCTGAAAAACTGGTTTGGCAAACCACCTCCAGAGCCAATAGCAGGGGAATTTGCAAAGCTTTCCAGGGATCACAGCTTTTTGTAGCTGTTAATTTAGTGCGTAAATCATAAACACTTCCAAGCTCTTGCTGTTTCCAGCTGTTTCCCCTCCTTCTCTCTTGCTCCTTCTGCTTTGTGCTGGCTGCACATCTGTCAAGGGCATGGGACTCCACAGCTGCCTGCACCATTGCTGGCCAATGAGGAGCAGGTGACTCCTCCCAGTGAAGGATGCTAGGGGCTTCCTACTGTCGTTCTGCAACATGAAAAACATTGCTGCGTGGAGCCCAAGCCAGGGGGAGCAGGCTGAGCTCCAACTCTGCTCAGAGAAAATCACTCTTGGAGGTGCAGTCAGCAGTTACTGCTATGTATATAATATACCTAATGTGCTTTTATCCTCTGCAGCAAGGTCCTTGCTGTGTTGGATGATGAACCCTGCTGTGAAACTCCTGGGATGTAGAAATCCCATAGCCAGAGGATGGAAGCAGGAAGAATTCCTGCCCTAATTCTGCAGGTGCTGAAGACCTGGAGATGTCACCTGAAATCACAGAGTGAGTCTATGGCAGTCTTAAGCTGCACTTTGCCTGCTGCTTTGAACACAAAACTTCTTGACCAGTTGCTGTCGAGTTGTCTTAGTCTGCCAGCCTGGACTGGAGCTGAGCTGGACAAGTCCCCTGGCATCCAGTGTGTAGTGGTGTTTGCACACAGAAGGAGCCATGCCCAGATTTTTCTAGGGTGCAGGTGGGGTGAGTAAAGCCCATCTCTCAGGGATGAACATGAGTTTTTGTAGGAACATGTTTACAGCAAGAGAGGTCCCAGTACCTGTCTGATTTTTAAGGGCTCCAGCTCCAAGAATCCGCTTCTCAGGAAGCACACAAAAAGCCCAGCTGGGCCCAGAAGGATCTCTCTTATCTGGAAGGAGAAAAAAGAATGATAATGCCAGGAGGGTTTAGCTGAAGGCTGTGCAGCAGGCCTGAACTGCGATGCCTGGTATTAACCTAGGAAAGGTGAGGTGTGGTTGTGGTCTGTGGATCTTGAGTTAAAACTGTAGTTCTAGAGAGGAAACAAACCTTTCAGACACCCCTGTTCTGGCCTGTGAAGGGACACACCTCACTGTGTGGCCACATTACTCTTCTGTGCTGGTGGCACACCTTTGGAGCAGAAGACTAGAAATAAAACAAACCCCAACATGCTTCAGGTTTTCAGCTGTAGTCCTGTTGACATCACTTTTCCACTTGGTCAAGATAATTTTTGATCCTAAACTTGTCTCCTAAACTTGTCTTTTACAGCACCAGTGGTAATGTATTTTTTTTTAATTTTTTTTTTTTTTTTTTTACTTTTAAGTTACCAAGTATATTATCTTCTATACCAAAATATACAGGATTCATTACAGCCTTATTAGGTCTTCCCTTATTTACTAACAAAATTTTTATCTAGAGCATTGCCTACAGTCTTAAAGAAGTTCAAAGACCCCTTTGGTTTATTGTGTGATGGTTGCTCCTTACTCATCTCCATGTGCCTTGTAACAGCATAGTCAGTGAGGACTGACCTCTAAGTTTCATCACTGTGAAAAATTAACTTCTGTTTTCTGGTTTTTTAACCTTTGTTTTCTTTAATTTACAAGACTTTCCCTTTTATCCTATGTCAGATTCTTAAAGAGCCTTTGGGCCAGGGTATACTGAAACTTCCTTTTCTCCCTAATTTTATACATCCCTCCGTTCCCCAAATAGCTGAAGGACTACTAAACGGTGACTGTCTCCCAACACTTCTAAGTAAAGCAGAGGCCTGGGGTTTCTCATTAGCATCATGTAGCTGCCCCGGAGGTCAGCTGTAGCTGAAGGACTGTGTGTCTGCTGGCAGTAGGCAGATGTAGTGCAGCGACCTTCTCTAGCATGACTTAAGCCTCAGATCTCCTTCACCAAGTAAACGCCTGAAGTGGTGTAAAGCCTTAATTACCACTGCTGTGCCTTGTTAGAGATGGCACAGCCTGGCACGCTCTGCCTGAGTGCACAGCCTGGCCTTTTAGCGCAAGCTTTCCTTCACTGCCAGGTTAGTCCAAGAGATTCAAGTGTGAATGGCAGCCAAGGCATGGCTACATTACACAGCCTGTTCTGCTGTGGGGATGGTGATTTCCAGCCTGCAAGGCAGGGAGCCAGCTGGGGAAGCAACAGCATAACTCAGGGTAGTCAGTTTTGCTGGACAAGCCCTCAAATGGCCTCCGAGCAAAGCCCTGAGTCCATGAGCCCCATGCACGTGTGTTGCTGGCCAAGGCCGAAGTGTGCTCTATTAGAGTAGCAGCAGGATGCCTAAGTAAACCCTGCTTGTGATGAAAGGAAGGCAATTAAAATTCCACTTCAGTTGCCTTCCTGTTCCACTTCCTAACCTTCCAGCAGCAGGTGATTAGCAGGGCCTGCCTTCTGCTGCCCTGGCCCAGCTGTGCCAGCAGAGCCTGCAGCAGGCGAGCGCTGCTACAGCTGCAGAGCTGCTGAAGCACAGCAAAGACATCGCAACTTAGCTGTCACATTGTCTCAAGCTGACGTAGAACAAGCCCTTTTTTTCTCAGTTTTTAAATAAGTTTGCTTTTCTTGTACCAAATTTTTGGCTGTGAACTCACTTTGCTAGCCCTGCTGTTTAAGGTTCCCCATGTTTCTGTCCAGGATTTCCCAAACAGAAAACCAAGCATACAGGCTGTACCGTGAGATCGATGTGGCTCCATCACGTTACCCACCCCCCTGCAGCTTACCAGGTGCATACAGTTCATCTGTGCACAAAAATCCTGGCAAAATACCTGCACCCATTTTCCCAGCCAGACAGTGCTTTAGGGAAGACAACCCTGCAGGGCACACGGTAGCTCTGCCATTATCTACAGCTGCCTCTTTGTACAACTTTAGCTCTCACAGGTCAGCTCAGGGATGAGAACACACTACAGAACTTAGTTCCATGCTGCACTCTTGATGTCTGTGTGCACACACAGATCTATCATGATTTTTTCATATTTCAGCATGTTGGAGTAGTGAGAACAGGCAGAATGCTCTTTAAAGTTTGAAAAGAGACTCCAACAACTACATTAAAGGGTTTTTTTAAACAGGCACAGAAGTTTTTTCCTGTCTCCTCTATTGAAGGGAACAGTTACCACATACAATTCAGATTTTTTAAATGAAAATAAAAAAAAAAAAAAGAAAAATCCCCAAACCAGTAAATTTCACTCAGTAACATTACTCTCTTCTACCTTACTAGAGGAGCTCTGCAGGAAATACTAGGAGAAAACAAAGAGAAGCTCATGCCTCAAAAAGAAAACCAAGCACTTCTGTCACCCTTGAGGTTAAACAGGTTGACACTGCTGATCAGTCAGATTTTCACCCCTCCTATAAACAAAATTTATTGCTTTTGAAGACAGCTCTAGGAGCTAATGTATTAGCAGGTGAGAACAAGCTTTTTTTTTTCTTTCTCACCAGTTAAAGCAATAGCTGAAGTATGATGAGCAAAAAGTACTGCACTCTGTGGACTCTAAATGGAAGTAGGATTTATTTCTGAAAAGCACCAGTTTGCTTTGGCCTGATGCTCTTGGTGGTGCTGGCCTTGGGCCCCACAGCCTTGTAGAACCATTCTGTAGGAGGGAGTTTCCCTAGCACTGGTTTGCATGATTGTTGTTCTTGTAGAGCAGACTAGTGGAAGTGTAAGAAATGACTGTGTTGAAGGGGCTATGCAAAGGAGAGGAGCAGCTTGAACAGGATCACAGATCCCTTCAAAAATGGGAAGGGTTTGAAACATTTACTAGCGGCAGATCAAAAGCAGAGGGAAAATGAGCAGCTGCTCAGACTAAAAACTGCATCAAGCTCATGCTCTCTACTCCCCCAGAAGTGAGGAGTAAATCACATTGGCATCAGCAATCCCCATTGATCAGTGTTTTTCCAGAAAGATCCCTCCCCTCAGCCCATCGCCCAACCCTTTGAACTCAAGCCAATTTGAGGACACAAATTCCACGGTGTTTTTTTAAGTTAGGTTTATTTAGCAATAGAAGTATGTACATGTAAGAGAATCCCCTGCAGCACAAGACATGCACAAAGCAATGAGGGACTGAAAGTGGTGCTGTTCCATGGCCTTCCTCATCACCTGTCATCCCACTTTACTCAGCGGCAGGGCCAAGATTAGAAAGGAACAGGCGAGAAATTTATCAGTCCATGTGGCAGAGTCTTCAGGCAGAGCCTCCCAGCAACCGGTATTAAAACAAGCGGGCACCATAGCCAAATGTCTGTTTAATGCCCTCGAAGTAGTAGCGCTGCCACCCTTGCTTTGTTCTTTCTTCCTCACTGGCAGGAATGCCTTTGCCTTCCAAGCACACCTCTGTCTCGCCCCCTTTGTCATTGAAGTTCAAGGTAATGGTTGCAAAGTGCCCTAGAGAAACCAAAGCAAACCTGTCAGCAGTGTGTAGTACAGCACATACAGCGCCCAGAGGCTGCTCTGCCCCTCCTTTCACAGGGCACCACTTAAAAGACTCTTCGAGGTCCTTCCCAAAGCGTTGGCAACTGTAGGCCTTCCCTAGAAACACAGCTGGGAGAGGGCTCCCTCTTCCTGCGTATTGAAGCTGTTGCAGCTACAGCTGCACAAGCAGCTACTTCAGCCTTCCTAGCCTGGTCACTGCTCTACACAGTGGCTGAAGATGCAGACATGATAATGTGGGATAGGAAGCTGGGGTAACACTGAAGCAGCTCCCAGAATATCGTGTGCTCCCCAAACATGAGCCACAATAAAGCGTGGCAAACAGGGCTGGTATCCTTCAAAACAGGCAAGTCAACTTCTGGACTACTTACCAGCTGGCCAAGATTTAAATCTCCATTTCATGACAAGTTGCTTCTCAGGAACCTTGAAAAGGGAGACAAAGGACAGAGTAGTAATTTTCTGTAAATCCTGCAGTCTAACAGAAAACATTTAGAACTGTGTTGATATGAATGAAGCCTTAGACATCCCCTGAGAAACACACACATAGAGGGAAAGAGATTTTAAGTGTCCTCTTCTTTTCAATCCCTTTCTAGAAAGGTATGCAATAGTACAGCCCCAAACACTGAGACAGTCTCTGTCCAGAAGACTTTAGAGGCAATTAAGCCAAAGAGAAAAAGGGTTAGTTACTATCTTTAACACTCCTCCAACCCCTGGCAAGTAAAACTACACAAAGACAGGGGAGATCTATTGACTGGAAGCCACATTTTCTCCCCAGCCTCAAGTGCCATACATTAATCCATACTACTAGGAATGTTTCAATAGTCACAGAAATTATAGGTAACTATTGGGCACCAGTAGAACCCCACAGTTAGCTAACAGAAGCATTGTAACAGAACTGATAAAAAGTACAGCCTGATAACAGTGCTGCCTCTGAGCAAGATACACCTGAATTGGTTCATACTTACTAGGTCAACAAACTCTCCAGTGACACTGCCATCCAGCAACTGAAACTTGCCTCCTTTATCGGCCTCCAAGGTGGCTTGTGCATGGGTGAAAGCTTGGACCATCTGGAAAGAATTCAGGAGCAGACCTGTATTACTTGACATTATTTTTCTGCAAACTTGTTGCCTAATGCCTCCCACCCAGCTACAAAAGTCTGGGAGAGGAGGCAAATCAATAATGTAAGGTCTTCAGCAAGACAAACCCCCTGCCCTGGCCAGAAAAGCAAGTTTTGCGTCACTACAGCAACATTTCACCTACCCAAGGAAAAGAACCTCCAGCTTTCTAGTATTATGCAGTGTTCTGAGTCACACAGTGATTTATTTTGATTTCTTAATGAAACCTAGCTCTAAGAAAAAATACTCTTTCCTTTTTAATTTTTCTTATCAAAATAGGAAAAACAAAAGACTAAGACCACATTTAAATAATGATACAATGCTGATCTCTCATCCTAAATTATATAATGGCGTGCACAAAAGTGGAAGCTATTCCCAAACCATGCTTTTGATATCACCTAACCTTAAAAAGGAAAAAGCAAAAACAAACCAGAAGGACACAACTGTAAATACCAAGTGGTCTGGCCACATGCAGTAAGGGATACACCTACACACAGGTGCTGACAGCTGTCTGGAACTTGCTTCTGGTTGGCATTAATCACTTCTTGTCAGCTGTGTGAAAAGATGCACACACAAACTTTCAGCAGCTACTCTGCAGAACAGCTTTCTTATTCCATTCTCATGGATTGTGAGTGTCCTACAGAACTTCTTAAAAAGCTTATTAGGAAGAGTCTCCTATATGCAAAGAGCAGGTCTCAGAACAAGCCAAGCATT
Source organism: Pycnonotus jocosus (assembly GCA_013400435.1). Classification (NCBI taxonomy): domain Eukaryota; kingdom Metazoa; phylum Chordata; class Aves; order Passeriformes; family Pycnonotidae; genus Pycnonotus; species Pycnonotus jocosus. The sequence continues at coordinate 774,391 of VWYP01019570.1, forward strand.
ACCTCCTGAGTAACGAATACCCGGTAGAGCTCATCAGGAGATGTTAAGAAGGTGTCCTTCAAACTGATCTTACAGGTAGGGATCTTGACTCCTATGGATTTGGACTGCGATGGGGCAGTACTGCTCCTGGCAGCCATCTGCCAACAAGGAAAACAAACACATACACACTTTTTTCCACCAAAAAAAACCAACCCAAACCAAAAATTTACAAATCGTTCACACGTCCAAGGGGAAAAGCAAAGGCGCTTGGTAAAGATGCAATTAGATACAACCATACTTTATGAAAAAAAGAAGATTTATCACTTGCTTGGAAGAAACATCATGTGCTGCCAATGGAAACTGTCACGCCTATTCCACAGATTGCCAATTCCTGCATGTATATATCCTATATAGGATGCTCTTGTAAGTCCTAGAATCTAATGTAGTGTACCTTTCTTCACTGATCTCAAAGCATTTTTGCATTTTGCAGTTTTGTTTACCTTGCGGTCTTCTGCTTTAGGAGCCACCTGAGGTGCTGTTTCCATATGTTCACCATTCACTGTGGGCAAAATCATGCCCTGGGTGAATTCTGGAAAGACAAGAATGTGCCCATGAAACCAATAAAAGATCAAGTAAGCCTTCTGACTACTTTGAAATACACAATCAAAAAGGGCTTCCTGGTTTCCCCCTTGCTCTTGCTAACATTCATGACTTGAAACAGTTTTTAGAAAAAGTGAAGACTTATTTTTACAAGCAATTAATTCTTTCCCTCACTACTCTTCACCAAAGGCCCTGTCAGAACCTGCCTACACTAACAATTAGGAACTTACCTCCTCTTTGCAGCCTAGACATAGCATCTACGACATGCTGCTCTCACATTAATGTTGCTTAGCCTTAGACTTACACAGCTTCTTTCCTCTCTCACTCTTTAATATAAATTACAATCACATCTCAAAAACGTTTGCCTTGCTGGCCTAGACACACCAAACCAAGCTTTTTCATTTCTTCTCACACTGGCTCCTCGTTTCTTGTATCACTGCCGTAAACAATGGTAACTTTTAACTCCCTCTTTCATTTATCTTTATCAACACCAGATGCCAGGCCTACACATGGAAAGCCAGGCAAGCCTCGCCAGTGCCCTGTCCAGCAGCACTAACACTTTTGTAACTCTTATCAGAACCTTCAGCCTCATTCAGAATTACATTTGCTTTTTCTCTAGCTCAGTCACTTCTGCTTTTACCCATCACACAACATTTTGCTCTTTATTCTTCCTCTTCATCTGTTCAGAGTAGCAAAATTCTATTAGAAAGCAGAATTTTATCATATCTACAGAAACTTGTATCCTGTAGTCCTTGGTTCCCACTTATTCTCATTCATTGCAGCCCACAAGATAATACAGTTTTTTCTGATTAGCATTCTGATCTCTCACTGGGTGACTCCATTTCCCAGCCTGAACACTATAGTGACTGAAAAAAACCCAAGAGTACAGAAATTTGATCCCGGAAAAACAGCAATCAGTGGTGGTTTGTACCCAGCATATCTAGAACATGTACTGTAATATAAGTAAATGGATATTAAAAAGCAACTATAGCATTCACAGCCTGTATTTGAGAGGAAAGCCAAACTCAACCAAAGAACATTAATTTAACTCCAACTGCTGGACTCATATTTAACAACAACAAAAAAAATCCTGATGCTGAGACCTCTTATTAAAATACACCAACAAAACCTGCAATGCAATTTCTGGACATCAGTTATGCTAAAATCCATGTAACACCAGATGTCTTTACCAGTGTGGCAAGAGGGGAAAAAAACCCTCAAAAAACAAACCCAACCAAACAAAAAACCCCAAACCACAAACTGGAGGAGGTATCACCTTCCAAGGGGGTATGCAAACTGAAGGCCAGATTGTGCCACAGGCACTGACTATGTCACTGCAGTAAGCCACACATTTTTAACTGGCCTACGTTTTCTCTATATCTTCAGGATATGAAGGGCATTCTCAGTCTTAAAACATAAATTCAAAAATACTGTTTATTACTGTGTTATCACCAAAACCAATCTTTCTGGGCTGTGTTATACTGCCTAAAGCCAGAAATGCTTCTTCTCAAAGTTTCTGTTAGTGCTCTGACACCTTTCTGTTGAGATGGAGTGAGCAACTCCTCTCTTTACCCCCATCCCTCCTTTAGAATTAGTCCATATGGATTCCCGTAACACTTCTCCCTCTCAGTTACAGACCTGTTTTGAGAGTGCTGATGTAAGTTTTCATTGCATCTCTAATTTTCTTTGCACCCTCTTGCTTCATCAGGGTCTTCAAGTTAGTGTCAGGCTCATCTTTAGCAAGGCTGACAAGGATCTAAACAACAAAGACAAGCATTGATTAACAAGGACAAATGTGCACAGTTCTTTTATTACTCAATTCAACATCACAGACTTTGGCTAAATTTTCACAAACAGCCCTGCAGCTTTATTCATCTTTCAGTTCATCTCCCTCAGCCTACAGTACTGTACGTATGTGCCTAAATACCTTCTTGTGCTACAGAGCCCTCTGCATCTGGAAGACAGGAATTGATAATGATACAACATGATGACTCTTTATCAGGGAGTGTAGTGACAGAATGAAAGATAACGGTTTTAAGTTGAAAGAGGGTAGATTTAGATTAAAAATTAGAAAGAAATTCTTTATTCTAATTCCTTACTCTAAGGGTGGTGAGGGACTAGAACAGGTTACCCGGAAAATCTGTGGATGCTCCATCTCTGGACGTGTTCAAGGCCAGGTTGGATGGAGCTCTGAGTAATGTGGTCTAGTGACAGATGTCCCTGCTCATAGCTGAAGGTTGGTAATAGATAATGTTTAAAGATCTTATCCAACCCAAACCACTGTTTGATTCTATTAACTTAAGCAGTCCCTAGCAGTAAAAAATTCTACACAAACGTTCTAAGAAAGGTAACAGGCAAGGAAATATTAATGCTGTGACTATTACTGTTAGAATACTCCATACATCCAGCTGTACTTACCTCAACTTCTTCAATGTCATTTTCATCCGAGAGATTAGGAATCTCCACGTAACCTTTGTACTTCACGCCTGTCTTTGAGGTGCCTGCAATTATATTGTTCAGATCAACCCTTCTTACTCTGGTTGTTGTCAAAGCAAACTTGCATTGTATCAAAATACAATACTTCCCTTTATTATTATTTCCCATACGAGGTAAGTATCGATGCCCTTGATATTACACGTGAATCTGACCTTGAAACAGGAGGGATGCACATCACTCACCAGTCCACGCCAGCTTGATAGCCCATTCATAGAAGAAGATAAGTTTCCCTTTGCGGTTGTTAATGGAAGCCTCTCCATCCAGTTTACTCACTTCTGTCACCTCACATGCCCCTTCCTCACTCTCCACCCTGACAGGCAGGAGGAGAGCTTTCAGCCGCTCCGTGGACCAGTTGGAGGCATCCCTCTCCGTCCTGCAGGAAAACCGAGAGGGGTGAGAATCTGGGACAGGCCACGCTGACAGTGCATATTGAGACTATCCAGTATTCCTCAATCTCATCTCCCTGCCTCGCTTCAACGCAAACACACAAAGATTTCTTCCCCAGGCCACCACGCATTCCCCCGGCACACGTCGGCTCGGGCACGCCGCTACACACGCACGGAGCCGGCGGCCGCCCCGAAGGATCAGCCCGAACACCCCCGCCCCAGCACCAGTCGGAGAGGAGGGGACGGGAGGCGGCCCCGCTGCCCGTGACTCCGGCCGTGCAGCACTCTCCACCCTGGGGCCTCCCGGCCGGGTCTAGCAGCAGCCGCCTCGCTCACCAGTGCCAGTTATTGACGTTGGTGGCGTCCGCCCGCTGCTCCACGATCCAGCGCGGGTCTCCCTCCCCCCACTTGGCCATCGGGACAGGGATCGCCGCCTCCGCTCCGAGCGCCCGTGGAAGCTGCTAGAACCGCCGCGCCGCCTCCCGCCTTCCGCCCGGCGCGGGCCCTTCCGGCACGCCCCCGCGGCGCGACCCCGGCTTATTGGTTCCGCCCGGCTAATTGGTTCCGCCGCGCCGTAGGTAGCTTGAACTGGCGCTGCTGGCGGCCCCGTCCCGTCTCCGCCGGCACACGGCTCCCGGAGTCAGGCCACGGTTACCAGAGCCCCGATCCTGGCTGCCGGTCCAGACACTGCACCGCCGCTCCCGCGGCCCGCTGGGACTAGTAGTCCGAAGGCGCGTCACTGTGGCCCGCGGGGCACGCCGGGATTCGTAGTGCGTGAACGAGGAGCGGCTGCACGGCGCCCAGCGAGAGAACTACGTGTCCCGGCGTGCCCCGCGCACGACTGCCCCGCCCCGCCCCGCCCTGCCCTGCCCTGCTGTGAGGACGCCGCCGCTGCTGGCGCGGGAGGGGTGGCGAGGTGAGCGAGGGGCCGACGGGGCCGGGGCCAAGGGCGGGGGTGGTGATACCCCCGAGGCAGCAGCTCCTTCCCTCCGCTGAGGCAGCCGCGCGGTGCCGTTGCAGATGAGCAGGGTGCGGGCGGACGAGGAGGAGTACTGGCACAGCTCCAAGTTCCGGGCCTTCACCTTTGACGATGAGGATGACGAGCTCTCGCAGGTAGGGAGGGTCCGATCCCGGAATTGCCGGTAAGACACCCTCCCCGGATGGGCCCCCGTAGCCGTCCCAGCGCAGGCCTCAGCCCTGCACACCGCGGAGAGTTGATGCTATGTAGGTGGATTGTCACCTCCTGTCCACTGCGGAGGGTACCGAGGGCTCCGTCTCCCTCCACAGTAGCCAGTCCGAAATCTCATTAGGACGTGGTTCCTCGCCCAAGCACCAAACTGCATCTCCCACTGCTTGAGCTGTTAGTGTTGATGTAGGTGTCCTTGGGGTTCCCAGTGGTGAGGAAGGGCTACTGTGCTGCACAGCTACAGGACTAAAATAGAATCCCGAGAAGAAGTAATGGAAGCTGAAGATGCTGTATTCAAAGTTCTTTGAGAGATGTTTGGTGGTAATAGGAAACGAAGTGCATTCTGCAATTCTGATGGCCCTTATGCAAGGCCTCTTTTTTGTGTGTAGCTAAAAGAATCCAAACGGACAGTGAACAGCCTTCGGGATATTGTCGATGATGATGATGACGACCTCGAGAGGGTCAGCTGGAGTGGAGAACCTGTGGGAAGTAAGTGCAATAGTACTGCAAATTATCCTTGAGACAGAGCGGGTTTAAAATTGCTGCTTAAGTCGAGTCACTTAAGTCAGGAGTACTATTTGCTATCCAATCCTGCATATCTCATCTGATTCTAGGCTCCTAGATTATGTTGTGAGCTACTTGATTTACCTGAGCAGATCTGCTGAAAAGAGGGTAAGCAGAAGCCCAAATTGTGTAAGAAGAGGGAGTGCAGACAAGTGGAGGGAATTTGCTGTGTTTTTTCTAATATGTAACCAAGATCAGAGCAGGTATTTTGGAGATTGATACTCATCGTCATCAGGTGGTCTGCGAGATTCTAGGTGATCAATTCCTTCACACCACTGCCTGCAATGGCACTATTTGAAGTTTCTGTGTTTTCACCCCACAGCACTTTAGGCAGATAATCCAAGGTTCGAGGTGTGTTTATAACATGACTCTTATGCTTGAAATTTGAAAGGGAGTTGTAAATGTTAAGCAGATGTGTTTCTAGTGATGATGGGAGCGAGCTCATGTCCCACACACAATGCCCTGTGTGCTGCGCTTTTGAGTTCATGATCCCCAGAATTGTGACACTTGCTAGCCAGTGTCAAACTGTGAAAATTTACATATGGATCACCAAAGGATCTTCAATTACTCATCTTCTTGTCCTTTGCTGTAGTTCCCCCCTCTGCTTTCTTTCCCCACCCAGGGTCTCTCTACCTATTGTGATTTTTTGTCTACCATCCTGATCCTAAAATACGTATGTTGTGCAGCTGTGTGAAAACAAGGGGAAACTGTATTGAACAGGCAGCAGGGAGACATATGCATTGTTGCCAGCAGCCTGTGTACACTGAGAGCTGTTTTGTCTGTGAGAGAAGGAAAACTATCTTAGTCTTCAGTGTACAGGAGAGTATGCTCTCAGACTTCTGCAATTTGAGGTAGGCCAGGGACTCCCTATCTTGCTTTGTACTTTTAGAACAAGGACTATGCTCTTCCCAATGCAATAATATATAAATGGTAGGGGTGTCTATTCCTTTCACACAAGCCATAGCCAGCTGCACAATGGCTGAAACCAGCCATTTCTGGAGGACAACATGCCTCTGCTTAACAAGCAGCATCACATGAGACTGGGATTCTGCATGGGGAGATGCACTGCATCTACTTACTGCTGAGAGTCAGACTTAGCAAGGTGTGCTAGTGCAGAACTGACCAGCATACACCTGGTAATGTTTCTGCCATGCCAGAAGATCAATCTTTACCTGCTCTTTCTTGGTTAAAAATAACCTGTCTGCACACAGGTATCTCCTGGTCAATCAAAGAGACAGCCTCTGGCAGCACCACCTCCCTGGATGGCCGAGACTCCAGCCTACAGAAGGGCTCTTCCTCCTATGCTGCTCTTCCCAAACAAGCTTCTTCCTACTCCCTAAGCAGCCTGTTCAAAGGTGAGGTTCATTATATACCATACTGACAAATGTGTTTTTCCTTAAGACTGTTAAGGGGCAATTATCTTATGTTATCTTATGTAAATGGTTTTATCTGAAGTGTATTGCAAGACAGGGAAGCTCCAATCTCTCCTCAGGGTGGAAATGTATTTCTCACTGATCAGAAATTGATGACTGTCTTGCGCAGTAGATCACATGCTTTTGTGGAGTGGGAAGGAGCTTTGGAGATTACTTCTTTGGAGGTTCCAAAGAACAGCAAGGTAGAGCACAGCACTATGTGGCAATTCATTTGGTTGGTGGAAAAGAGCAGGCTGCAAAGGGACTGGCTTGACCCATGTAGCCCTCATTTGATTTTCAGTTCTGTAGAGAAGACAGATTGGTTATCCTTTATTTGGAGCTCAACTGGCTGCTGTTGGTGTTGGTTCAGCAAACACATGATAGCAACAGTGGCAGTGTAGCTGGTTATGGGGGAGCTGTGCAGCAGGCTGTGCAGTGGGTAAACATAAACAGCTTGCAAGAGTTCAGCTCTGTTCTCTCACAGCAAGACAACAAAACAGCTTTTACTTTCTGTCTTTCTCTGGGGTGTTTTTTTACTCTCAACTTTGACAATAAAGTGATGAAGAAAAGCATCCAAATTGCAGCCCTGGTGGATGGAGCTGTCCATGTTGCCATGGCCTATGTTGCAGTGCTATGTGCTTGAGCCTCTGCTCTGCAGGTAGATGAGTGAATTCAGGCTCTAACCTCTCCTGGCCTCAGCACCAAGAGAGCAGATAGAGAGGGAGTGTGATATGGTTTGCAATGCCACAGACAACTCCAACGCCTTAGAATGTAATCAGGTGAGCCCCAGCTGTGCTGGTGTGGTGTGAATCACTGTACAAGGTGGCTTGTTCTACAGCGGCATAGCTACAGTAAATTGGCCTTGCAGTGTATGCTTATGTTTCCTGTGCAGGAGATGTTGCTCATGAAGGGACAGTGTCTCATCAGTCTTTTTATTTCAGGACGAAACAAACTCTCAAGTTTCCCATCCCTTTCGGATGGTAAGTTTTAGGTCCCTGCCTCATTCTCGGGGGGATGTGTTGCAGCTCAGAGCTCCTTCAGGCTAGCCCTGCTCTGAGTCCACTGTAATAACCTATGCGTGCGTGTCTGAGCTCGGCAGAAAGCGCAGTGGTGATGAGAAAAGAAGGCGGACCTCGGTGTAGGGAAAAGATCTCTTTATTTCCCAGGTGTTCCTTACCGAAGTGATTTTCCCGGGCTGAACATGACTTTAAGAACTGGGGCAGGGAAAAGGGAGGGTACAGGATTGGGACCAATTGGGGATATCGGGGGAGTGGTCCAGAACCCGAGGAGACACCTGAATATGATCCTCCAAGGGTGGAGGAGGGAGGGTTTTCAGACTTCTGTGTCTTCCTGACAAAACACAGAGAGGCTGGCCTAGGTAATTATGGGCAATCCAAGGGGAAAAGGGAGGGAACAAAGGGGTAACTATGACAACAGAACATAGAACAGCCCATCACCATTAACAAGGACAGGAGCCATCTACAGACACAACTACTTTGGTTAAATGCCTTTAGGAAACTGATACACAGCAAAATGCACTCCCACAGAGATGCAGATTTACATGAAACAAAGTGTTTCCAAAAAAAAGGGAAGCGTCATCTGCTTTATGGTGCAGAAGGGGAAACAGAATCACGTGCTGTCTGAAAGTTCAGTTATGGGTGGTTCTTTCCTCAAAGAAATTAAAGAATTGACATGATGATTTGGGGTAATTACTTATGTGGAACTGACAACTGTTTGTTTTACAGTAATGCTGTATTGCCATTTGGTGCTTAAGTTTGGGTCTTCTGCCATAAAAACCAAGAAAAAGATAGGTTTGGAAGTGGAAGTGAATCAGGATTTTTATGTGCTACTCATCTGTGCCTTTCCCTCTCAGCCCTCACTGACACGGGAGTTAAAAACTATGCCCCAGAGCTGCGCAGACCGAAAGCTGAGTACAAGGTGAGCAGCCTGTGCTTGATGTATGCCAAGATTAGTGAACTTCCTACTCTACTGGTTTCATGGGAAGTGGTTAGTTGCTGTTTTGGACAGAAGAGGGCAATGCAGGGAATAGGACAGGGATCTGCAAAACACAGTGTTGCAGTAATTTAAGCCTTCTCTGCTTTTGCTCAGAAGTACAGAGCTTTGCTGGGCGTCTTGGTTTTGGTTACTTTTTTTAATAGCCCAGCAGCCTTTGTGGAAAGGATTTCAAAATGGTGCTTTGTCTATAAGCTGCTTTCATGCTGGGTCAGATAAACTGGCATCACATGTGGGGTTTACATTTTTTTTTTATATGAAAATTTTGAAATTTCCTGTTCGTGAATCACTGGAACAACACAGAGAGAGTTGTGCAGAGGTAGTGTTCCAATTGGTAGGAATGTTTGTCTACCAGATATGCAGTGATAGGTATTGGAGAATCTAGGGGACTTTGGGACTGGGTGAATTCCTTTTATTAGGTGTGAGATTGTGGTCCCATGTCCCTAAGTGCCAGCAGTAACAGGACTGAGCCCATATTCCCTACAGATACAGATATCCACAATACTAACACAGCTGCCTGCATGGATTAACGCAGACAGAAGCCAAGACTTTTATGAATAGACACAGAAAACACTCAAGCTTGATCCTGAGTTTCCTTTCTGTCTGACAAATTCCACTAGTGGAACGTACACTCTATGGGTCCCTCCAGTAGCTGGTCTTAGATATTTGGTTTGTTTTGTAGCTGAATCCCAGACCCCAGTCTCCTCCAGTAGCTGGCAGTTGCATCCTTGAGCTGCTAGAGTTCATGGTCTGCCTGTCCTTGGCCATCTGATCCTCCCCAGGTTGGTGTATTTTGTCAGTTAGCCATTAATGACATAACAGACAACACTTCCTCAAAGCACAGCAGGAGAAACAAGAGTGCCCTGTTGTATTCTGTTCTGGGCCTGCAGAAGCAGTGAAACAGGAAGGAGAAGGATTATGCTGCTTCTTAAATGCAGACAGGGGTGGTGTAAGTGAGGTGGAACAAAGAAGGGAAAGTTAGTGGCAGCTTTTGATGAGTGTCCTGACAGGGACAGGCTGAGAAGCTGCCTTTGGCCAGAGGTGCTGGAGGGAACCCTGGTGCTCAGGATATTTGACACTCAGCTATGCATTGCTTTGAGAGACTCATGTGCCACGGTCCCCTACTAGGACTTGGTTAGGCCTTTCATCCTTAGATTTGGGCTTTTAGTAAATCTTCAATGGATTTAAAATTCAGTGTCCTCAGACCTGCTTCTTGTTCCTTCCTTTCTCTGGGCCTTTTGAGGCAGAAAGCTGAATTGCAACCACTGGCTTGAGTGCCTCACAGAGACCTAGAAGACTTTATGGTGTCTGAGTTAGGAGTGGCTTAGGCCACCATCACTTTTTATCCAGTGCTTCAGATCATAGTGTCTGCCTGCTGCAGGGGGAAAATTCTGGTCATTACAGCAGTGGTAGCATACTATCTTAACATGGTCCAGGCTTCAATGCCCTTGTCACAGTGTCCTTGTGTTGTGCAACTCCCCAGGTGCTTGCCTGAGGCTGTTATCCCTGTGCTCTCCATGCTGCTGTGGAAGGCTCACCAGCAGAAATCTGTGTGAATTGTAACAAGAAACTGACTCCTTACCCTTCAGTTTTGGGTTAGTCTGTTTTGCATGTGTTTTGTTTGTCCTGAAAGCAACAGAGTTTGCAAGGAGAACAACCTGATGCAATGCACTTCTTATAAAGGATATGATGACAGACCTTACTGAGGTATAGAAAGCCTGTGTTAACATATGAGCCTTTAGCTTCCCTCCACACCCACATATGCAGAGTCTGAGGGGTCAGTATTTGCATCTGAAAAATGTACATACACGTCCTACTAACCCCTTTCCTGGAGCAGCTGAATAAGTGTGAGTAGGTATATGTGGGCTCTCAGTGATGCAGCGGAAGTGGAAAGAGGCTTGAAGACTGCTGAAATGATCTGAGGCTTTATATTTCTTGTGGCAGGATTACAGCAGTGACTGGAGCCCCAAAGATACAGTCAGGCGAATGCAGAGGGGCAAGGTAAGGACTTTGCACTCCCACCTGCTTGTAAGAGATGGAGGGTGGATGGTCCCAAAGTGCTTTACACTGTCCTGTGCTCCTGGCTGTTCCTGGGAGCAAGGAGGGGATCTATGTTGATTTCAGCACCTAGCAGGGATGGTGGTCTGCCTGTCTGTTACTTTGCCAGGTGACAGTGCTGGGATCACACTAGCTCAGGAGCAGCAGGAGAACTTCAGGGTTTTGTTGCTTTGTTTACTTGAGTTGTCCCCTCAGCAAGGCTCTGACAGTAGGTATCTGTACTGCTGTGTCCCTTTCTACCCTTTCTACTCCCTGGGGCTGGGTTTATTTTAAAAATCTGAGGGGGTGGGGCTTTATCTCCATTTTCAGTTGGTGGCAAATTGAGGGAGGAAGACAGAAATGGTTTCACTGGAGCTGTAATCTTAGTTTCAGCTGCCTCAGTGTGCAGTGAACACATAGGGAGATTGTGATTTCACTCTGCATGTGTGTCCTCGAAGGCTGAGGTGAACTAAAGGCTGGGAGAGGCCACAGATGTGGGGTAAGAAGAGGGGAGAAAGTTATGACTCTACTTTTCTGGTCTGCTTTATGGAAAGGGGCCTGCAGAATTCCCTCCTCCTGTCAGGGCTAGTGGTTTATGGTATACAGGAAAGTTTTGTGTTGTTACAAGGGTATTTGTGCTGAGTGTATGTTGTCTGCTGTCCTAGACTGGGCAGTAATGAGGGTTGACTGCAACCCCTGTGGACAGATTTCCAGGGATTATGAGACATGTGGTTTCAGCTAAATGAGAATTTCTCCACTTGTTGGGAGGGCGATTATTCATGTTGCTGAAGGGCTTATGGGAGAGGAATAAATAATGCCTTGGGTTCAGCTTGAGAACTGTCTCATGTCCCACATACCTACTTCTTCCTGTTCTATCTCTAGGTCTGCTCCCTAGAGAGATTTCGCTCCCTGCAGGACAAGCTGGTGCTCTTGGATGAAGCTGTGGCAGGGCATGATGGAAATGTCATTACAGCTGTGAGTCCTGCTGGGGCCATACAGGGCTGGGACTTCTGGGTGACCCCACGGAGAGTGCCTGTGAGAATGCAGTCAGCTAACCACCCAGTCTTGGAAGATTGGGAGGTGTTCTTTAGTTCAAACCAAACAGTTACTGGAAAGTGTCAAAGCTTAAGACTGGGAAATTCTATATTCCTGCTGTCTTTCCTGCCACTCTGCAGAATTGATGTTAATAACAAGGAATCTGATCCCTCAGCCTTAAAGATTTTTGCAACTACTTCTTGAAGGTCAAGGTTTAATCCGCTCATTGCAGCACAGAACTGAGACTTGGCATGTGGGATCTGGGGCCTCACCAGTTTTTCTGGCTTTTAAAGTATCAGACAGGAAATGGGATTATGTCAGAGCTTCCTTCGTCCAGGTCTTTTAATTCCTTGGATTTTGCATAGAAAGGTTTTCCTTTATAAATTTTGGTCTTACTCATCTAAACTCCAGAGTAGAAGCTTAGGCAAGAACCCAGGCAGCTGTGGCCCAGGCTCACTGCTTATCCTGGGTGTTGTGGGTACCAGAATTAAGTTCAGTGCTGTAATAACAGCTGTGTTTTCAGAGGCCCTTTGCAAAAGCTCCTCTAGGCCTTGATCAGTATGCTGTTTGTTTGCCTTAATTCTGACCTGTCTGCTCACAGGTCCTGATATTCCTGAAACGGACGCTAAGGAGAGGTGAGCGTGACTGGGGTCGGATTTCTATAGTGCGTTTCAGTGAAGGATGGAGGAGGTAATCCTTTCACTGGGTGCAAGTTACAAAGAGAGCATCCTGGGGTATTGCTTTCTTACTGAGCATGAAATATTTTTGTAGCAAATGTGGTGTGGGAGGCAGGGGGATGGTGATGCCTACAAAGGCTCCAGAGAGGAGCTTTAAGCACTGGTAGGTGGTGGTGATGGCATGAATGAAAATGAATCTGTAGGGGTAGCACATGGCTGTGAATTCAGCTGTCAGCCCAGTGATTGGGCTCTTCTGTGCTCCAGCCTCCAAGACTGTGATTGGAGATGGGATAAGGTTGTTGAATCCTGCTAATGACTTTCAACTCCATGCACTGTGCTAAGTCCCCTCTGCTTGGTAGTGCTATCTTACTTTACCCACCTGTACATAAAAACTCTCTCCCCTGCAGAGATCTTGTTTCGGGAGCTGGAGATGCGGCAGGTGGCCTTGTGCCATCTGATCCATTTCCTCAGAGAGATGGGTGAGCAGAAGTTCCTTCTGGATCTGCTCAGGTGAGGCTGTGGATCCATCTTATGGCAGGGCTGAGCACACTGCAAGGAATCTGCCTCCAAGTTAACGCTTGCTAATTCCCTTTTACAGGTTCTTAGACAGGACTGAGGAAGTTGCTGTGAGTATTCCTAGGAGCATAAGCTCCCTTACTGCAGGGGGAGGCTGGCTGCGGAGTGTGTGGGAATCAGGCGAAAGATTTTCATCCCCATTTCACCCTCTGGAATACTGTATCTCTCAAATCCATGAGGACAGACTGCTTCTTTCCTCTCTCCCTACAGCTGTCTCAGTACCGCGAGCATTTGAACATCCAGGATGTAGAAAAAAGGAGGGAATTTCTGAAAGGTTGCATTGGGTAAGAAAAAAAATGCAAAAGCAGGGGAGGGATGTGGATTCTTCACAGAAGGTGGTAGTGAAGAAAATTAGACCTCTGCACCAGTGCCATGGCTTATGTGGTTTCCGAGCTGATGTGAGTTCTCCCTTAGTGGGGAGTGGAATTGTGGATGCAGTGTAGACCAGAGAGGAATCATTAGCACTAGTCCAGCAGCTTTTGCTGCTTATTCAGGAGGAAGAATGTTTCAAGGGACCTCCTGATCGTGGACCCTTCACATTGTAGTATGTGAAAGTCTGAGTGCCTGAGCACTTGAGGAAGTTGATAGCATCCACTTTAGATTATTCTGTGAGAGGTGCCACATAATGTTTCTTTCTCCAGAGCCTGTCTAGGAGAGAGCCAGTTGGAGAGGGTAGTGGGTCAGGAACTTGAGTGCCCACTAGCCATTCAAGCTGGGAAGAATGGGAGCTTTTTTGGTAGAAAAAAATCTTCTAAGTATATTTAAAGGTAAATTAAGGACTCTCTACTTAAGAGCTAGTCACAGTGTCTCTTTCCTTCATGTCTGGCCAGGCTGCCGTTTTCAGCTGAGGATACATCTCACATCCAAGACCATTATACCCTGTTGGAGCGACAGATCATCATTGAGGTATGAAATCTTCTCTGCTGGTCAGGAGATGGCTGGGACTACCTGTGAGGTCTCTTGCTGTCCCTAATTTACACCACTTTGGATCTAACCAGCCTGTCCTGGCTAGTATAGTTGTTATTGTTACTGAGGCTGCTGTGCCAGGCACATGCAAAATACTAGATCCGAGACTTGATAGTATCTTGAGGCCATGCTTGCACCTCTCTAGGTCTCTATCCCACAGCTAAACAGGCAGTTGTCCTGGCTCGTGTTTACCCTGTCTGTCTTCCTGATTCCACAGGCTAATGATCGGCACTTGGAGATGGCTGGGCAGTCAGAGCTGTTTCGGAAATACCCTCGCAAGGCTTCAATTCTCAACATGCCACTAGTGACCACCCTCTTCTATTCCTGTTTCTACCACTACACAGAGGCTGAGGTGAGGAGGATGCGGCAGAATATAAGGTTGCATCTCATCCTTGTAGCCCTCAAGATGTGGGGTGGTCAAGCTGTGCCATGTTAAGGAGGGAAAGGGAAAGAGGTCGCATTTCATCCCTCAGAGAGACTTTGTCCCCTGGCACCAGTTTGGAGTTTTGTGCTCCAAGACATTCAACCTGGCACAGTTTGTCAGGGAGTTGCCTCCTAGAAACCACTGTAAATCCCATGAGATTGAGGTACATGGTGTTGGTCTTGGAAGTGCTGGAGGTGTACCAGTTGAAGATACTGGGAAACCAGACCAGAGAGCTAATGGGGTGGGACAATTGGTCTCTTCTGCCAAATGTTTCCTCCTGTGGCACTGGCATGAGCAAAAAGCAGTAAAATCTTGGGAAGATTGACTCTGTGCAAGGCTGATGCCCTATAACAGGTGTCTGAACCCCTGCTGTGGCCTGCCCTTCTGAGTTTGCACTGACTTGTCTGCTTTCTCTAGGGAACGTTCAGCAGCCCCACCAACCTGAAGAAAACATTTAAGGTGCGTGAGTCTCCCCTTTTGTGGCACTAGCTGAAAACATGTGCATGTAATGACAATGTATGTAATGAAGGGGCTCAGTAGGAGGAATTTGAGGGGCTCAGCACTAAGTTAGGGAGGGGGCCATGGCATCTGTTTTTGAGCAGGGCCTTGGAGTCTCAGAAAGGCAAGTGGGAGCCATGTGGAGACTTTCAATGGATGTACCCTGTCTGCAGCAGCACTTGCAAATCGCCACTTCCTACTCTCTGCAGTGCTATGCAGCATCAGGCAGCATCTTACCTCTTTGCCTGGGTATTGGTGTGGGTCCTGACAGGGTTGAGGCAGATGCCATTCATGTCCAGCCCACTCAGGCCTTCTGAGCTGTGCTGCTCTTCTGACTGCAGCTTTCTGCCTTGCAGATTCCTGATAAGCAGTATGTGCTGACTGCCCTGGCTGCCCGTGCCAAGCTGCGGGCCTGGGGTGATGTGGATGCCCTTCTCACCACCAAGGTGAGCTGCTGAAAGCCTTGCTGGGGACACAGTCCCAAGTACTGCCATTTGCTACTGATAGCTGGCTTATTCTGGAGTTACTGGGCAGCCTGGTTTTATTTCAGCAGGGCCCAGCATCTCTGCTGCAGGGTGTTACAATACTTCCCTCCTCTTCCTGCCCAAGACCTCTGCTAGGCCTGGCTTGGCTGCAGCAATAAGGTCAGAGAAGGGGGCTGCTCCTGAGCACTGTTTCCAAAGGAATTGCAGCCAGCCTGTGCCCAAGGGCTCTGCCATGGGGTGCATGCAGTGGCTGTGGAGTACATTGCTGGCACTGGGAGAAAAAAACACATTTTCTTGTGGATTGCCCTTTTGGGTTAATGTAGGTTTGGTTCTCATTTCAGAACTGGCTGGGTTACACCAAGAAGAAGGCGCCTATTGGCTTCCACCGAGTGGTGGAGATTTTGCAGAGGAACAATGCTCCTGTGCAGGTGAGCCAGGAACTCCTGCTTATGTCCTTCTCTTTGTTGGAATTTTGTGTATGAATGACTCTTCAGGTGAGCTGCTTCCTAGCTGGAAGTGGGAGAAGCTTGCTGATCTTCTGGCTCTGCCAGGTGGGCACAGCACTCAGCTGAGTGACCGACCCATGCATCAACAGAAGGTGTGGGTGCTATTGAGGGCTGGATCCTTGCTCTGTCTGCAGGAGGGACAGTTAGCCAAAGTTGTCTGGGAACTCTCTTCCCATGTGCATTGCCACCTTTTTTTGATACATTAAATTCTCTCTTTCTTGGCATTGCTGGCAATGGTTAACCTGATCCATAAGAGTGAGGTAGGCTAAGACTCTGTTCATCGAAGGAAAAGTGCCAGCAAAACTCACGTCTGGACGTGACAAGAACAGACTTCAGGCTTCTCAGAAAATTGGTAGGGTCCCTTGGGAAAATGTTTTTGCAGGCAGTGGGGTCCATCAGTCACTTTTTAAACATGACCTTCTAAGGGTACAGGAGCAGGCAGTTCCCAAATGCTGGAAGTCAGGCAGGCAGGGCAGAAGGCCAGCTTGACTGAACAGGAATCTTCTCTCGAAAATAAAGCAGAAAAGGAAAGTGTAGAAGCAAGGTCAAACAACATGAGAAGAATACAGAGATGCTGCTTGCAGCTACAGGGAGAAAATCTCATGTAGCCAAAGCTCTACTGAAGCTGAAGCTGGCCAGAACTGTGGGGGAACAATCAACAGAGTTTTTACAAATATTTTAATGGCAATAGGCAGTGTAGAAATAACGTTGGCCCGTTACAGGATGAGGGACCTCACAAACATATGATGGATCAAGTGGGTCTCAGTGCCCTGAGCTGGAGGACAATGACTGTGAAAATTATCAACCCCCAGTTGACCCTGAATCCATGCAGGATCTGCTGCTTCAGTTGGAAATCTATGGGGCATGAGATGGTATTCATCAAAGAACCCTCAAAGAGCCAGCTGATGCCATCACAAAACCTCTCAATGATTTTTTTGAGTGGTCTTGAGAATCTGGAGAGATCCCAGATGACTGGAGGCTAGTTAATGTCCCAATTTTCAGGGAGGCAAGAAGGAGGACCTTGGAGACTGTAGGCCTGCTAGTCTCATTTCAGTGCATGGTAAAGTTACGGAGAAGTTATTCTGAGAGGTATTGAAAAACCTGCAGCACAACACAGTCATTGGTCACAGCCAGCATGGTTTCATGAGAGGAAAGTTCTGCTTGTCAAATCTGATTTCCTTTTATCACAAGGTAACCCTCTTGGTTGATCAAGGGAAGCCACTCCACATAATGTTTTTGCATTTCAATAAAGCTTTGTCTCTCAGAGTATCCTTCTGGACAAAATGTCCAGCGCACAGCTGGATAAACAAGTGATGAGATGGGGATGGATGACCATCTGGTTCATGGGTTGGGCATAACAGATTACAGTGAACTGGGTGACATCTGACTGGTCACTAATGGGGTTTCACAGGGCTCCATCCTTGGGCCTGTGCTCTTCAGCATCTTCATAAATGACTTGGATGCATGACTGGAGGACATACTAAGCAAGTTCGTAGATGATACAAAACTGGAAGGAGCTGTTGACTCCCTTGAAGGCAGAGAGGCCCTGCAGAGAGACCACAACATATTAGAGGGCTGGGCAGTCACCAAATTAAAGGGAGTTCAGCAAGGGACAGTGACGGATTCTGCATCTGGGATAGGGCAACCTGGGATGTGCAGACAGACTGGGGAATGAGAGGCTGGAGAGCAGCACCATGGATCCTGGTCACTGGCAAGTTGAACATGAGCCAGCAGTGCCCTGGCAGCCAGGAGGGCCAACCCTGTCCTGGGGGGCATCAGGCACAGCATGGCCAACTGGGCAAGGGAGGGGATTGTCCTGCTCTGCTCTGCACTGCAGCAGCCTCACCTTGAGTCCTGTGTGCAGTTTTGGGCACCACAATTTAAGAAGGTTATAAAACTATTAGTGTCTAAAGGAGGACCATGAAGATGAAGAAGGGCCTTGAGAGGAAGCTGTATGAGGAGCAGCTGCAGTTATTTGATCTGTTCAGCCTGGAGGAGAAGAGCCTGAGGGGAAACCTCATTGTGGTCTACAGCTTCTTTGTGAGGGGAAGAGGAGGGGTGACCACTTACAGGACCCAAGGGAGTGGCCTGAAATTTTATCAGGGAATGTTTAGGTTCTTCACCNTTTAGTTATTTGATCTGTTCAGCCTGGAGGAGAAGAGCCTGAGGGGAAACCTCATTGTGGTCTACAGCTTCTTTGTGAGGGGAAGAGGAGGGGTGACCACTTACAGGACCCAAGGGAGTGGCCTGAAATTTTATCAGGGAATGTTTAGGTTCTTCACCCAGAGGGTGACTGTGCAATGGAAAAGGCTTCCAGGGAAGTGGTCACAGCACGAAGCTTGACAGAATTCAAGAAACATTTGGACAGTGCTTTCAGGCACATGTTCTGACCCTTGGGGATGGTGCTGTGCTGGGACAGGAGTTGGACTCTATGATCCTTGTGGGTCCCTTGCAACTTGGCTTATTCTGTGATTCTGAGCTTTGTAAGCAAAGCCTCTGGGATCCTGAAGAGTCTTGTTGAGGTCACTTGTTCCCCAAGGAAGGGGCCAAGTCTGTGTGACCAGCAACCTTGAAAGGTTTGGGGAGTGGGATGAAGAAATGAGGCAGGACATACCTGTGGAAGGGAGCTGAGACCTTCTGTCTCTCACAGGTGCTGCAGGAATACGTGCGCCTGGTGGAAGATGTGGATACCCGGCTGAACCTCGCTACCAAATACAAGTGCCATGATGTTGTCATAGAGGTAGATTGCTGCTGTGTGAAGAGATGAGACACGGACCTGCTTTTTCTCTGTAGCTTTTCTGTTCTCTGTCATGTCCCCCTTCTGTCATGTGGGATTCATTTATCCCTGTGGCATGCAAAAAATGATAAGGTTCCCAGTAGAAGTCCATGAGCCAGGAGAGTGGCTCCTAGAATTTGTGCTGTGAAATTGTTCTGTTGGGAACTGGATGGGGAATTGTAGAGTTGCCCTGCCCATCTGCAGGACACCATCTAACCATGGAAGTGTCCCTTTCTCTCAGCTGGGTGCTGGTTTTGCTTTTTATCTAGACCTACCGGGATCTAAAGGATCGTATCCAGCTGGCAGCATATAAATGCAAGGTGGAGCGGGGCTCTGCAGAAGAAGAGAAGATAAACAGCATTCTCAGCAATATGGTGAGAAATGCTTACTCTTTCTTCCAGACACTCTAATCAGAAGAAGATAAAGTATGGAGCATGGCTGTCCTACATACTTTTTATCCCTGCTGGGAAGCTAATCTTTTGTTTGGGGTTGCATTCAGGGTAGGAATGAATGGTTATACTGATAGAAATGGCACACTCTGGCCATAGCTGTCCTTGTCAGGGATTGGGAGTCACTAAGCTGGCCCCTAGGGCCCTGTGTTCAACATTGCTGTTAGTCATGTCTTGTTCTCTCTTTTAGCAAATCCGGTGGAAGAACTGAACAGCCTGTGTGGCCATCGCCTTGTCACTTGAAAGAGGGAACTGCAAAACCCAGTCCAGTGCCAACAGAGCAGCTCTGTTACCACTCATTGCATGATCAACGTTCGTCGGTGTCAGTGGGTACCCATGGCTTGTGGGACTGTGGCGTTCAGGCTGGTTGAAGACAGCTACTAAAATGTAGCTGGGGAAACCATGGTATTGATCCATCAGGGTTGATTCTTTTTGGAATCTGATTGTCTTTGACATGGCTGTAAGTCAGGTATCACTTGTGTGTATGAAGGGAAGTTGCTGGGCACAGCAAGATGAATGTTGCTCTGGGTGGTGCCTGGGCTTATTCTTGCAAGAGGAATGTGTCAGTCACACTTGTGAGTCTCTCCACCAGACAGTGCTGACCAGCTGACCAGTCCCTGTTACAGTCAAGCTGGCTTGGGCATCACTAATCATGGCTGTGCCTGGAGTAAAACCTACCTGGACCATGTTCTCCCTGTGTGAAAGTGTTGGGGGAAAGGACCAGTTGCACTTTTTTTTTTTGGTTTGTTCTGGCTCACCCTAGGAAAAGAGGTGTGTGAACTTCGCAGAGAGCCAGGACAGCAGCCTCTGCCAGTATCCTTCTGCTAGCACTCCGCAGCATTTGGAAGATCCCTTTATCACAGAAATACCTAGTGTGGAGGTGGTCAGAGTCCTGATGGTTTCGATGGGAGAGCAAGCAGGGACATTTCTCAGTTACACAAACCTGCTGGCCCCAGCAGCTCTTTTCTCAGAAAGTGTTTTGCCAGGAAGGATTGAAATGCACTTTCTCAGAAACACAACTCAGGCAGCTGCTGGCTTCATCCTTTCAGACCTCACTTCAGTTCTGTAAATAAAGCTGTCTCTTTATCCTTGGGCTGTTTCTTTCCTTCCCCCACTAAGCACGTTGTCACTCTTGTATGTTAATCCTGAGCGATTTATCACCTCCCACAAAATGAGGTGCAGGATGTTTTTTAATGTCCTGCAAAGCACAGTGCATGTCACCATGGAGTGGCATTGCTTGCAGCAGTACCTTATTACACACCTTCAGTGCCATCAGCACAGATGAATTAAACAGAGAGTTTGTAGGAGGGTTTGCCACCACAGGGGGTCACACAAACATGATTTGCATTATAGCCTCCCTACTGCACTGTGAACTCTCTTTTTTTTCTGTTGGTGTTTGTTTTTTTTCTTACGGAATCATTTGGGTTGGAAGGGACCTCTTGATCATCTAGTCCACACCTGCTTTTGCAGGATCACCCAGAACAGGCAGACAAGGACTGGCTGTGTGGATTTTCAGTATCATCACAGCTGGAGATGACTCAGCTTCCCTGGGAAACCTATTCTGAATTTGGCAACACTCACAGTAAAAGGTGGGTTTGTGTCTTCAGATGGACCAGCACATTTCCATTTAGGCCCAGTGCCCCTTGTCATCACTGGGCACCACTGAAGAGAGTCTGGGTCCTTTTCTTTGCTCTCTCTTACCACATACTTGGACAAATAGACAAGATTGCCCTTGAACTAGGACCGTTTTAGGTGAGGGATGCTAAAACTAATAGTAACAAGTCTAACACAGCTTGTATTTTTTATGTAGCTCATACTGATTGAGTAAACAAGTCATTTATAGGCTGCATATAAAGTCATATAACCCCATAAACTCTGAGATAAGACAAATGGGGAGAACGGTCCTCCAGGAAGATGTTTGGAATAAAATCTTCTGATCATCTCAGGAAAGAGACAAAGCAGAGATTATTAAATAGCTTTTTATAGATCTTGAAAACTAGCCAGATCCCAAGGCTCAGCTGTTTCAGCTAAACACTTTAAATCAGCCTGCAGGGACTGGCCCAGGCAGCTGAGTTCTTTGCATGTTTATCCCTTTATGTCACTCTGCTGCTGTCCTTTGCTATGTAAGAACAGTGATGGGCAGCCACCAAAGTCCCTGTGCCACTTTAAGCAGGCAGACGGTGCCACCAGTTTGGTAGCAGTGGTTTGTGTTTCAGCTGCATGTGGTAGAGCACAGGTAATTCTGTACCAGTGCCTAGAGGTGTTGGTTGGTCAGCTCTGCTGTCTCTGGGCTTTTTGAATCCCTATCTCCTTGCTTACTGCAGTAGCCCTGCAGAAGCTCTATTGTAGCTTCAATACAAAACTGAATTACAAAACCAAATTACAGTTATTTTATAGTGGCTACAGCTTTGGTGTAACATACTAAACAGGATCAGGCCCAGTCTTTTTTTGTATTTTTTTATTCCCCATGGGGGATCTTGGGAAAGCCATTGAATCCTGACAACATACTAATGATATAGTCAGGAATGCTCTTTCTGTTAAGACAGGCTTTCCTCAGCACTTACTTCTAGTTCCTTGCTGGTGATAATGCATTCCACCTTTATCACCACAGACTATATTATATGTCTTTCAAGGAAAAAGGAGGTAACTGGATACTCTGTCCAAATCCATCTGGGACAAGGCAATTTTTATTCCCTAAATTCTCTAGTTCAGTATTCTTTTGTACTTTTTGCCACCATCTATCATGTGTTTCAGTACCGTTTACCATGATAAAACACTGCCTGCCTGGTTTTGCCTCACAGGAAATAATTTCTGTGGTGAGGCCAAGGATTAGTTATGCATGTTGCACTTATACCCCTTGCTTAATTATGATTGCTGACAGCAGCTATCGTCACACCTGAACACCAGTTACTGTATATGCCATTTATCTTACATCTGGGCTTGAGAGCAAACCCAGTCTGCATACACTAAAGCCTGGGAGAAATCTATTCACTTGAGCATGTGGGAAGTTCTTATCAATCACTGGTGCCTAAAATATGTCTATGATTGTTTTTTGGTCTTTTTTAACCAACTGTGAAGCAGAAGTGAAAGACAGACAATGGTACAGTCTGATCTACAACCTCCACTTCAATTAGTTCCTGTAAGCAAATGAAGTATTGCAGAAAAGAGACTATGTGGGAATGGGTTTGATGTAATAAAATGTCTAAGAGTTGCAGTGGCAATGCAGTACACAATTTTTTGTAATTGTGAAAAGGTGGAACTGTATCTCCTTGAACAATCTGCAAGGTAATAAGGGTACAGTCTGCTGTGCCTGCTGGGCTTCTTACAAAGGCAAAAGTGCAGCATGAGTCTCTAATTCTGCCTCTGCATGCCCTGTGGTGCAGGGAGAGCATCCACTCCCACCATGGTCTGGCATCCTTGCAAAGACAGAACTGTAGTACAGGGCTCCAGTCCTGTTTCTTGGATAAACTGTGAGAAAGTGAGGGCATCTGCTTTCTGTCCTGTTGGTGCCTTTCTCTCTAGGAAGAGACCCATATTGTCTCTGTACGGGAGGGCAATGGATCTGCTGAAGAGAGGCTCCTCAATCCCCAGCAACTCTCGCACATGTCGTGAAATCTCCTGAAATACAAGATGAAACACCAGAAATTCTCATTTCTCAAACTTAGACAATAGGACAACAACTAAAACCATCCATTCCATGTCAGAGCACCAGGAAAAAATTATGTTCTGAATTTTGGTACAGTTTCATGCTTGAAGTTGCAACACAAGGGGGATCTGAATCCATAAGCCCCATGTAACACTAAAAGCGGTGCATATCGCTTTCTCTCCAGATTCACTATCAGGGATGGCATCACATCTGATCTCTTAGTGGCATAAACATAGCTCTGCTTTCATCCTTGCACTTGAAGGACAAAAAAGTAATCGGTGAATGAAGTGCAGTCTCTTCTGCTTAATGCAAAATCATGGCTGTTTGTTAAATTACAATGCGAATGACAGTCTACACAAAGGTGGAAAAAATAATTAGCGAAGTCATATTGTTCATTTAGAAAATGATGAGTGTATGGTTGTCTGAGCCAGCTGGACCTGGAACTGTGAGTGAGCAGAGCCTTAGCACTGTTTTTGAAGCAACTTCTGAGAATTTAGCTATCTAATATGATTGAAGCTTAAAAATACAATTTGCAAGGTTTTACTGATCTTTCACAATATTTGCTCAAAACCTTCCCCCAACTTTAGCTTGACTCTGAAAAGTAGTACCCTACTTTTTGTGGTAACAAAAGAGCACCAGGCTTGTATCTTGATTGGTTTTGATATTTAAAATTCCAGTACAGTGGGATTAAAACCAGCAGTAACGTCACTTGTCCGGGCTGCATAGCTTCCACATAATTAGCTGTGTAATTTTCCACCAAGCTGCTGTTTCCCCTAAACTGCAAACAGTTTCTGTCTCGCTGAACTGATGCTATCACTCTTATTTCTATAGTAACTTTATCAGTTTCAGCTGCTCACAGCCTTTTGTTTATATTTCTTGTTGGGAAATTGAGGCTTTAACTTTTCACCTGCTCTTGTAGACACTTCCTGAAAGACCCAAAGGGCCACATCCTGCAGAGCTCTGCATACTGTCAGATTACAGTTCTTTAAAACAAAAATAACTGGTAGGACAGGGCATGACCTTTGAGAACATCTAGGTTCCATTGAAGTCTGTGAGATGTTCCCAATTTATTTGCAAGCTTTGGAAAACATTACTGAGACAGTCTCACTTCCAAGCTTGAGGCAGTGTCCTGGCTGACTATTGCTTATCTAGAGGAATTTCAGTTCCTACAAGAGGAAGAATGGGTTACAGTTGATATGTCTAACCCATGGCCTAGTATTACTAAGCAGTTGAACTAACACCATACATAATCCCTATATCCCAGTACAAGGGTGAGACTTACAAAGCCTATAAAATTCTTCCACTTTTGGAAAGCACAAATGACTATAGTCTCTGTCTGCTTGTACCAGAAATATTTGTGAAGGTTTGCTGTCTGAAAAACTTAGTGTTAAATTGATGCCTTTCTCTCAAAACAGCAAGCAAAGTCATGGCACTAGTTAATGGTTTTGGCGGCATACTTAGTTTCAAACAAACAGTTAAGATTGTGCAACCAGACAGAACCATGGTCAAATTGCATTTTGGTACTGTGGAATAAAATAAGCAGTGTCAATACTCTAGTCACTGGAGCATAAAGCTTCTTCTTTCTTCTTGGTTTGAACTTCTACTGTGTCTTCTGGTGAAAGCAACTTCAAATTTTGATGCAAAACAGATCTTTTGGCTCTGCAAATGCAGTCCCTCTGTGGTTTCCACTAGGAGAGGGAAAGAGGGTAATGAAATTTAAGTGAATTTGTTGATTTTCTGAACTTTTAAGCTTTGGAAGGCCAGACTTTAGCCTCAAAATTCAGCCTTAACTCTCAGTGTTTGTTGAAGAAAATATGTAGGTTTGAAACGAAAAAGACCAATTACATGTTCATAAAATGAGGAAGAGAACAGAGCTCCTGTTTGTGTCCAGCAAAGCGTAAAAGAAGGAAGTAAAACCAGGTGGCCCTTTTGCTGCTTGAGATCAGTGGCTCAATTGCTGCAGGCTAAATCTAACTAGATTTTCATAAGTTCTACGAATCAGTAAGTGGAAAATGATTTAAAGGAAATTCTGAGGGTGAGTACATCTTGCTAAGCAATTTTATCGGGCCAGAGGGCAACATACAATTAAACTAAGGCTAAGCTAGAATTGTGCCCAGAGAAGAAGCCCAAGATCTGCAGTCAGCTAAAGACCTGAATAGACCTATACTCTAAAACTATGACTTTGTGAATTCGGTGGACCAGTTTCAGGCTCACTCTTTGAACCAGCGCTCTGCCCGGGCCCACAGGCCATAGCCCAGCCCCCCTGCCAGCTAGCAGGGTCAGCGCCGGGCGCCGAGGGGCTGAGGGAGCTCCGGGAGCCGCAGCCGGGCGCACCTGCATGTGGCCGAAGTCCGTGACGCCCATGGCGGGCAGGTTGGAGCAGTTGGCGTGGATGAGGCGGCGGCCGGTGATGCCGTTGGCCCTGAAGCATTCCTGGGCAGGGAAGCGGAGGGAAAGACGGATCGCCCTCTGCCACTACCGCCCCTCTACCGCTCACACACGCACACGCTCACACACACACCGAGTTCAGGGCCCCCGGTGCAGTAGGAACCGAGGGCGGGGGTTCCCGCCCGGACCGGCAGCCCCGCACCTTGTACTGAGGGAAGCCGAGCTGCGCCACCCACTCAGCCACTTCCTCGGCGCTCCAGGTCAGAAAGGCGCAGACGCACCGCGGTCCCCCTGCGCCCTCGGACTGAGGCTGCGGCCCTTCAGCCACTCCAGGCCTCGCGGGACCCGGGCGCGGCTCCATCGGCTCCATCCCCGGGCCACCACGGCAACGCGTCTTTTCCCGTTACCCTGGCAACCATCACTTCCTGGAGGTGCCA
>VWYP01019570.1:800379-814419 GCA_013400435.1 Pycnonotus jocosus
CCCCCCTCCCTGCTGTCAGCCTGCAACGCCGCCCGCGCCCCTCGCCTCTGCAGAACTAAATGTTGATTGGCTGCATTGTCCAGGGGGGAGGCTGAGGGATGAGCACCGAGGCGCCACCATCTCCCTGCGGCCCCGGTTCACACGCACTCGCCCGGGTGTTTCCGTCCCTCCCGCTCGGGTGTTTCCGGNGGTACGGGCCGGGCAGGGCAGGGGGCAGCCCGGCGGCGCGCGTTTAGCGTTGGCCTTACGGGGAGAGTTTCCTTTACGTGGTGGGTTTGCCCGTTTCTGGCGGAGAAGCCGTGTTTCGGGGTGGCAGCTCCGTGCGGTGGCAGTGCGGTGCTCCCTGCGGACAGCAGCGCCCCGGGTGCCCCCGCGGTGCCGGCTGTGCGGGGCTGAATGGAGAGGGGCAGGCTGTGGTCTCTGCGCGACTCACCTGCTCACCTGCCGCTCGGGCGCCTGGAACTGCAGCAAGAGTTCCTCCTGGTGCAGTGGGAAGAGCGAGGATTGATGGAGGTTTGTGTTTCCCCCGGTGGAAGAGGCCCCGTCTAGCCAGGAGCTGGACTGTGCCGTGGGCTGCGTGCTCCTGGGCTGGAGCTGTCTCTTTCCCGCCCTGACTCTTGGGAATGGCCAGCGGCTCCTAGGGGCATCAGCAACCTGCAAAGGCCGGAACTTGTCCGTGCCCTGTTCACTGCCCTAACCTGATCGGAGAGCAGGACTGTGAAGCGCCTACCGCAGTCCTATGGGGACAGAGCTTTCCCTGAGTTCAGGAGACTCGGGGAAGACCAGGAGCTATCTTTATAGACGGTCCTTTTAGTACTGACCTAGGAATTTCCATCTCGTCAGTATCCTTTGGGAACTGCTGCATGATTGCTTTTCCAGGGCTTTGTCACCTCAGCTTTACATGATGAAATTTGGCCTTGTTCTGCCCTTCTAAAGCTAGGATTAGTAGTTCCTGAATGAACCCTGCTTCTGAAAGTGGCTTTACACCAAAAATATGTTCTCCCTTTCCTAAGGTTCAGGCCATTGAAAATCTTTGTTCCTCAAGGTTCTGGATACAGCTCATAACACGAAAAACTGGTTGGCACAGGTCTTTGTTCCACAGCTGTGTGACCTTGTCAGTGTTTGACTGCTGGCTGCAGGCTTTTTTTCCTGTCAGTGTACTATAAACACCAACATTTATTTCACCTTCTTTTCCTATATTCTGTTTGTTGTTAGAAAATGAAGACTCAGCCCAAAAGACAGAGCCTGCAGATCAGCTAGTTGATTCTTTGGAGTCCAATACTTCACAGAGCGGGTAGGAAAACTTTTTTGTGTGTTGTGGCCAACATGCATGACAGTCTGTTTCACTCCTCTGATCTCTTCCATATGGCAGTTTGTTCTGTGCAGGTAAAAAGAAGGGACCAGAGACTGAATTGTCTGCTTTGGGACAGTATATACCAGAATCAGTATGGGAGGGCCTGTTTTTACAGTCTTTGAGGTTGTTTTAAAGCTTGTGAAATGTAGTTCATGGCTCAGCTATTCAAATCACAGAGTCATTCAGCTTGAAAGGAACCGTGTAGGGTTTTATAATCCATTATAAAAGCTAGTACCTTTTCAGGGGAAATTTTCAATATCCTAGCTGAAGGATGTGTTAATAATTGAGCATGCCTACTGTCCGTAAATCTTGTGGAAGCTGTACAAGAAAATGCCTTTTACTATTTTCTTGTCAATATTCTGGCTTTTTTCTTCATAGTTTGTTGTCTATATCTCTCCATTAATGCTGCTGATCAACCCTGTTATCAGATGTTTGGCTTGTTGGTACTGGCTGGGCATGTGGTGTTTGTGGCCAAGTAATTTCATTGGTTACAAGCACTAGTACTGTGCAGTGCAGTTTCATCTGCTGCTGTACATTTGTTGCACAGGATACAATTTCAGAAATGTGTGAGTTAATTACAGTAGGTAAACCACAGCTTTATAAAAAAAAAAAAGGCAAAAGTCCAGGAAAAAAACCCACGTTAAATTACCCTTCTTACCAGAACAACAGTTGGATGCCATCTTGGTTTGATGCTGCTGACATCTCTATCAGACTTCCTGACTATAAATGAGCTCTTCACCTTTTTATTATATCCTCTAATTGTCTTTAAAGAGATTAATACAGACCGTGAGCAAAATAGCCAAAGCAGATGATGGATACTTGTGGACATCATTAAATTTAGATCTTTGAAAGGGATGGAGGTGGTCCAAAAAGTTTGTGAGTGAGGAGGAATCAGCTGAACTCTGTCTTTGTAAGTCTGCTTGTAAAGCTTGTGTAGCTCTTCTTAATCTTTCAGTGAGACTCTAGGGTATCAGCGGTATCTAGAGGAAAAAATTCCCAACCTATAAGCTTCTGTGTTGATGGAGAACTTTTTCAGCAGATCAGTGCACCTGTGGTAGCAAATGACCAAATAGCTCATCTAGGTGTGTTCATGCAACTGCTCAACTGAAATGCAAATAGGCTTGAAAATGATAATATAGAAGTCCAAGAAGTCTTCCTTTAAAAAACTGTTCCTACCAAGTGTTCCTTCTTATCTTGTTCATCTGCTGCCATTTTGTGAACCTGCTATTTATCTCGTGTGAGTTGTTCTTACAGACCTTCTAGTCTATCGTGCCAGTTCTAGGAAAGGAAATCACACTGTTGAGAGGATCTAAGTGAAAAATGGCTTTGTTTCTGGATAAATTCTGTAGTGCCATAGGAGTAACAATTTGAAGACAAAAGCCACATTTGCCCTGTTCAAGTCTTCTCTGTGGATGCAGAATGTGTCTTAATTGAGCTGTGTATATATTTTTTAAATTATTCCAAACTATACTCATAGTCTGCTTCCTTGCTAATGAGGATATTTCTCATTTCTGAAAGGAGACATTTGAAGAAATGCATTTTTTTCCCCATTAATGCTGTGTTCTCATGTTTCTGATCCTTTGGAGCAAGGCAGTTGACACTGGTTTTATAATGCCGTGAGAAGGTTTTGATTTTCAAAAGTGCAAATATTTCTAATCTTAATGAATACTAGGTTGCTTCTCATAGAAGCTTCATGTATGTAATGAGAGCATTACAGAGGACACTCTTCTGGCATTTGAGTTAATTTGGGATTATAAGTCTAGCTATAGACAACATGCAGCAATTTTTCTCAACATAATTTAGAAGAAAACCCTCAACAGAGAATAAATGCCAGAGACGTTTCCTTTCTTGCCCATTCTTTTCCTGCTGCGTGCCATTCTTATTGTTTTAGCATGTCCATTTCCTTTTGTTACAGTGCAGTACTTGGACTTCTTTGCTTAAGTTATTGTGCTGCCCATTGTATGTCTTACTGCTTGCCTATCTGTGGAGTGTATTTGGATATGGCAGAGAGACACTTGGGTGCCCCCTGTATTTGTTGGGATTGCTAGTGGGAAAGGCATAATGGGCCACTTAAAGAGATAGCATTTTCAGATGGCTGTCAAAATTGTTCTGAATTCTTTCACTGATCCAGTTGACCTCTGAGGGAGTATGCAGATGCCATGCACTAGCTGGCATAAAATAAGTTGTCTGTTCTTGGGCAGAAGAGTTGCTACTGATATCTGTTCTTAGTAAAGTGTTGGTGAGCCAGCATGCTGTGGGGTGAGTACAGTGAATTTCTGCTGTCTAAAGGATGGTAAATATGGAGTATCCTTCTGAAGTTGCTCCCCCTGGCTCGCATGGAAGGTGATCATGCAGAGATGGCAGGACAGAGGTGGGCAGGGGTTCTTTGTCCAGTTGGCAGGTGCTGACTACAGAAGCTTGTTCCTTCAGTTCATCTGAATTTGAGTTCCAGAGCAGTGATTCCTCTACTGGCTGTGCCCTGGGTGCAAGTGCTGAATTGTACTGCTCTCTTCCTCCAAAAGGTCACAGGCTGGAGCACACCTGAGCACAGGTACAAGAGAGCATTTGAAGGAGGAAATTGGTACTCTAGGGGACCAGAAAGTGGCTGAAGTAGAAGAGAAGCTGCCTGACCAAATCCAATCTCTCAAAAAGGTAAATGAATGTTTTCTTATGTCTGAGAACAAAGAGGGAAGTGCAGCAACAGTTCTCCCACCCTACGACTGTGCTTGCTGCTATGGGACTGAGGCTCTAAGGGTTGTGTTAAGATAAAAGTGGAATTAACATAGATTCAGTTACCTTTTTCCCTGTACATTAGTGGGAGATAAATGGTATCAGTCTTATTTGCAAAATCCCTCTTATGTCTTCAACTAGTCCTTGCTTCCTCGCTCACTGAGGCTTCAAGGTAATTCTCACCTTCTGGTCTTATCTGGTGCTTCTGGAAATTCCATTCTCGCAGATTTATGGAAGAAGGAATGGAAAGTCCTTTGTTTCTTCTTGTGAGCGGCCAATTTGTTTGCCTTACAGATAGAATCAGGAAAACCTGTGCAAATGACGCCAAGGTCAGGACCTGTGAATTTGCATATATGAGAAGAGAGGCCCTAGTGAACCAGATGGATTTCTAACTAGGATGCAGCAATGACTGATTGTGGCTGTAATCTAGATGCACACAGAGCTGAAATGCTCTCCCTAGAGAGATTGTGTGTTGGGAATTCTTTCCAAGAACAGTTGGCTAAATCTATAAGGCTGTTGCTTTGTTGAGGGGTGACAATTAATTCTGATGCAAGTGCAAAAATGTGCCTGCCCAGGACTCCCAGGGAGGCCAAGGGGAGTGAAATTTGTGACACTAATGCAGCATTTGACTTCAAAGTTCATGACTTTGGTCCAGTAGGGGAAATGCTGAGAGGTGTCTCAGAGCTACCTAATAGCCTACACTATTAATAGAAGCTTCTGCAGGTCTGACTTGATTTCATAAAGATGCCTAAGTTACTAATGAGTTGTTTCAAATCTAGGCAGAGACTTTTTAACCAGGATGGTCTTTGTGACAATGTTTCTTGTGTGTTTTGTGCAGGAAGCTGTTCGATTAACCAACTATCATGTACCTCAGGGAGTAGGGGATATAGTCATGATTCAGTCAGATCACACTGGTGCTGTGGATATCCTTTCAGCTGAGCTGGAGACTGCAGACCTCCTTGGGGAGCAGAGAAAAGGTGAGTCCTGAAGGCAGAACTCTTCTTTAGGTAATTTTTTAAGTTGCTGCCCTGGCTAGAAGAGCACAGATTATCCTGGATATACTTCTAATTCTTGCTGGAAATTTGGGCTCCTGGATAGTGAGTGGAATAACTCCACATCTGGGGCTTTTGGGAGCAGGCCTCAGAATACAGGCCCCTTACCAGAAATAGCTTCACTTTTTTCAGGTAACAGTTTGTCAGTAGTGAAAAGTCATGTAAGCCTGTGAACTTTTCTCTTTTCTCAGCTCAGCCTCCCCCTCTGGCTGCACCCACGATGTGGACCACTGAGAAGATGAAGGAATTCAAAGCCAAGATGGGAAAGGAGAGGAATGGCCGGATGGTGGTGAAACGAGGCGAGGTGGTGACAGTCCGTGTGCCAACCCATCCTGATGGGAAATGCATTTGCTGGGAGTTTGCTACGGATGACTACGACATTGGGTTTGGAGTCTATTTTGATTGGACCACAGTTACTAGCACTGCCATTACTGTTCAGGTCAGTGAATCCAGTGATGAGGAGGACGAAGAGGAGGATGAGGAAATTGAAGGTTAGTGCAGATTTTATAAAGGTTAATTTGTGTTTCTTGTTGCCATGCTGCTGAGAGTATCTGTCAGATGCTATAATTTCTATCTACTTTGTTTAGTCAGCCTATTTGCTATCTCTGCAGCCTTTTGGGTTCTTGGTTAGAGTGATAAGAAAGCATCTGGCCCTTCCTGCTTCAGCATACGTCAGTGGCTGTCCTCTCCATGTGCATTCTTAAAATTGAAACCATGGAAAAATAAGATCAAAATTCACTCAGTCAACTTCTAGCTGATAAAAAGGTTAAAGTCTGAAATTTTAACCTGACTGTTTTTGTTAGACACTCAGACTGAGAAATTCAGTCTGAGTAAGGTAAGGTAAGGTGAGTGGAGGCAAGAAGATTTTGGTTTGGGATGCTGGTTTTTTTGGTTGGGTTTTTTCCTTGGTTTTTTTNTTTGGGTTTGTTTTGTTTTTTTGTCCAGTACATCAGTAGCTCCTTCTGACTGTATGTGAAATGTTTGCTACCTGTATCACTGTACTTGGGTAACACACAGTAACATTGCCTGTTTTCTGGCTTTGGTGTATGTATGATCAGTGTAGCTGGGAGGTTTGTGTCTGAATTTTGCAGGCCTTGTAAGCAGGGGTAGGTTTCTTTATGAGGAATCCTCTTGGAGAGGTGAATTGAGGATATTGACACTATGAGGTAACAGCTAAGAGCTTTCCTGCCTTTTTTTGCTTCAAGTCTATATCACAGGACTGCTGTTGTGTGTATAAAAGTAGTGAGGTGTCTAAAACATAAGCTAGAAAAAGAGAGGAGACTGGCTAGCGGGCTAGTAAATACTGTCCCACCAGTGTTCCCAAGAGAACTGAGTCTTGGCATGACCTTTTTTATGATAATGAAGACCGAATTTTGTGGGAATTATTTGGAGAAAGGTTGGAGGAGGTTGCTCTGAGTAATGCTGTCATAGTTAGGCTTCCATATAGCTGCATGTCTGTGTTGCATTCTGATTCTGTTGGTCTTTTTCTGGATTATGTAGTGGTTCTGACGTACTTACTTGTCTCCCCTCTCCCATCCAGGACTGTCCCCTGTAGGTGATGTGGAACGGGGTTCCAAAAGCTATCTGCGGAACCGCTATGGTGAGATCATGCCTGTGTACCGGCGGAACAGCCATCGGGAGGTGCAGGCAGGCAGCCACGAGTACCCAGGCGAGGGCATCTACCTGCTGAAATTTGATAACTCGTACTCTCTGCTTCGCAATAAGACTCTGTTCTTTCACGTCTACTACACCAGCTGAAGGAGAGGGAAGGGGCAAGGATGGCAGGCAGGTGATGATGAATGTAGCAGACTGCCACCCAGCCCTGGTACTGCCTGACAGGCACTGCTGTTGGACAGAACCACGGTGCAATTCTGCCAGCTCTTCTTTGGACGTGAACTGGTTTCTCCCCACACCCTTCTTCTCCACTGTCCCAGGGGAGAAAGGTAGTTGTGACTGCTTGGTTGTTCCCAGGCAGCTGCTCTTTCTCTAAAACTTCAGGAGGTCTGCTCCATGCAGGCATTGGGCTGGGCCTTCACATCACAGCTGGCAATTGCCCAGAAGCCACGTTCAGGTGGTTGTGGTTCTGATCTGTTGTGCAGGTACAAAATGAAGTGAAAATAATCTGTTACTATTTTGTGAATAACTTTTCCAACTCTCCTGCTGCATCTGCATCACTAGAGGGCAGCTGTTAGCTTCAGTGAGCCAGAAGCACAGCTGGCTGGTCACTTAGCCAGGGTAATCTCATCACCTACCATCACTACAGTCATCAGCAGTCAGTCCTTCCTTCACTCTGAGTGAGTGGGAGTGCAGCTGGCCAGTAGGTGGGCCCCAAATAGCAGTCACAGCTCATGTTTGAACAGGGGGTGAGAGCAGGGTGCACCCCACAGTCCATAGGAAGGCTTTTCTACAGATTAAGAATTGGATGTTATATCTGTTGATGGTAGGCATATGTAGATAATTAAAACCTCCCTGATTACCAGAAGTTTTTTCTGTAATCCAGATGTGAAGCAGAAAACGTTACTTATTGCCATGCTGAATGGGCACAAAATGGTTGGAATACAACCAATAAATATACAAGAAATGTTTCTTAGCAGCAGGATGTTGGTTCACTGGTATTGCAACCATACGTAGCATGGAAAAGGCTCCCAGAGAAATGCAATTTGTCAGTTGCTATTGCTGCTGCAAAGGTATTGTTGGGAAGTTCCTTGGCATGTTTTGGTGACTAGTGATGGTATTAGTTACCACCTTCTGCTTAAGTAGTGGCCGAGTTGAACAAGGAGAAGTTAATCCATCAGAGATGAATTTTAAAACATATTTATTTCTAACTGTTGTTTATTTTAATACTTTTAACTTGAAATTGTCCTCTTTTCTAAGAATACTGCTGTATTTACATTTTGATACCTCTTTGCAGAGACACAAAATGACTTTCCATGGTGATACTAGAAAAGTTCTGAGTTTTATTTTTAAATCATCCAGGTAGAGCACCTCTACTTGTTCCATTCCTTCTATTGAGAGGAAATGATGGACAGAATTATTTGGGGTAGTTAAAGCCAAAGATTTTGCTCTCGTAGGAGGGCTGCATATTTCCTATTAAGGGTATATTGTAATGCTGTACAATTTGCTCTATATTCAAGCTTAATTTTAACTATCTCTGCTTACTGATTCACTGCTCCAGAGCACTTAGTAGGTCAAAATAGCAGGAGAGGAAACAGTCAGTCTACAGTAGAGCAGCCCAAGCTGGGAGCAGGAGGAGAGGAAATGGGAAGAACACTGCTGGGAGCACAGTGGCTTTCTGGGGGAGTGGGCAAGGAGCATAGTTGTTGCTGCTTTGGGCCCTGAGATGGGGAGAAAACAGCTACCTTCCTCAAAAGAGAGAGTGTGTTCACCATGGTTGGGAGGGAAGTGCAAAGTTGCCTTTCAAGGTCAAGCACAGGGAGACAGAACAGTAGGGCTTGGTGTCTGTCAGAGCAAGATGCTCTTTCAGTTAGCAGCTTGGAGAGGGTTATTCCTTCCTTTAACCTCTCATGGATGAAATGAAGAACCATCTACAGCACTTGAATCAGGTCTGAGCAGTTTAGGTAAGGTGTATGGGGTTTTTTCATCCTTTGTCTATCAAGTTCCTAGGTACTGCTGATGCAGTGACAGACTTCACTTCTAACAGAGAAGTAATAGTATGTTTGCTGATGCAGAACATCCTGCTAGCTGGCTTAGGCAGTTATGGAAACCATTCTTATTTAAATAGAGATCTATGGAATTAGACCTTGCATCAAGAAAGAAAAATAAAGTTTAAATGCAGTTGCACTTCAGAGAGGGAAATTAATCCTCAGGAAAGGAAAATTTCTTCTTCATTTCTGTGGAAGGAAGATTTCAAATAGGTTTTAATATATGTTTCCTTTCCCTCTAAATTGTCTCTAGAAATTCAGAAAACTAAATCAAGGAAGAAGCTTTTTTTGCAGTTTGGGTTTGTTTTTGTGAAAGCACAACATTATTTTCTGTTTTGTTTTGAATATAATTTAGATCTAAATAAAATTTACATGTCCAGTCAGACATATATCCTGTAGCAAAGGACTTGTATAAAATTACCTTGTATAAGTGTTTAGTTATAATAGTGGTACTAATCTGTTTGACATTTTTAATGTCAGATAAGGTAATAAGCTCTCCATTATTTTCTCTTTTGCTTTAGGTGTAATGTAGCAGCAGGAGTTTAAAATGTCTGTGTTTTATTGAGAACAGAGAATTAAAATTGCCTAAATCAAGGACCACTACTGGTACTGCTTACATTTACTCAGACTCTTTAGAGGCCTGTAATACATGTTCTCAGGAAAGGTTACTGGTGTCAGACACAGGCTTGTAGCAACTTAATGCTTGGGACCCATTTAATATGCATGAACAGGTAAGATGAAAATGTGTTAAGATGAAGAGCTTAGTTACCTGACTTCAGGTGCTAAGGAAATCGAGTTACTATGCACTGAGTCTGGAAGGCAGCTGCATGCCTTTCTTTGTGGCTCTACCCTGTCAGCTTGCCTCCTTGTACCTGTGTGTCCATATAACCTCCATCTGTGGCCTGCGGTGGGTCAGTTATTGTGGTGCTGGACCTGGTGAGGTGAATTTGAGGTAAACCTTATTATAGGTCTAGCTGCTGAAAGATTTTGTTGTTCTTGTGGGGAATTAGGGTAGAGAATGAATCCCTAAATGAGTTCACTTTCATCCCCACTGCTTATACTCTTCCTTCTTGTCTCACTACCCCTATTAAAGCCACTCTACAGAGGATTTATCACAAGGTGCCTTAGGAACAAAGAGCATGTCTGAAATAAGAACCATAGGTGTCATTAATACAAGAGATTTCTTCTTATTTCTCTGCCCATTTGGGTAGAGGGTGGTACTTGCTAAGGTCAGGCAGGGAGAGCCCTTCTAGGCTGGAGAGGGCCTGGAGATCTAATCTGTTCATAGACTGCCTTGTTGCTGTAAAATGAGAAGTACAATGGTATTTGAATTTCCTGGTGCCATACATTCTTTGCCTTCATGTGCTGCTGTCAGATGTCTAGGAACAGCAGAGGACTCCTTTTGATATGCTGACACTAAACCCAAGGACCAGAGGAACGCTAGATAAACATAGAAGAGTGTTTCTTATGGCAATTCCTAATTTTCTCTAAAAAGAGTGTTGAAATCCAGAGTGCTATGTGCTTATGCATATTGAGTGTGGATGAGAGACCAAAGCAACTAAGGTGTTTTTGTTTGTTTGTTTATTATTTGTACAAGTGTAAAAGAAAATACTATTTCTCCTTTTGAAGCATCTGGTAAAATATTGAATGTGACAATGTCATGTAGATGAATGAGAACTTCACAACTGGCAGAATGAAAAACTGGGAACTGATTGTGTTAAATACATTGCTAATTAGACTGTGAAAGAAGACAGGAATTTAGCAGGAGTCAAAGTGCATTTAGATAAATGCATTTATCTAAAGAAGTTGATTTGCAGTAAATACCAATTAAATAAAGTTTCAAAAGGTACATAAAACAGCAGAGTTCAAACGTATATTGCAAAGAGGAGAGTTTTCTGGGGGGATATTCCACATTTGTCTGGAGAAAGTCTCTAGCTACTTATTCTGAAACTCTAGTGCTGTTGCAGCTGAAGGTGCATCAGGCCAGATGGATGGTGGATTTGAGTCCCCTTAGCTTTTCTAGGTTCCATTCTGGATTTTACCTGTTGCTTTCTCAGAATCATCATACATTAAATGTAGCCTTTATTGGAAGAGAGAGAGGAAGACT
Source organism: Pycnonotus jocosus (assembly GCA_013400435.1). Classification (NCBI taxonomy): domain Eukaryota; kingdom Metazoa; phylum Chordata; class Aves; order Passeriformes; family Pycnonotidae; genus Pycnonotus; species Pycnonotus jocosus. The sequence goes on from VWYP01019570.1 coordinate 811,285, forward strand.
CTTCTGATCTATCAGTGAGGGTTATCTGTTTTAAACCCATCTGGACTGGTGAGTCAAGTCCCTTGGGCAAGAAGCAGGATGCCAGCCACAAAATTCAGAGCTAAGGAGACCTTGGCAAGTAATGACCTTGACATTTAGGAGCCCTGTTTGGAAATGATAAATAGCTGGAGAGGGCCTCCCTGCAACCTCCAAGATGCCCTAGGGACACCTCTCCTCAGAGGGAAGCAGGCTGCTTTCCACTCACAGCTCCACGCTATGAGCACAGGTTTTCAATGGGGAGCATCTTGTAGCTGTTCATACATTTTTCAGACCTGTGTTCTTGTGAACTGTGATGGTTGTTTGTCAGTCCTTATCTATGTGATGTGAATATTTTTGATGTCCTGTGATTTCAAAATTGAGTTCTCAGCACCAGCTGTTCACTTTTCATGTGTTCACCAAGAGTGAGTTTTAAATAGAAAACATGATATTTTAACAAATTGTGGCACTGGACTCTTTCTGAAGGGCACATATGAAGGCTATATTTATAGTGTGTTTGCATTCCTTCTGCAATTGGTTTGTATTGTTTATATTTGATGTGTTGTGGTTGATTTGTAATAATATATTGGAACTTACTCCCTTTAAATAAACTTTTCACTATGCAACCAAGAACTTTGTCTTCTGTTTAAGGCACCTGAATATCTTGATATCAAAAATTCAACTACAGACTTTCCAACAAAACAAGAATGTAGTTAGTTTTAGGACTAAAGAAGAGGCAAATATGCAAAATATACTTTGCAGTGTACAGGAGATTCTGATGCAAATGGATAGGAAAATGCCCTTTTAGCTCGTCATGATGGTTCCAGCCAGGAAATCTTTTGTCTAAAGATCTTGTTATAATGACTAGCTGGAATATTTTTCATAAGATTGTACTGAATGCTTGAGGAATTGGAGAGAACCAAGCATACAGCCAAGCTCATATAATGGACATAAGTAGAGTTTGAATACTTTACCCTCCAGTTCTTCATACTGGTACTTGTCACCTCCATTTGCAGAGATCCCCTAGCTCCTTTGTTACTTCAGCTTTCAACCTGGAGGATTTAAAAACATCTCTTCATTTACCAGATTCTCATTAAATTGTCTAAAGAAAAGTGTTTGTCCTTCACACTCCTCACAGCAGCTGCTTTGCCCATCAGCTTTATCATACTACAAAGGCTCTATTTAAATGTCCTGAAAGAAACACTTGCTGGTCAAAATGAGAAATGATGCCTGTAGTGGGAGTCATCTTTTCTCACCTATCTCATTTTAGGTTTGGCAGGACAAGTGCTGCAGAGGTTCAATTCTCTGTTCTAGTCTGATGTCCCCTTGAAGCACTTTGACAAACTAATTGATGGGCAGGAGTAATCATAAACCAAGATGATCCGAAGGGTAGAAGATTCTGCAAAGTTGAAGATGTTTCATTTGCATTTAAGACCACCAAAGAGAAACAGTGCTACAGCTACTTTATTACGATGCACTCATGATACATCCTTGTGCTTGGCTCAGGCATACAGCCAAGAAGAAAACTAAGGAAAACAGTGGGGGAAAAAACAGCAGGGAAGTCATGCAAAATTTCACATTAGTCCTTCCCATCCACCCCCACTCTGCCACTCCCCCCTTCTGTAACTTTTGCGGATGGGCTGCAGCAGAAACACTCTGATCATGATGATTTATTAAAATATGGATATCGATATTAGATGGATATCCAACTGTGGCAGACAAAAACTCTAACAGTTTAAAGTTAGAAAGGGTATGCTTATTATGATGCCAGGCAGCGTGGGGATAGCTCCCAAATACACACACGCAATTCACAGGTGATCACAGGTTCTTTTATGTACAGGAGTATTGAATACCCAAAATACAAATGCATATTCATAACTCTGGTACATCCCATTCTTTGCTTCATATGGTAATGAGTTAAAAGCTATTAAGCATGCATAGTTTGTTCTTTAAAATGGGTCGGTGGTCCCTTTTATGAGTCAGAGGCCTCCAGATGAGTAAGTAAGATGGGTCTTCCTCGCTTTGACTTTTTAACTTCTCAGTGTTACATGACAACTGGACTCTTGCTTCCATATAGTTTTCCTGTTTTTCTAGGACTGTTTGATTTATGATTGTATTGTATTCTTGGATTCTATTGATTAGTCTCTCTGGTTATCAAAATACACAAACATAAGTTGACAGGCCTCATGATTTATCAGTTCCTTAAGTCCGGCTTCTGTTAACAAAGGGAAATCTATCTATCTTACCTCAGCAATATTTAGTTTAACTAAAATCCTTATGTTTCAATGAGGTGTTCCATGAAGGTCTTGCAACAGGCTTTGTTGCCCCTGCCAGGGAAGTGGCTCTTCCCTTTTTCAGGTGAATAGGGAGAATGTTGGACTGTTGCTGCTGAAGTCCTGTCACTGCTTTTAGTAGTGTTTGATTATCAACAGCAGTTTTAAGCTTAGCAGAGCTACTTATACAGGTGGTATCACTTACCCAGTGGAGTCTCTGTAGTAACACACGTATACACACTTGTAATTGCTGTTTAAGGAGTATCTGCCACCATCCTACCTTCAATATGGGCCCTGACTGCAGAGTAAGAGAAGAAAGGTTCACACCTGCTCTTTTTCATGAAGGCTGATTAAGAAATGTGTACAGATACCATCACTTAGCAACTGCCATGCAAATTATCCCTCTCTGGAAAGGGTCATGGGGCTTGGGCTCTAGAAATGGTGAATGGCTGGAGCACAAGTTCTTGCAGGAGTGGCTTAGGGAGCAGGCATTGTTTAGGCTGGAGAAAAGGAGGCTCAGGGGAGACCTTACCACTCTCTACAACATCCCGAGAGGGGGTGGTAGCCATGTGGGAATTGGCCTCTTCTCCCAGGCAGCCAGTGACAGCACAAGAGGACATAGTCTCAAGCTGTGCCAGGGCAGTTTTAGGTTGGACATTAGAAGGAATTTCTTCACAGAAAGGGTGATTATATACTGGAATGGACTCCACACCAGTCCTCACCAGGGAGGTGGTGGACATGGAGTTCAGTCATTGGCTGTTCTCGACGATCTCAGAGGTGTTTTCCAACCTAATTCATTATGTGATTCTATAGAGGCTGCTTTGGTACGAAGCCAAAGGTCCCGGCT
>VWYP01019570.1:814528-832256 GCA_013400435.1 Pycnonotus jocosus
GCCCGGCAGGGCGGCCTCGCCTTCTACGTGCTGTGGGCTCTGCGGGAGCCGCCGCGGCGCCTCGGCAGGTGCGGCCCGGCCCGGCCCTGGCGCTGAGCGGACGCGGCCGGTTCCTGTCAGGGTCGGGCTCCACCGCGGGCCGGGGCACCTGCACGCCATGCCTTGGCCCTCTCTGGAAACGCCGCTGCCCGCGTGGCTGCGCTGCTCCAGCCCATGGCGGCTCTCCCTTCCCACCGGTTATTCCCCTCCCTGCATCCTTGCATGGTTTCATCTTTAAATGACACGAGCCTTCTCTTTTCAGCCTTCCCTGGCATAAACATGTTTTCAGGCGTTTTCATATATCTTCCCACCTTTTATTTTACTCCTTGATTACTGTCTCTCGTTTTTCTTCCCTCCCCTTGCAGCCAGTCCAGCCAGATGGGTTTCCAGGCTTGGCTGCCCCTGCCGTTGCCAAGGCAGCTGGTGGTGTTCGGGCTGGGAGACTGGAGCTGTTACTCTCCGGACACGAGCATCGCCGTGGATGTGCTGGTGTCCCCAGGCATCGCGCCGCAGCGGGTCGGCACCCTGGAGCCCACCCGCAGGTTACAGCAGGAGCTGCTGGGGTGTCAGGAGGGGCATCCTGGAAAAGCTTTCTGATCTCTGGTGCTGCCTGATTCTGCTGCTGTTATCTAAAAGCTTCTCAGGCCTGCTGGTCCTCCACCATGGTGTTTCTCTCTAGTGATGATTCCTTTTGGCTGCTTTCAGGGTTGGATCCCTTTTGGCTTTGGGCTGTTACCATCTAGTATGGGAGCAGGAATTTTGTCTTGGTTGCTGTCACTTGTGAGCTGAGAAGCCGTGGTCCTTTGTGCAGGTCTCTGGTGTGGGAAGATGACTGGAGAACAGATATTTTCATGGCCTCGTTGAAAGAGATGGACAAAGGCAACCCTGTGAGGCTTGTCCTGACTGTCAATGGACAGGTAAAAAGAATTGACAGTCTCCTCTCTTCCTGCCCAGGAATTCAAATGTTGTCACTTCTGAGCCCCACAACCTCCTCTCCCTGCTCACCTTTTCCTTCTCTGCTAATCCAAGGCAGAGCTGACAAACATAGATCTGTTAATGCACATCTGTGCTGACCCCGAAACCTCTGTGATCCAGGCCTAGCCTCTGAACACAGTTTTGCCAGAACACCTTGTGTGTCGCAGGAGACAGGCAGTAGACAGCTGTTCACTTCCAGTTCCACTCTCCTGAGTCTTTGGTACTTACATAATTATTTTACCTTGAACTGAAGCCAATCTTGCAGTGCCTGGCTTTCCTTTTCCTTGCTTTGTTGGTGTGGGAGATAAAAGGCAGGTTGTCTCATTGCATGTAACCTGTCCCTTGCAAGAGATATTTTTGCTCATCCTTTGTGTGGATGGAGGCCAGCACGGTTAAGGCCTTTTTATTGTCGCTGTTTCTGCTGCAGCTGCTCCAAGGTGTCTCCAGTAGTACACCTGCCCGTCCCTTCCTTGTACCAGAGACCACCCAGTCACCAGTGCTCCCAGCAGATGATATGCCCTGTAGCCAGGACCTGGAGGATCCTACTGGGGTATGTGTATTTTGGAGTCATCTTTTGTTCTTTCACCTTTTTCTTAGTATCCTCTCCCTCACCAGTATCCATTCAGTTGATGTCTAGCTGAAACATTTGCTGCCTTTTTTCAGTGGAAATATGGCTAAGCATGTCCTGGAGCCAAAGTTTCTCTTGTGCTGAAGAAAGATATATTCTCCATTGAAATGCCTTTTTAAAGGTTGAATGTAGTAGTCCTTGGTGAGATGATCAACCAGCCCTTTTCATTCCTAGTACAGACAGCCTTTTTGCCCTTCCATGTTCTAGCTGTGCCCAGCAGTCTGAAAGCTGACTACAGCACACAGCAGCAGACAGCTGCATTGCTCAGCATCTGTTTGGCAGCTGATACTGATGGCATGTTGGCCCTTAAAACTCAATGGGAAGATGAGCCTAAAAACAGTTACCACATCTCTGGCCCAGAGATTACGATGCAATCCACAGTAGCCTCAAGTATCTTTCTTCAGGGCTGATTTGGCTGGGACTCATGTCACAGGTTAAGAGTCAGAGCTCAGAGGTGACTGCCAGAGTATCCAGGCCTGTGAAGGAGGACATCCAGCCACCACTGAGGACTGTGGTAGTACCCTGTGCCCTGAAGTCACCAGTTGGAAAGGTGGAATCCAGTGAGGCGTGGAGGAAGAGTCCTGACCAAAGACCACCAAGAGTCCACTCCAAAAAGCCCAGAAAAGTTTTATTTGAACCCACAGCATCTGAGAGAGAGCTCGATGAAGAAGGTAACTCTGGTAGCTTCCAACTTTATTTTACAGGTCTGAATGATTTGTCAATGCTGCTGGGCTGCACCTTCTCAGTCCATTTCTCTATGTAGCTCTAAGGCATGTATGTTTGGCTTTGAAATACTGAGAATGCTCTTTATTCCTGGATCAGCTGCTTGATGAGTTTTTGCCTGCTGGGAAAAAGCCAGAACTAGAATATGGGGTATTCTTAGTGCTGCCACTTTCTACCGTGACATAATGCCTATCTTTTCATATCTTTTCACTTTTCAAGTAAAAGTGTTTTATGAATTAAGGCAAATATTGTTAACCTTGTTTTACAAAAGAGTAAATTAAGGCGCAAGAAAGTTACCTGTTGTGGCATCCTGTAAGCTCTGCATTGGTCTGTTTGTACCCCTACTAACAGCATACCACTTGGCCCACAGAAGACATTGGTTATTATTATGGTATAGAAAATATGAAAAGGAATATATATATATGTAATTAGTATAATTGTCCTGACTTTTGAGTAGTGAGAAGGTAACTGCCAAGGGATTTAGAAACAAAATCTTGGGCTTCTGGAGTGGGAATTACAAGTCAGCTCCAGAGTGTGACCAAGTTTATGTGTAAAGGTTTGGCAATAACTTAGTGGTCCCCATATGAAATTACTTATTGGGACTTGGCTTTCTTGTCATAAAGGCAAGTATAGCTCCACCATAAAGTTGTTTTTCTGCTGCAGACAGTATGAGAAGGAGGGAAACAAACTTCCGTCAGAAGGGTAAAATGCAATGGTGACAGCATTTGGCAGTCAGAGGAAGTGTGCTCTGCTCTTACTATTTCTGCATTTCTTCTGATGAGACAGTTCATGATTCTTGGTCTTAGACCTTGTTTGTTGCAGTGAGGTAGCTTTGTGCTGGAGGCTGGAGGAAGGAAGTCAAAGGGGTCTTACACAGGGCAGCTAAGCACTTTGCATACTAAGTCTGGTGGCTGCTTTATGGGGCCATCTCTCTGTTCCCTCTGCAGATCTGGCAGTGAAGGAGTTGCAAGGTGAGGATTTGGTTCCTAGACCCTGGCTTGTATTTTCAGTCACTCAGTGATGATATTCCTTCCCTTCAACATCAGAAGCCTCTCATGCTTCACCCTGTATTTCTCCAGTGATCAAAAATATCAAGTAGGTCGTGTGTATATACTGTTCCTCTTCATGCAATTGCCATCAGTGCTTCCAGTGTCAGGCTCTCAAATATGTTTCTTTAGCCCCTCTGAATCTCAGGCACACATCTGGCTACATAGCTCTTTGAGGAAAAAAGGTAAGCTATGAAATAGACTTTGATTAAAAAGTATTTTTTTAGCTTGCTCAGCCAACTGCAGGGGCCTGGGAGGGGAAGGGAGGAGGAACAGAGCAGTACAAGGAATACCTCTGGAATCAGCTCCAGGCTTCTGACTCTTCTATCTTAGGCACCAACAAGCTGTCCCTGGGTTGTCCTCTCTTACGAGGAGTAGCGTGGTGTGGGTAGCACAACTCTGGATATCACTTCTGGAGATGGGGTAGTAAATGGGGGACATCCAAGCCTGTCTGAAGTGGCAGCCTGAATGCATCCTACATCCAGCTACTCCTTGCTCCTGAGGTCTCTCTAGGTATAGCAATTGTTCCCCCAAGCCAACTGAAAATATTGCTCAGGGAGGTATGTCTTTTTCCCCTGCAGAGGGAAGGGACTAGGGGCCCTTGCCTTACCATTTCCCCACTCTGAGCATTCAGGTAGCTTGTTCTCTCCAGCAGGGAAGGGAGCTTGAGGGTGTTTTGTCTGATTACTCACAGGCCTGTGCTCTTTCCTCCTAGGCAGTCCCAGCCCTCGGTGGTGCCATGCTATGTGCCTCAGTGACCTGGGGACGGCTGTTCTCATTGGTGGAGAAGGTGTCAATCAACAGTCCTGCAGGGATGCTCTCTGGAAGCTGGAAATTGGTGGGGACTTTAGGGTTGTCAAAGTCAGTGGGGACAGTGGGACTCAAGGATATCTCATGCAGATGAGAGGGGGTATTTGGCCATCTGTGTATATGGAGGGAACAGCAAAGACATCACATCTGGCATGTCACCAGGCTGAGCTGACAGCATAGAGTGCCTTATGAGGCTCTGGGATTGTACTTGAGAGCCCTCTAGGAGCTAAGGTGCAAGTATCTGGAAAGAGCAGAATTTTAAGGGATAAAAGCAACAGTGCATTTTGCAGTCTGTGTGTGGTGACTGGTGGGGAACTGTGAGATACAATTCCAGTGCCTTGTGTCTTTCAGTACACCTCAGTGGTCTTCTCTTTCACCTTGTTATTCCCCATCATTCCTTACAGAAACAATTTTGTATGAGTTCCCTCTAGCCCTGAATCAAAGGAGAGGAGGAGGCAAAGGGAACAAGGTCTTGAGTAAAGATTTTACAGCATATTCTTTAAATCTGGAGAAATCAAGAGCCTTTTTGAACTCCCACACCATGTGCCTATTGTTGCTCCCACAGACAGTGATTTATGGCTTCCAGTGAGTTTCCAGCTACAAAATGCCAGGCCATCGTGCTTGCATGGTCACACAGCTACCTATGACCCTGACACCAAGCGTATCTATGTCTTTGGGGGCATAAGGGAGGACCAAGACTACTGCAGCATCTACATTCTGGACACAGTCACCTGGAAATGGCTCCTTGTGGCTGTGAGTACTGCATCTCTTCCAAGACAAAAGTGCAGGAGGGTTGGCAGGTTCTACCTAAATGTGCCCATTTGTCCTTAGTCCAGTAGTCTTGGTCCATTGTTGCTGCAGGTTGTCTGAAATGCACAGTTGGGTTTGACAGGCTAGAAGGCTGTGTTGAAAAGCCACATGCTGAATGGAAACCAGAAGCTGTGCCTACAATTAATGAAGCAGTGTGAAAAAATGGTTGTCGCAGAGGGCTGTGCCTGACCAAGCTCGAGGGTGGGAAGCAGTGGAGGGAAATGGCGTCTCATTTTATATGGTGCCATTGAGAGCATCACCAGATGCTTATGTGAAGAGCTGGTCTTCTCAAGTCAGAAACTGCCCTTAGCACAGCAGAATTCTGAGCCCTTGTCAGCATGGGACTATCTGTCTCTTTCCTGGTAAAGCACAAAATGGCTTTTACAGAGTAAGTCTGGATGAGATCTTTCTGTTCTGTGACATCTTCTGAGGAAGGTGTGGGAGGCTGACTTCCTTTTCTTATCAGAGTGTTCTGGTGGTGTAGAGCATGCAGAGGATGTCCTGTCTGCCTGTATTGGCTCCCAGCCAAATCTTTGCTGCAAAGTGAAAAGGGAGACTTGTCAAACTCTCTGCATGATGTGGGCCCCTTTCCTATGGGTCACAGCAAATAACGCACATCACGTAACAAACATATATTGAACTTTTTCTAGGCTAAAGGGAGAATACCAGTGCTCACCTACCACAGTGCAACTATCTACCACAAGGAGCTCTTTGTTTTTGGAGGAACTTTGCCCAGAAAGGCATCGCTGGCAGTTGCACCCTGCAGCAATGTGCTCTATGTCTTCAATCCAGAGCATGAAATTTGGTATCAGCCCATTTCAGAAGGAGAGAAGCCTCCACCTAGGCTTGGGTGAGAGTACTCTAGTTCCAGCTATCCAACATAGTGCAGGAAACCTCTGCTTACCTGCCCTCCCACACCAGTGTGATTTCCTAAATATTAGGTGATTGTTCTCCACCATGTACTCCTGGTGATAGGGCTGTGTTTAGAGCAATGGGACTCTCAGTACCTCCTGTTGTGAATCCTGACAGGATTCTGTCTCAGGTGTAGACTGGAGCTATGGCAGCCCAGCAGAAGAGGCCAAGGCTACAACAGAAGTTTTGGGTTTGCTGAAGATGTTTTATTCATTTGCTTGCTCTCTGCCAGGCATTCAGCTACTCTGTTGAAAAACAAGCTGCTGATTTTTGGGGGTCGGAGGACTTCTCTCTACCTCAGTGACATGCACATTCTGGATCTGGGTAAGAAAGTCAGTGCCATCTGGCTGTCTTGGGAAGGTCTGTTCCAAGACAGGGACTTGGGAGTGAGGTGTCCTCAGTGGGAAAACAGCAATAACATTATACAAACTCCTGACTAGACAATGGAGATGAAAAACTATGGGTAAAAACCCCACCCTTTCTGGGGCAGTAAAAAAGGGGTGAAGAAAAAACAAGGGCTTTTTTTGGAAGAAGTTGAGTAATAGAGAAGGCACGTTGTTGATGTGGCAGAGTATTTAAGTTTTTGTCTAGTTATGAGGCTTGAGTTTTTTTGACATTTCACCTGCCTTTTCTCTGTCTGTCAGGTTTCATGGAGTACACACCAGTCCCCCTTCTGGCAGGACAGCCTTCTGCACGTTGGTAAGATTCTATTGCAGACCCAGGAGCTATCTTGTTCTGTCATTTCTCTTTGAAGGCAGGTTTAAACAGTGCTTGTGATCAGACCCAGCTGCATATTTCTGTCCCACTGGTCAAAATAGAGTGGATCTTCTCTCTGCTGTGGGGCCAGGAATTCCTGTGCTGTCCTTGTTGGTGCCTGTATGGTGGGGGGGTATTCCTTAGTCTCCCTGGAAATCTGTCTTTCAGGCTAGGGTAAGTTTTCTGCCATGCGCTAGTAAACTGTATGGCCTACTGTTAGGTCTTGACACTGCCTGGAGAGGTACTGTGTCACACAGAGGAAGAAACTCCTGTACCAGGGCTATGCTATTCCTAAAGGGACAGAATTGCTCACTAGAACAATGACCTAAATCAATGCAGAGCCCAGCTAGCCTGCTATCTCACCCCACACAGCAAAGCATTGGAGTTTTGATAGCTCCATTTGATATAATGAGTTGCTCTTCAGGCCTGATTGTGGCCTGACCTGCAGAGGCAAGCATCTCTTTTAGGGTTATTCTGCAAATCAGGGCAGAGAAAAGCAGAAGTCAGCTTTCTTCCTGCAGCTTAAGCCTCCAACTTCCTGATCAAGTCTGCCCATCCCTGCCCATTGTTGATTGAGGCCATCACAGCAGGTTTTGCTGTAGTCACCTTTTGACTTTGTGTTGGTCACAGTTTTCATGCAGCTCTGGCTGTGTCGGACCAGAAGGTTCTGATCAGTGGAGGCTGCAATGCCAGAGGAGCCTTGCATGATGCCTTTGTCTTCCACCTAGGTAAGTGACTCTTCTGCCCTATTTTGACGGCTGAAGGTGACACTGGGGCTGCAGTGGTGTTTCTGAACACCTAGTCTAGTCCATTTGTCTCATCCCTTGCACTAAGAATGGGCTTATCAGTATTGATATCCCCTTTCCACTTCAGATACTCTTTCATGGAGCACAGTGATCCACCACGATCTGTGCTCTGTTCCCCGAGCTGGCCACACATTGCTTGACCTGACACCTGCCCACTTGATGGATATGGACAAGGAGAACAAAGAGGAGCAGAACCTGCACACAGTGTTGGTCTTTGGGGGCTCCAACTGTGCTGGGACCTTTTATAACAGCACAGTCAAGATCCAGCTGGACCTAAGATAATGCATGATTCTCAGAATGAGCCTGAACAGCAAGGCTCTTCACCAGCCTAAATACAGATATGGATGGCAATAAATGAGTCCAAGCAACATGGCAGTCCACGTATCTGTACGTTGGTGAATGCCACCTTGGTGCAAGAGATTATGGGTTTGTAGTCTGAAAGCCATGGGTATTGTTCTCCTAGGGTACCTGATATACAGTATCTGGGCTCAGGTGCCAAAACATTCAGTGGGATCTGAACCGAGTCTGCACAAGAACAGACATAAGGTTATTGGTTCCCTTCTTGCCCTGGAGGTTTTTAGCTGGAATTCCCAGGGTGCTTTCAGCTTTGAAGGTGACTTAGGTGTTTGGATTCATTTGGGATGAGTGGAATGGTATTTATTGCTGCTATTTGGAAAGTCCTCACAGTAAAAGTACAGGCGTGATTCTGGTTTAGAGGGAACCTAGGGTGGTACTCCCTTGGGCAACAGTCTGCAGCTGAAGGCTAGGAAAACACCTAGAGCAGTATCTAAGGATGGGAAAAAGAAGAGAACATAATTTTCAGTGTAGAGGAGAGAGCTGGTTGTGCCTTGCTGTCTATGGCACAATCACCTAGCTTTGCTTTAGGCAGACCTTTTATAAATTCTGTGCAACTGCTCTTGTTATTGCAAGGGGTGACAGAGTTGCTGACTTGGCTCTTTCAAGACCCCAACAAGGGTTAAGCTATCTTCCATCAGAGACTAGATCTTATTGTTTATATCCATGGAACGGATGACTGTGCTGTGGCTCTGAGGCACACTGTGTACGCTGATTCCCTGATGTTCTTTTTGTAGATGGTAGAAAGAAGTAGCCCCCATGGGGAATACAGAATTGGCTCAATGCCTCACAGTTGTTTGTGGCCACATTCCCCAACTCAAAGCCATACAGAGGGAACTTCTGATCAATATGGATACTTCTGCTTTAATCTGCCTCATGGAGATAGACTGCACAGAAAAAACTAGTAGCTGCAGGTGTTCCAGCACATTCATAGGTCCACACACGTAGTAAGTCATCCACGCTATTTCCAGGTCCTCTGTCCAGTAGTACTAGGGATGCCTACTGGCACTGAAGTCTTACTCAAACTGTAGGTGTTGTCTTCTTTATCACAGCAGCTTTCTAGATTTAATGAGTAGGAAGGCTTCAAGCTCGCAGCTCTGCAGGGGTATCTGGCTGCCGGGAAGGGTGGCTGATTTTGAAGGCCTCTAACTCCAAGAGAGCTTTATTTATTCTGGTTATTGTGGGATATGGACTCATGTCCACTTTGAATCTGTAAAAGGAAAAGAATTAGCAAAGTATTGTGAGTTGGAGAGCCAGTGCAGCAGTGAGTGGAAGTGCAGAGCAATGTGACAGGCCTGCCTAGTGTGGGAGAATCTCACAGGCATTTAACGTAACAGAAAAGGTTCATCCTTGTAGGTTTAAAAACAAATGCTGGAGAGAGATTAATCAGTGCCTGGAAAAGTTGTAAAGTCTCCTTCTCTAGAGATACTCAAAACCCAGCTGGGTGCAATCCTGTGCCATTTCCTCTACCAGGGAAATTGCACTGGATGACCTCCAAAATTCCCTTCCAAATCCAGTGATTCTGTAATTGTTAATCACCAGATTTTTATTTAATGTGAAGCACAAGGTAAGAAGACACTGCTTTTCCTAGAAATCATGCAGCCACTACTTGTATGAGTTTAAGGCTTTAAACAAATAAAGTCTGATTAATCTTTTCCTCCTGTGTGCAGTGCAAGAACAGAGCAAACAGGGACAGAGATCATGGAGTGTGGGCAACTTCAGCTTTTCTAACATCATAGATCAGGTTTTCCCAGGGGCCTCTAAGAGGAGACCACAACTCTTTACTTCCAAGATACAGTATTTATAAAATAGGAAAATTATTGGAGAGAAAGAACATAAGTGGATAGGGCAGGCAGGAGGGATATTTTCTAACAGGCACAAGGAGCAGCAGAAGGTAAGCTCTGACAGCCCAGCACAAGTAGGTGTGTTGAAGAATATCTCAAGCTTAGCCTTAATTACCTTTCAGCATTGGCAACTTGAGGCACTAAACACAGATCAGCCATGGAAACCTGCAAATATAGCAGAGAAAAGGGGTTAGAGTAACTCAGAGCCTGTCCCCTCACACTTCCCAGTGGTGGCAGGCTTTGAGACCAGGACAGAAATTATTTTATCAGCCAGTACAGAGGAGTTATCATGATGATCTAATTCTTTAATTCAGCATTAATAATACAGTAACAGTACAAGAAAAAGAACTTAATTGCAGTCACTAGTAGAAACCAGCTTTTAGGGAGCTTTGTATTTACCAGCTGATCATTATGACCTCAAGGACACTGTGCTTCTATGGCAACTGCCTCTGAGCAAACAGGTCTGCTGGCAAGCTGCAGAGGGAGGTGATGGAGGGAGAGGGGTGTTTGCATGGCTGGGAAAAGTTAAATAAATTTTCCTTGTTTGCACTGCAGGAATATCAAGCAGGCCCTGCCAATGTCAAGACTTGATATGTGATAGGGCCTCTGTACACAGGCCCAGAGACTTCCAATCTGAACAAAAGACTCAAGGACAGTGCTGCTGGCTGCCTATCTGCACAGACAGAGGCAGCTGCCCCCACCCTGCTCCCCAGGTCATAAAACTCTGGGTGCCTCTCAGAGCATGTTATTCTCCAACATTAGATCTTGTAAGTAGCCTTTGCCTACCAAGGGCTCCATAAGGCTGCTACCAGACAATCCTCTGCATCCCGGGAGCTTTCCTTTTTTCTAAGGCTTTTATAGGAAAGATCTTCTGCCTGGCAGCCGAACTAATACAGGGAAAAGGCCTTGAGCTGCCTCTGATTTGGTAAGGGTCAGAACAGCTTTTATGTGAGCTCTGTGAAATCTGTCCATATTAAAACTGGATGACTGGAGCAGAAAAATACAAGGTGGTTAAAGGTTCCACAGAGCTAAGAATTGAACCCATGTTTCTTGAGCCAAGCTTTGTGCCTATGACAGGACATGTTGAAGTCCATATCCCATAAAGATGAAATTATATGTCATGTTTTTCCACATCCTCTAGTACCAGCCAGATCCTAGATACAGCTGCAGAATCTGGCCATCAGCAGGTTATAGGCAGGGACAAATCAACATCTCCATAACTCTCTGCCAGTCAGTAATGGCCTAAGGAGGATCTGTGCAGCTGTTTTTTGTTATGGTGAAGGCACTGCATGTAATTCTAGGCACTGGACAGGGTTGTGCTCTTGCTTCCTTAATGGATTTTCTTTCCTATTTTAGAAGAAGGTACTGGGATTTTCATTTTCAATTCTGTGATAGCACACAGGGCTCTCTCAGATACTTACTTCATCCCCCACACAGTAGCGTCCAGCAGTGTGCTGCAGAATCTGCTCCAGTGCTGTCAAGAGAGGTGGTACACTGGAGTGAGGCATGGGAAAGTCCATTGAAAGGGACACCAAACACTTTCTAGACTGGGAATTATGTATCTTAATGAAAAATGAGCATTTTGGGACAGAAACTAGAAGGAACAGAAATCTTTCTATAGTTATGGGAGTCTTTAGGGTCCTCCAGCTTTTTTGGACCCAGGGTGATTTCAGCTGCTTCAATTAATGCACTTGAAATACTACAAGGATAATGTAGAAATACTTGACTGGGGAGGGGGGGAAATGCAAAGGTTCAGTCATTTGGTGTCTGGCAGAAGTGAAGATGGGCCTGTCATTGCAGCACATGGGGGAAAGGGTTTTGAGGGAACCACAAGCACTTTATTTCTCTCTAAGAGGTAAAGAAATACTCTGCTACTTGCTAGACTCTCTGGGAGTTTGCCATTAGATGTCAGATTACAAAAGCATATCTATCTATCTGTATATATATATGTAGAACCTTAGAAGTGCTGTGAGCCCCTGTGCTTCAGAATGAATCAACTGCTGCAGTGTGCAGGATGGCACCAGGCTTCCCCTCTTCCATGTGCAGCAGAGGAAGTGTTCTGTGCACATCTTTCCTCTGAGATCCTGGGGAGCTACCAGTCCTGGACAAGAGACTCAGGAAGAGCAGTGTCTCTGCCAGCAACCAGGATCCCAGCACACCAGCCTAGGAATATCTGTGGTTCTACTTGAAAAGGCAAGTAGAATGCCAGTGGTGCAGCATTTTGTAAGGTCAGCCAAAATACTGATCATTTTGGATGTGTGATGTACCTTGAAAGCCGGATGCGATACAGTTCTGAGCCCATTCCATTTTTTTCTCCCCCATTTGTTTCAGGACACTCAGGTTCTGTGAAGGCAAAACAATCTCTAGGTTAGATGACTACTGCTGGCTGGATCTTACCCACTGTGTCATCTAGTGGAGGAGAGGGGAGATGAGGAGTTGCCAAGGCTGAACCCCTGGCCTGACTTCAGTTGGTTGGGTCAGTCCTGACCTCACCTGCACCGAATCATGCACCCTGCAGTATCTTTCTCTTGGCACTACCCTTCTGTAACAGTTGCCAGCGTATCCCTTTGCCTCTTCCCTTTGGGCTGCTCAATTCTCTTCTTCTTAAAATGTCCTAGACACAGCAGTAAAACCGTATGGATTCAGCTCTTTCTGGAAAGAACCCTGGGATGCTATAGGATTTGCTGTGTTGGAAATACTGTATTTTGCCATTGGCAGATCAGGCAGAGGTTAAGCAGATTTTATCTGCTAGCACACCAATCTGAAGTTCTGCCACCCAGCTGGCTGGCAACAATTTAAGGAGACTGAGAATTTCAGAGACAGAAATCGTTTCTGATTTTCTCATTTGCATGGATCTGACAAGGCAATACCTGGAGTGGCTGAATGCCAGAGACAATATGATCAGCAATCATTCTGACTTGGGCTCTCTTCTTTGGATCTTGAGGCAGGAGCCTGGGGTTAGGATGTGTGTCTTCTAGGTAATTAATTATAGCTAGCTGTAATGAACAAAAAGATAATGGGAGGTTATTGGAGAGCCAAGGAAAAACTTCACATCCTGGACACCTGGGAAAGGGAAGCTGATCCAAGAGAATACAACAGCTTTTGAAGGCAGTTTGTTACCAATCCAAAGAACAGAATAACCCCTCTGACATCTGCCTGTGATCTTGTTGTCATTTGTTCCAGCTGTAATTTCAGGCAAGCCATGAAACAGCCATTGAGGTCAGACTACAAACTGCTTAGTGAAAGGTGGAGTTAGGAACCAAAGCAGAATTGAATCCTTGAGTAGTTTCTCATCAGGGACTGTGTGCTGTTTCTGTTCCCAAATGGGATCATAAATGCCATTGCTTTTCCAATGTATAGATGAGAGCTCTGGGGAAAAAGATGGGACAAAGCCATCCTATCGAGATTGAGCAGCAGGCTGGAGTGAAAGGTTAACAGGGATGTGGCTGATAACTCACTGACTGAGAAAGGGTGATGCCATCAATTTTCAAGGCTGGAACTTGCTGCATTGGATTCAGTGCCTTGAATTCAGCAGAAAACTGTGGAAACAAACCTGCGATTACTCTACAGCAATAAGAAATTCTTCTTCCTTGTTTTCTTCTCCCAGAACCCAGTTACCAGATTTTTTTTTCCTTTGTCTACCTTAATACTAATTTTTGCAGTAAATTATGCTGTACCATGCTCTCACTGGGGCTCAGGGATCACTGTATCCAGGGCCAGACTGCCTTATCTCTTGATAAAGCACCACTGCAATGCCCAGAATGGGTGGTACTGCATCAGTGCCGCCATTACTGTCCCAGTTGTCCAACTCTGCCTTAGCCCATGCCTGCCCATTGAGCCAGTGCTACTATGGGGGGGTGCACAACTCCCTCCTATGGACCCCCAAGTAAGGTCTTGGTGAAGATCTCTTTTGGCGACCCATCTCTTCCTTTTGCAGGCCCTTTGCAGCCCCCTGCAACATCATTTAGCATCTTTTGGACACCCCCTGTCGTGGCCTCCATGCATTTTCTGGTGCTAACGGAATGAAGTTGAGTCTGTTTAAAGTGTGGTGCAGCTTCTCTGAAGTATGTGCTGCCAACACATGCAGTTGTATCATGGTAAACAAAAGATCTTCAGCCTTATGGACTCAGTTGCAAATGTTTGAGAGAGGAAAAAGCCTCTAGTCTCCTGCAGGCCTATTCTCCTCCTGTCTCACATGCCAGGGAATACTGGCTGAACGCACCTATTAATTACAGAGAAGTGGTGAGGAATTCAGTAACTTTGCCTGTGAACTTTCTAGTGCTAATCCCAAGTCTCCTAATGATCCCCAAGTTCAGTACCCCTGGAGAGAGCAGTGGTATTTTTATTCTTACCTGCTGTCCTCCATCCTTAATGAGGTTCACTGGGACCAGGTCATAGGGAATTCCTTTCAGAGCCAGTGCTAGGGAGAGCAGAGTGTATAGATTCAGTTACACTGGGACCGGTTTCATTGGTAATGGGCTCAGGGAAACGTTAGCATCTACATTTGAAAAAAGACCCTATCCCTCAAGGAGGGCGGCCTGAGTACACTGAGAAGACAGTGCTCTGGCAAATGAAGGACCAAAGTACTAAAGATCAGCCCTGGTAAAACCACAGCATTTTTCAAAATGAGCTTTGTAACTCTTTGAAGCACAGCCCTTCCTGATTTGGCTTAGAGAGGGCAGAGGACCATATGGCCTCACTGTTCCAGGCTCATGTTTGCTGACTTTTCTGTTAATAAGTGATTGATAATTGGGTTAGTGAAGGGGAGGGTGCTGCAATATTGAGATGAAAAAGGAGAAAAGAGAGATCAACTCTGAATCTTACCAATTCGCACTCTCCAAGAACACGAACTTCGGAAATAACTGTAAAGTATCGGCTGAGAAGAGAAAGATAAAAGGGTTTTATGCTGGGAGTACCAGAGTATTGTTTGTAAGGAGAAGAATGCATGAGCAGAAGGCATTTCAGGAACTCTAAGACAGGGGAGAGCAGTGTTTGGAGGAGAGAGGGCTCCTTTCTGTAAGTAACTGTTCCTGACTTGGGGATACAGATAGCATCGCTGTCTCTCATAATAGCCTTCTCATTATCCAGTTGCACCTGATGTTTCCAGCAGTGCACAAATGACCTTGAAATTAGTCTCTATAAAGCTTCCCTCTTTGTCCCTATCCAATATTGCTAACTTAGATTTCTGAAACAATTTCTGTACTGATTGTGCCAAGCACCTGCACTGGGTGTTTGCATGGCATGAAATAGCTTTTCTAGCCATGCAGGGGAAAGCTAGATCTTTTTCCAAACAAGAAGACCTTCTGCTGTTTGAGATGAAAGCCAGAAGACAGACAATTCATCTCTACCTGAACTATAAAACTAAGGCAGCCTTCCCAGATGCTTCCACCCTGTCCAAACTCTCACCTTTTCAGATGCCATGGTGTGTGTAGTTGTCTCCACGAAATAAAAACAACCTCTCTGTTTTCCCTTTTAACTCAGCTGGAATGGGGGAAGGCTTCTTTCCTAAAACCAATAAGGAAAGGACTATGCCCCCCAGTCTGTGCCCAGGACACAAAAACCAGCCAGTCAGATTCAATCCTGAGTCACTGCAGTCACCCTCTCCCACCCCTGATAATCAAAACCATTAACCAGGTTTAAGTGTGGAAGCACATTTGGGAACCATCCTTATTTCCATAGCTTTTCATCCAGAAACAAATAAGATATCTAGATAGCCTCCCAGGCTGTCATCAGTTGCCAATGCAGAAATCTAATCTTGGAGAACAACAAAAAAACAACAACAACAAAAACAAAACAAAACAAAAAACTAACAA
This sequence comes from Pycnonotus jocosus, assembly GCA_013400435.1. Lineage (NCBI taxonomy): Eukaryota > Metazoa > Chordata > Aves > Passeriformes > Pycnonotidae > Pycnonotus > Pycnonotus jocosus. The sequence goes on from VWYP01019570.1 coordinate 830,045, forward strand.
AAACCCCCCACCCCAAACCAACCAAACAACAACAACAAAAAAAACCCAAAGCTGCTTGCAGAAGAGATGTTTCACTAGGGAATGACGGCTAGCTCCAGGAATGGGCTGTCTTTGCAGAGGGATTCCTCAGTGTGCTCCTGTAGCCCCCCTCCCACCAGTACTGGCCAGTACAGGGGATTTTCTACGTTGCAGATATGGGAGAAGCTGCTACTCTGCTCTGAGACCAACTTTGTACAAAAGAAAATATTGCCCTTTTTTGTGTCACAGTCTTTTCTTTCCACACAGGAAATTGGTACCCATGCATGTCTCTAAATAAGCCTGTAATCATGTTGCTCCTTGCTTACAGAGATTCCATGGAATGCCATGGATCACTCTGTCTATACCCTTCCAAAATGCATAAAAAGTTTTCCAGAGACGGCAGCAAGACAAAAGAAAGCACAGATATGCTAAATTATAGTCTGTCAACAGAAAACCAGAGACACTGATGATCTCAGTCCTCCAGTCCTCTTTGTAAACTTCATGCTTCTCTTACAGTTTAGATTGGCTCAAATAACTTCAAATGAGGTATCTTTGACTAAATTACTCAGATTTATAAGTGAGGAGGAAAGTGATGGTGGTACTGGTAATACTTTAGTGGACGAAGTATTTACTGATTTTCTTAAACTCTCTTCTTTGGGGATCAGGTCATTAAAAATATCAGCTATGTTCATTTTTCAAATGTCTAGCCTGCTGAGTTTCAGGGAAAGAAACAGAAACTATGGTTTCAAAAGAGAAACATAGATCATTCATGAGATACCAATTTTACCTGCTTTTCCTGAGGACCTTGCTAATGATTTTTTGGTTCAGAAATCCATGTCCTTTGCCACATCTGCTTTGGACTCTGGCCTCTCAGCCAGCAGAGACATTTTTCCTGATCCCCTCTGCAGTTCTTTTTTGGTTTTACAGTCTATGCTATCATTTGGAATAAACTGTGCTAAGCTAATTGCCTTGCTTTATAATTTCACGGCCCTGGGAGATTTCACCAAAAAGAAGATGGAAACCAACCCATCGTTTAGCTGGGAACTATCTCCAAAGGCTGGGGCACGGAGTGATCTCTTGAGTTCATGCTGTTTTGCTCCTAGCAGCAAGGCAGATCACAGGCAAAAATAGTATGCTAAGTAAAGACTAGAGACAGCAGAAATGTTTTGTCCTCAGTGGACAGATCTCAGAGTGACACTGTGTCTTCCTCAGAGAAAATGCTGACCATGGTCCAGGGAAATCTAAGGAAAGATATTCCTGTGTTTACAACCTTGTGGGATAAAATCCTCAAAACCTGCAGTTTAGACTGGTTGGAGCTGGGATGATCGCAGTGGGACAGGATTTGCTCGATACCTGGTGAGAGTTCTGGTTTGGTTCTGTTTTCATTTCTGGCAGTGAGGAAAGTTTGGGCTTAAATACCAGTCCAGAGAAAAAATCTGGCAAACACATTTCCCTGTTGTGAAAGACAGAAGAAACCCCCCAAACCTTGTGTGTTGACCTCTTAGGTTTCCTATCTTCTTCACTATGGTCTACTCTGGATACCACCTCTTTCCAGGCAATATAGGGGATGCACTTGGAAAGGCTACATCTCTCACCTTTCCTGAGACCCATCAAGCCCAGTAGCCTGCACAGATACACTGCGCCTTGGGGGGCTGGCGTAGGGGATATCACATTGCCTGAAAGGCATTGCTTGTACTCTGCTAGGTTCAAATGCAAAGAAGAAAAAACAAATTTGCTCCTAAGTTCTCAGTATCTCTTGAGCAAGACTTGGTGTAAACAGTGCGCTTGAATAAAATATGGTAAGCAAGCACCATCGCTAAACGCATTAGCACACTAAACCATTTTATTTAGCATGGGGTTAAACTCCTTGCTTTCTACTGCGACAGAGACACGGGTGCAGGCCGGGGCAGCGGAGGCGCGGTCCTCCCGGGAACCGTCGTCCCGGCCTTCCCGGGCTGCCGGGCCCCAGAAGCGACAGCCGGCGACAAGGGCGAACGGAGCGAGGCCCGCGCAGGCCAAAGGCGGAGAGACACCGCCCCGAGCCCCGCTGCCTCCGGCTCCGGCACCGCCATCGCCCCCCGTTCCCCTCCCGCCCCGCGGGGAGAGCGCGGAGGCAGCGCCGCGTACCTTGGCGGCGGCAGCGCTCATTGCCGTCTCGGCCTCCGCTCAGGGCTCTGCGGCTGCCGGGCCCCGC
>VWYP01019570.1:839211-909407 GCA_013400435.1 Pycnonotus jocosus
CATTGAAGTCTTTAGTTAAAGAAAACCATTTCATGAGAATTGAAGCATATTGAGGCCATTTAAAGTAGGGAACAGGAGGTTAGTTCATGTGCCTCTCCACTGCCTATATTTGGCTATGTACCATCAATCAGCATTTTTCTAAGTGTCCAGTGGTTATTAAGTGTTCTGCTGGAGTACTTGAACTGAACAGCTCTTTCCTTTGTTGATTTCAGTGAGTTTTGCAATGTATTCAACCTTTTCCATTCCTTCTGAATTAATTGGTTCGGTTACTAAGGGATGGACAATGATTAGCTTAATGATGATTAGCTTAATGATAGGTATCATATTAAAAATGCAGAGAGTAGCAAATGCATCTGCTTTCATCCACTTTGAAGTTAATGTGGGCATTTAGCAAACAGATTTTGCTATTTAATTTTTTTCTTCTTTCACAGCTATTTATTATCCACCCTCTATTTTACATCATTTACTCTACTACCAGCAGTGTCAGTAGGATGTGAAAATGTAATAGCTTTTTTGGCATCTGTTTGCAAAACACATTTTCAATTGGTTGAAGTAAAATATTTTGCTTTCATTTTGGGACATCTGAAGAACAAGTTTTGCTGCTGACTTTTCTGTAGTTTCTGGCTGAGCAGCACTAGAAGTTGCAGTGTGAGAGCATCCTTGCTAACCAAGGTGATTTCTCTAAGTGAAGCATATCTAGATTCCCAGGATGTCCCAGTTACATTCACATTTGCATAGACTTACTGGGGGAACAAATTCTCATTTTCCCTCTTGCTTAGCTTTGGTAGTTAATATTTTGGAAGCCATCTCTTTGCTGGGATTTTGGGTTAAGATGTGTACCACTGATAAACAAGTTAAGATCCTTGCTCTCAAAGTATTTTCAATGGGGGCTGCCCAACCTCCTTTGCCAAAGTCAGGCATGTTCAGCACTTTGGAACCCTAAACTCTCCTGTTGCCTGTTTTTGTCTTTTTTCCCATGACCCTAAAATTTTGAGTTACCACAGCTCCAGCTTTTGGAGGTACACTGCAAGGTATGCCTCAGCTTTTACCTCTCTCTGGGCCTTTCTGGTTTAATTCTTCAGCCTGGTGAGTTTTCTTGCACGGCAAGCTCCAGCAATAGGACTGCTGCTCAGAGTCTCGTGAAATAAGGAGTGAAGTTGTTCCTGCACTGTTTGATCCAGATTGTTTTTGTTACAGGTCATGTTTGGGAAGCATTTACTGGCTCGTGTACTCTGCCTCATCGTGCTCCCACTTGCCCTCTACATGGCTATGTTTGCTGTTCATTTTGCAGTGTTAAATAGAAGGTATTTCACAATGTTTCCTCCAGAAGAATTACTTGGTTTTGCTTTGAATTAAAGGCTATTGGTTATATAGTACTCCACTTTCAGTGTCAGAAGCACAGCCACAAGCTGTGTCTTTGTTTAATTCCCTTCCCCAGCTCTCTGGCCAAGCTGGCAGTGAAATTAAATTTGAGCTTGAGACTTTCTGAAATGCCAAGCAAGTAACCTAACCAAACTTCCTGTCTCATTTTTTTCTTCTTCTCTTTCTGGGGCCTGAAAATGTCTCAACTCCATTCTTTGTCTTTTTGTAATTAAAAAAAAAAATAATGCATTTTTCATTGCATTCCTGAAAAATGGCTGTGATTAAAAGAGTCTGAGTGTGCCTGAAAGGAGGACTCTTTCCTGAATACTTGCAACCAATAAATGATTTTTACAAGGAAAGAGCTAGTAAAATGGCCAATTAATGTTTTCCATGTACAACATTAAAAAATGAGGTGAATAACATTTCACTGTAGAAAAAGAATAGAAAAACAAATCTGTTATTTTTCAATAAAGTCAACTGGTCTTAGCACTAAGCTCTTAGCAGAAGTCTACAGAAGCCACAGAGAACAGGCTTGTTATATCTGTCCTGATAGTGGTCAGTTTATTATATAGTTTACTATTACAGTTTATTGTTATAGCGGTCAGAACACCTCCAAAGACAATTCTGATGCTTCGCACAGTACCAGCACGTACATTTTTGTGACCTCAAGCCCTTGCAGCTGTGGGCAATTTCCTGGAAGACTCTCTCTATCTGCTGTGATTCATAACATTAGAGAAGTGTGCCTCTTAAGGGAACTGCACCCACTCTTCTTCTTCAGATACCCACTCTGGTTTTATAATTTTTCTTCTGTAAAAACAACTTAGTAATGCATGACGGAAGTTTGTATGCTGTTTAGTGAGACTTGGAATTGTCATATTCTTTGCTCTCTTTTGTAGTGGTCCTGGGGATGGTTTCTTCAGTTCAGCATTTCAATCTCAGCTGATTGGGAACAATCTTCATAATGTCTCCATTCCAGAGCGTGAGTGTCCAAATGAATAAAGCATTCTGAATGTTGTCAGTGTACATGAGAACTTCAATAAAAATGGTGTCCCCACGACTCAGTGCAGGGCAATGTGAATTATGCCTTCCATGGTCAAGGCCAGATACATGCTTTTTGTCTGTGCAGTTTTATGTATTGACAGAAAGAAAAAGGCTGAAAATACCACCATGTTTAGTGCATGGTCACTAGCTGTTTTATCATATCCCATCTAGAGGGAAAGATGCCGTTTTGAGGGGTTTGACTTGTGTGCATGCATCTTGTTGTTCTGTATTATCTTTGGTTCTGTATTGCTTGAGACAACAAAAAGGTGTTTTTCCTGTTCACCTTAGATTTGTAGGTGTTCAGATGTGGGATTTGTTTCCAAAATATGTGTAGATGGAAGCTATCAATTTTTGTGATACAGTGTGCCACTGGTCCAGCTTTGTTGTATTCAGAATGCATGCGAATTTAGCAAAAAGAAGGCTCTGTGGTTGTTCCCTAATCCTCAGATTGGCTAGGGACTACTGAGCCTTTAAAATGGTTTAGCTTTCTGATTACTTCAGCTTTTTTTCTGGTTGTTCCCTGCTCCAAAGCTGTCGCTAGGGGAGCATCAAGTCTGTTCTCCAAGGCTGAATTCTCTCACTTGTGTTTAGGGGCTAGGAGGGAAGATGTCTTAAGCCAGTGTGTCAGCTCTACTATCCAATAGCTGAGCTTGCCTCCCTTCTCTCTTGTTTTGCTGTAGGGGTCAGCAGTGCTTTGACTGTATACTCTTAGGGAAAGCTGTCTCAAAACTCTCATTATGAAATGACAAACAAAGGAATGCCTTACCACGTCTGTTTATGTTAAAACTTAGTGGGAGAGTTTTAAGTGTTTCAGCCAATGTTATATAACAGTTTCACTGCATCCTTGTTAGGGATGGAAGATAAGCTTGCAATGAGCCCTGTGAAGTAATGTGTCAAGTCGGGAAATAAACTTCCATCAAAACAATGGAGAATGCATGCTTAATGAGCACTGTGGACTAGCTGGGGGAGGTACAGGAGAGCTGCCTTATGTCTTTTTTCCTCCTTCTTTCTCATGCAGATTTGGCATATGGGTCTGTGGTCACAATGAAGAACCTTCGCATGGCAGGGGGATACCTTCACTCCCACTGGCACCTCTATCCGGAGGGCATTGGGGCTCGCCAGCAGCAGGTAGGAGTGCTGTGGTAGTATTGCCTGTGACTACTACGACCACTGACTTTATCTCTTTGCATTTAGCATTAAAGGCCAAACACTATCCAGCATCTGTTATCCTCTCAGTGCCATGGCTGTGCATTTGGCTTGGAACTCTGACCAAAACTGAGGCTTGAAGAGAACCTATCACACTGCACCAGAGCGGTGACTTACAGTAACAAGGCTTTGCAAGACCACTGTCCTTAAACAGAGTCCAAGAGGACTTGAGAATAGTCTTCCATAATGAAAGTTACCTCAAGGAAGGCTGTAAAACTTTTATCTTACAGCTTTTCTGGCTGGATATTAAAAGCAAGGGAATAGAACTGCTGTATATTATTTTTACTCCAGCCACTGGCCTCTGTGACCTTACATGAATCCCTCTCCTTTGTGGCTTGCTTCCTTCATCTGTCACCAAGGAATTTGTAATGCCTTACTCATTAAATTAGATACTGTACATTTGTAAGCTAATGTAGCCATATGGAAACCATCTGAACTAAGGGCTTCTCATTAAATGATTAAGCAATAAATGAAAGTAGAAATCAGAAATCATGTAACTATCTCTAATTAAGAAGTACAAACATTAAGTGGATTTCTTATTTTTGTCTATCATCATCAAGCTTCACGAATCTTTGCTGCTTCTGCATTTTTATCAAGATGTATTCTGCAGTTTGAGTATTGGTGTCTAAAAATTGCTCTGAGATCCTTGAAAGAAAGTTGCCAGAGAAACACAAGTGTTTGGTTTTTAACTCCCTGCTGTCTCTGTGGCTAGGAGGAGGTTTTCAGAAGTGAAAACTTTCTCAATCTTTTTTCCTGCTGCTTGTCACAATCAGAATTTCTGATATTCTAGCATGACACTAATGTTCATGCTAAACTGCCTCAAGCACAGGCACAACTGGAGTGCAGATCATGCTTTGTGACACTAAAAGCAGGGAAAGGCAATTTGGAGAGGACACTAATGGGAGTTCCTTGAGAAAAGTGGGAAAGGGTGGAGATTTCCCCGCATGTGCTCCCTGCCCTGATGGTAGGACAACAGTAGGGTTCTAGGGTAGTTTCAGGGCTCTGGAGAGGGGAAGGGAATTTAGAACTTGGAAGAGATTTAGAAAGGAAAAAGTGATCTCTCTGCTTCCACTTTCCCCTCCTCTCCTGGTGGCTTGACCTCAAGGTATGAGGTTCTACCTCCAGCTCTCCCTTTTTCCCCATCATCAGACACTCCGCGTTCTCTCACCCACCCATTGGGCCATCTGCTCCCACCTAAGAGAGGGGCACAGGTGGGGCACTGGGCTAGGGTCCCACAGGGCAGGGCTTGCTCCTCTGTAAGAGCAGGGTGGGTGAAGGGAGTACAGTTCCACATGCTCTGGGGAGCAGCAGCCTGGAATAAGATGGTCTTTATGTCCATGGTAGCAGTAGATGCAGTTACTCTGTGTGAGGCTGAGCAGGCTGGCAAGGGTTAGCTGTGTAGCATATGTGGCTGTAATGGGTAATCCCTGAATCCTTACCTTGCCTGGATCTTTTGGCAGATATTATGGTTGTCACAGTCAGCCTGTTGTCGTAAATCTCTACTGTCTGTAAAGCCAGTGCTGCTTCCATCTCGTGGTTCAGATAATGGTCAGTGATTATTCAAGAGTTCTGGTTTGGATGTCCTGTTGTTGCAGAAGGAGCCTCTGAAACAGGGTGACAGGAGGTCAGACTGTGTTTGGAGGCTGCTGATGCATATGAACTGCCATGAAGTGTGGTGCTTCTGAGTATGGGCTGTACACTGGCTAAGAGGTATCATCTGGGTTGAGTGGCACATAACTGGTTTCTAGGGGCCACTGTCATAAAGGTAATCCCAGGATTTCTGGTGCATTCATCTGGGGCTTTGATTTGCTGGTGGATGTGTGACTGCTATCAACAGCTTTTCTCTTGTTAGGTAAAATAATGAATCCTGTCATTTCAGGTCACTGCCTACTTACATAAAGATTTGAATAACTTGTGGATCATAAAGAAGCATGATTCAGATACAGGTAACAAATACCAGTAAAGTGCCTTTTATAACTGCTGCTTCTGTTTTTCACATAAATAGTCTGAGTTCTTTCCAGGGCAGAGTATCCTTCATGGATATGAGGGGGAGAGGAGGAAGAAGAAGGGGAAGCTGTCTCCATCTTGATTTACATTGTGTGTGTCTACTGTGTTTTTGGTTCTTCTCCAGATTGTACAGCCGAAGTAAATAAGCTTTTCTTAGCTGAAGTTTGCATTGACAATTTTCAGCTGTATAGGAAATTCATCTGAACTGAGTTAATATTTCTTGCAGAGAGGAAATTCGTCTGAACTGAGTTAATATTTCTTGCAATTGTTATTGTGGCTAAGAGTCTTGGGAAAGCTGGGTCCTGTTACAGTCTGCTGTATTGTGTTTGACAGATTTTTGTGCATGATTGCTTGGGAGAAGATAAGAGTACTGAATGCAATGATCAGTGGTTTGTACAGAAAGCTGTTGCTTTAGATTATGTAGTGTATGTAGCTGAGGCATGCTTGGTCTGGCAGTTTCCTGGTTTTTTACCTGCCACATGTGTTTATAAAAATTAACAAGAATTGTCTAAACAGCAAAAAATGTAAATAATGTAGATATATAAGAAAAATTATAATCAGTATTGCGAGAGTCATTTATAGTTCACATTCTTTGGAGTAGCTCTGAGGATTAGAGCCTAGAACAATGTTTTACACCAGGCTTAGAGTCAACTCAACTTTGTTTGCTTTATTATCTGCTTGAGGCACGAGCATCAGCAAGAAACTTTCTAAGACCCTGGTAAGTGTGTCAGTGCATTGATATGATTAGATCGTCTTCCTTCAGCAGATCTGTCTGACCCCTCAAGTCCTGTGGAGTTTGTGAGGCATGGAGATATTATTCGTCTGGAACATAAAGAGTAAGGATGATTTCTGGGATTCAAAGAGATTGTGTGATTGAATAGAATTGGTGGGAGACTTGTCCTGCTGGAGATTATGCTTAGACAAGCACAAGCAGGCTGTGTGACAGAGGTATCTGTATGTCTGAATCTCCAGTGTGAGGTTTGTAGTTTCTCTTCTGTGGTTTATGTTTTGAAAAGCGTCTATTAAATGAGAAACTTCTAAGAGAGCACAACTTTATTAGAACTACCTACCTAAGCAGCAGGGAGATCTGTTCATTTGTGTGAGGTGCAATAATCAGGCTAACTCTTCCACAGAAGCAGTTTCAAAACTCTCATTCTGTTGTCTGTCTCTCTGCTGAATTTTCTGGACAAATAGAATACAGGGGGTTTTTGTCAGTGTACTGCAAGTATCCTGTTCCAATGTTCATAGGCAGTATCCACCTGTTGAAGTTCTCAACGGCACTGAGATCACAGCAGTTAAACACTTTGAATGAAAATGGAAGCTGATCCCTTCCCTTTCTGCAGGGAATACCTAAGAGGAAGGAGGGGAACCATAGTGACTTGATATTTAGTCTTTGTCTAATCTAATGTCACTGTGCTGAAATGCTCTGTGCATTCAGAGCTTTGATTTCTTAACACAACCTCTAAACTCATGAGCCAGGAAATCATGTGGTATTGTGTTCAGTATGGCATATGCACAAATCATTGCTTAGGTTTCCGAAATGATTATAGGACTTATTTTTAAAAAATAATTGAATTTGGGAGTTTACTATCAAATATATGGTAACGAGGATGATAAAATCTTGATTAGACAGAATGGTTTAAGTCCTGCTGCGGTCTCTGGCTCGGGAGTGAGTCTGCGGTGCTGGGGAAGGCTCTGGCCCGTGGCGCATCCCGCGGGACAGCGGTGTCTGTGCTGATGCAGCTGGGCAGCAGCAGCGCACTGGGCACTGTCCCTGTGCCTTTGGCAAGGACTGGCTATGGCTGTGGCCAGGTTTCTCTGGTTGCCTCAGTTGGGGCAGACCCTGCCAGAGTGGGAAGCTCTTTGTCTGCACTGTGCTGGTGCTAAATGACGGCCACTTGTTTCCCCCTAAATGGTACAATCTTTCCCCACAAAAGCAAAACTGATAATCACAAGTCAGCCTCTTGCTTTTCTTCTTACAAGACAGGTCTCTTTGTCACGCTTTTACTGTTAATTTAAAAAAAAAAAACAAACCAGAGCAAATTGAAACAAATCTCATTTCCTTTTAGAGGTGGTGGATTGTAGTTTGAGGGTTGGATTTATTCATGCTGTCATCCTTTTCAGTCACTGCCCAGTGTGGCATAAGCTCAGAGTCACATGCTGGGAAGTGACAGTTTCACTCCATGTCTCCCATCCCGTTAAGGCTGCAGCCTGCTGTGCCCTCAGCTGGAATTCAATGGTTAGAGTACTGGCAGACCTCTGAATGGCTCAAACAATGTTTTTATCACAAATTGACAAAGCTCAAAGGTTTGACTTTTAATTTCATTTCAGAACTTCGAGAAATCTGCACAGTCACCAGCATGAGGCTCCCCTGACAAGGAAGCATTTTCAGGTCACTGGCTATGGAATAGTAAGTGAAGGCAAGATAAAACAAAAGCTTCTTCTTTTGGGAAGAGTTCATATGCCAAGGGAATTTATTGTTGCTTTTTTTAGTTTGTTAGCCAGGATGATGGATGGACATCTGCCATCCTCAAGGAAAAAACTGATGTAGTATGAAATGCCTTATCTCATATTTAAGGTCTATTTAATGTGAACAGAGATAAAAAAAAATTTAAACTTTTACTGTCAGTCTAGCTTTGGCAGCATTCAACTCTAGAAATGACAAACTGAGCAACCTTGAAGTTGCTCTGACAAGTATTATTTTATGTATTTGGCCTTGTCACGTAGACAATTGTTTTTTTGACAGAATGATGACAGAATTTTGAATCACAAAGATGAAATATGCTCTGAGGGCTAAATTTCTAGATGCAAAGATCTGTCGCCTAAACCCCTTTTGTGAAGCAGCCAAGTTGCTGCTGTTTTCGCTCTATCTCTGAGCTACAGTCGAGAATGAATTGAAAGCAAACAAAATTAAGGTTGGCAAGATTGAGATATATTTGCAAGTGGTTGCTTATGTCTGGAATGATGTTTTCCTGATGGGGAATCTCTTCTGTGAATTGTGACTGAGGCTGATCTGGGATAGTTTTTTAGCTTCACACCCAGTGGAGTTTCAGAATTTCGTATTTGCAGTGCTTCAGTTCTGCGTGCCTTCTACTTCGGGCATTCTTTAGTTTCTTTTTTCTGGTTTTGTAAATTTTTTTTTCTCTGATGGTATGTTTGCATGATAGAATGGAACAGGAGACTCCAATGACTTCTGGAGGATTGAAGTGGTAGGCAGAAAGAGTGGGAAGCTCATCAAAGTCCTGCGGAGTCAGGTCCGGCTAACCCATGTGGCCACAGGGTGTGTATTGGGATCTTCTGGAAAGACTCTGCCAAAATGGTAAATCATTTTTTATCCCCAGCCACCCCTGCAGGGCCTTGAGCTGACATGTTCCTTTACTCAGTGGTACCTTTAGACTAAACAATAACTACATTTCTTCCATTTCTTTAAAAGAATAAAAATGTAACTGGGAGGTACTAAAAATATGACCAGAGCGGGAGGTCTGGGTTAGGATTATGCAGAGATCCAAGAGTGGACATAGATCTTGTCATCTGGTAATGTCAGGAGGGGATGACAGTTACTCCCCATGTTATTTTACATGTTATTTATCCTTGGGGTTTGTAAAAATAAGTGGAAACTGGGGCAGTTTGTGCTGTTCTGCACCACAATCTTTAAAATTGCTTTTTCTTGGTATTAATTTACCTTGTGATTAGAAGACCTTTGCCATTCTTGCATGCAGCATCTGAAGCGAGGCAGTGGTTACAAGCTGCTATTAGGAGGAGTCGGGATTTTATATGTCCTTGCATTATACATCTTCATCATTCGAATGAGGTGTATGCAGAGACATCCAGGCTGATGCCAAGCAAGCTGCCCTGTCTGTAAAGTTGCACCATGTGGGATGCTGATATGCATCTTGGAGCAGAGGCTGTGCACTCATGTTGCTGCTGTTTTGAGAACTGCCTCCCTTTCTGCTGCTCTAGGTTTCCCTTCACTGTGTTGTGGTAAAACCAGATTCTAAGGAATCCTGTGGATGCTGAATTATAGAGCAGGCAGGTACCTCTGGCAACTGCCTGGCCAGGAGTGCAGATGCCACTTAGACATCACCATAAAACTGGACTCATGGGTACATAATGTGTTCAGTTAAAAAAAAAAACAACAAAAAAACCAAAAAATACCCCCCAATCTCCATCAGGGGCATTCAAAAACATTGTGAATTAGGTTTTTTTTTTCCCCACTAACGATTTACTATGTGAATGGAAGTTATTGTCACAAAATATTGATGATGGTAACAGCTGGGGGGAAAAATACTTGTTAACTGCAAATAAGGATGGTTAGAGTATATTGGATTTTTATATTTTTTTATTTAACAGGTAGTAATCACTGTCCTTCAGAGAATTTAATGGGAATTACTTAATGGATTACTTAATTAGTGAAATTTGCTAGGTGGTGATTGCTAGAAAATTCCCTATTAATGTCATATTACTGCCAGATTTGATGCACTTTCTCCCAAAACCATTGATGTGACCTGCTAGACATAGGGTGACAGATTAAAGAACAGTTATTCGTATTCTCTATGGTAATTGTTTCGTTTCTGTAATACAGTTCTTGTAGATATGGATTGACTTAAATTGGTGATGGTGATTTTCTTTACAGGGACTATAAGGTTTGAATTGGAAGTAGTTTCTAGTTGGCAAGGTGGCAATTTTTTATTTTTTTTTTCCCCAAAATCCCACATATCCACCTAGGACTTTTTAGGTGAGAAAGTGAGAAATGTGTTTTAACTGTTCTGTGGAATTGATGTCAGCTGCCTTGCAGATCTGTTTTGGTTTCTACATGGTTCTTACAGTGTGTAAGAATGCAACTGCTGAAGCATTACGGAGAAGCGTAAAGCTAAATGGGGAAAAACTAAACATGAAATGGAAATATTGAGTGTTCCTGTGGGGTGGTGATGAACTGGTCTGTTGATCCTCAGGGGCTGGGAACAAGTAGAAGTCACCTGCACACCTTACCTGAAGGAGACACCCAATTCCCTCTGGAATTTTGAAGATCATATTAACCCTAAATGTAAGTAAGTGATTTCCTTTTCATTTGGGAGTGCATCTTGGCTTGCTGTTAAAGGAAGGGATGAGCTATCAGATAGCAGTAGCTGGCATTCTGCATTTGAAATGTATGTGTTCTTTCCTAGCTTAAGTGCAAACTTGCTGAACTTGAGTATTTGCAGGGATTCACAGTCCTTTTCTATTTCACTGTTTGTACTGGAAGCTGCTGATAATGCTTGAAGTGTAGTGGAAGTGTGAAGACTTTTTAAAGGATTTTGAGATTTTAATGTGTTATAAAAGTGTGAAGCACTCCAATACAGGCTGTTATTTCTAACATTTTTTTAATTGGGAACTGTCATTGATATGATTATGTCATATATATTTCAATGATTTTTAAAAAAATGCTTGGATCCAGTCTGTTCTAGTGTATTTTTTCTCTTCTCCTACTGGGGTATGCTAAGTGATGACTTTGCAGTACCATCAAGAAATAAATAGTGTGAGACAGAGATCTAAGTTTGCCAGTAATGACAGGTAGGCCTTGCAGCCTCTTCCAGGAATTACATATGTTTCACAGGCTCGTCTGGCCTGGGTTGTTCAACAGAATATTTATCCCATGAATTTCAGGTGACTGGGCTGAGTTCGGAGTTACTAAAACACTTACTGTGCTTCCTCCTGTGAGAGCAACTGTATGCAAACCAAAAGAGAGAGATCCTGGGCTGTTGACTTGGTAGAATTTCCTCTTCTGTTGTGATGTGTTTTAAATTCCCATACTTATGGCTCACTTACAGGTTAAGAGCAGCCTATGAAGAGTATGTCTCTAATTTCAGCCAGAAATACAAATCTATTTATTTCTTGGGCTTTTACATACTTCTGTTGCTCCTGGAAATAAAGCAGGAAACTTAGCAGTACAACAGTTGTAAAGTTCACTGGGGGATACTTTTGACTGGAGGCCACTGTGTTTAGAGTATGAATGAATCGCATAGAGAATTAAAAGAGGTTCTGGAAGCAAGATTTGTTGTAGGAGGAGAGAGTTTATTATGAAAAAGGCAAATAAAAGCAAACCATACAAACTTCCAATCTATTTCTCTCTCTCTCTCTTTTTTTTTTTTTTTTTTTTTTTTTTTTTTTTTTTTTTTTTTTTTAGTGCCCAATATCAGCCTGGATGTTTTGAAGCCTTCTTTTGCAGAAATTCTGCTAGAATCCCACATGGTTATGATCCGGGTAGGATATCATTAATTCCAGATTGTCATTTTCTTCCTCCTCTCTCTTGCATTTGAAAAGAAATAGCACTTTCTGAGAGATCTAGGTGATGGCTGCAAGCTAGGGCAGAATTTGCATGCCCAAGCAACCTACTTGAATTTATACTTAGAAAAAAGGATGGTCTTAGAGCTAAATCTTCCAAGTTTGGAAGCCTTGGGCTTAATGCCTGACTCTGCTGTTGGTGTGATCTAGCTACAGCCTAGTTATGTAATGTTTTCCCTACCTTCCTATAAGGCTTTAAAGGAAAATTAGTATTTGTGAGGCAGAAGGATAGTACTGTGGTCAAAATCAGGTAAATCAGGTAAACAGACACTTAAAAAACCAGTAAGTGTTTGGATTGAAAATGGAAAACTTCTGATTTTTTTCAAGTTCATCGAGGAGCTATGATTTCTGGTTTCATTTTTATCTCTGAATATATATTTTTTAAAAAGAACAGATTTAATATTTGCAAGGTGGACTGCTCTTGCAGTCTTTTCCTATGATTGTTCTTTGTACTCTTGGCCACAGCCCTTCTGCTTCCAGCTCCTCAATCCTTCTTTTGAGGAATGAGAAGTTAATATTTTGAGAAAGGAGTCTAAGGTTTTCTTTGCTACTGTTTGTGAAGCTCTTCTCAGAATTTAAAGGGAAAAAAGTAGTCAAGCACATTACTGTTAGTACTTGTAAAGTGTTTTTGTAAAACGTTTCCATGGCAATTGGTGATAATGCTGTCTCAGGTAAGGAAGCACCTGCATGGGTTTCCATGGAAATAATCTTTGAGGCTTTTTTTTGTAGTGAAGGGAAACCTGTCACAGTAATCTCTTAATGAAAAAAGGTCTTGCTTATGCAACATGTATCCTCAGTGACAGAAAAGCTGAAGAAGAGAAATGAGAGAATACTGCCTCTTCTGCTACCCAAACCCCATTTTCACTTGCACAGTATTATTAAAACATTCATGGTCCTAATTGTGACCATTGTGGAAGATGATGTGTTTATGTAGGTCAAAAAAGAACTTTCACTCAGGAAGGGTATTGATGTATGTTTGTGTACAGACATTTCTGGGCAGACATTACAGCAGAACTGCCTGCTCATTTAAATTTTATGTCGATTTATCTGTAGGGAAACAGCGGCCTCAAACCAAAGGACAATGAAGTTACATCCAAACCTTGGCACTGGCCCATCAACTACCAGGTACATTGATCAGTCCATATTCCTTTCTATTTTCAAGCACTTTTACAGTGCCTTTTGAAGCACAACACCTTGTAATCGTATTGAAGATGCTGTCAGCTTTCTTTTGTAGCACCTGAGATGCATGGATGGGAATTTGTCTCACCTTAGACACTGTGCAAAATACAAACTGAACTGATGAATATCCATGTTTCTCCCTTCTGATCTGTTTCCTCAGGGACTGCGTTTTTCTGGTGTCAATGAGACAGATTATCGGGTTTATTTGCTTGGAAACCCGGTAAGTTGGAGTGAGAGGTTCCAAGTCAATGTCTTTAGTAAATTTTAGCTTAATCTTGCTTCTGCCAGTTCTTTTCCTTCTCCTTTTGGACTGTCTCTCTTATTGGGCTCTTAATGTTTGCATGTCCCATGCACACGTCTGGCATAAGGTCCCAAATCTTTCTTTTTCTCTTGTGTAGGTGATTTGGTGGCTGAATCTGGTCACTATTGGGCTATATCTTCTGATAACACTTTGCACTGCAGTGGCACTGAAGAGAGGTATCCAACTGACATCTGAACTCAAAGGTGAGGTCAATCTTCCTTTTCATAAATGCCTTTTGCAGGAACCTTAAAAGCATGTAGATGGCAGTACTTCATGTGTCCAGGGTGGGAAACCCTTGATCGTGGATTATCAAGCAGTGTCCACAGGGAAAGGAGTGAAATCTTCATAGCTGTAGTAATGGTGCACACCACAGATCTTCTACAAAAATAGTGCACAGCTACCTACATTGGCTGCAAGGGATCCAGACCAATTAATCAATGCTCTGCTATCAAGCTCTGCATGTGCACTGTACTTGATAGTTTGCACAGTGTTGTTTTAAAACAAGAAATGTTTTCTGGTATTTATGCAAAGCAAATTACAAATGCAAGAGATAAAAATGATCCTTTATTATGTCCATTGCCAAGGTTTTGGAGCTTTTCACAAGCCCTAATTAGTCATACTTTCAGCATTCCTGTTTATATCAATTGCTTCATTTTGTAGATCTCCTTATGGGAAGTCAGTTCTGAAATATGATGGGAAACTATTCAATTATACAATAAGCTATTGTCTCAGCTGTATACAGACACCAGAGCTCTTAGTCCCTTCCCCAGGCTCTGAAAGCTAGGCACAACTTCTTTCCAGGAAGGGCTGACAAAGTGATCATCTGGATGGCTCTCATTGCAGAGACAATGAAAATCATCAGAAACCAGAATCACCTGATTAATCTGATGCACATACAGAGAAACTGCACGTTTGGTCTTAACACAGAGCATGGTCAACCTCCTGCCATGCCTTGAGGCTTAGGTCTTTGTATATTTTTTCTGATAGCTGTTCTTCTGAAGAGTGCTTGTATGTTTATAAAGAATGCAGCTAGGATGTTGCAGAGACTTGAAGCAATTCCAGACCAATACATTACTTCCTGCAAAGATTATTCCTGTTGAGTTTACTTAGTGTGTTAAGGTTTGCAAATAGGAACTGTAGCTGAATTTTTCTCTGCTGAAGTCTGTTTATTTGTGTTCCAGAACTGTCCAGAGTTGTGCTACGTGCTGGAGGGCAGATCACACTGGGCTGGCTCCTTCATTACATCCCCTTTTTTATGATGGGACGAGTTCTCTACTTCCACCACTACTTTCCTGCCATGCTTTTTTCCAGCATGTTGACAGGTAAATACTAGAGTCTTGGAGAAAACAAGGTGGGGAAAAAGGTGATATTCTGTTCAATTGAATGATTTTCAGCCTAAAAAGTTTATTATTCTTATAGGCTTTCTTTGTTTGCTTGTGCAGGGTGCTTGAAAGCATTGACTTACTCAAAATATTTTTCACAAAGCAGCTTGTAGGGCCAATTTTTTGTTATTCTATTTGGTTTTGGTTTTTTGGTGGTGGTTGGTTGGTTTTTTGTTATCACCCTGTAGAAGCAGTCATGTCTAGTCCTTAGGGCATTTAAATTTAGAGATGGGATTCCTGGTCTCTGCTATTTCACTGTTCTTATAAATTCTTATATATAGGTTACTTCCCTCTTAGTTTACTGCCAACAGTTTTCTGTCATGTCTGTGTATAATTTGGCCTAGGTGGTTTTTCCTGTGATTTTATACCAACTTCATTAGCATCTGGGGCCCAGATCTCTTTTGCATTTATTCAAATGGAAAGGATAGGACAAAAAGAACCTTTGCTGATACAAAACAATCTCTATGGTTCTGAAGGTTACCAAGGTAAATGAATTTTAAAATTGACATGGTCTTTTGGTGTTAACAGAGTTTAATTAGCCTAGTCTGTGAACACAGCAGCTCTGTTCTTCTGACTTCTACCTCTTCCTTCTCCTAGGAATCACCTGGGATGTACTACTGAGGTTCTGTGCTGTGTTTTTGTCAACTAGCACTACAGCTAGAAAGGTGTATGGAAGTGGATTCCTGGCACTGGTTCTGCTCATCCTGTACAGGTGAGTGCTAAAAACTGAACTGTTTATGAATGGAATGTGTGACAGTTGCCATCTCAGTAGAAAGTTTGCTGCCTGTTAATTATCCTTAGCCTTTGTTCCTTTTTCTCTTCTCTGCTGAATTTGTCAGACATCCTTAAGCCCAATCCTAAACCTTCAAATTTGATTAGATTCAGCAACTGTGTCCCAGTAATGCATTATAGAACATCTTTCCATTGCAGAGAATCTTCCTTTTGTTGCAGCACAGAGTGTGAACACTCCAAACCCACTGTTCAGTGGTTTATGGTTCTAATCCCAGTGATGGTGAGATATTCCTCAAATACAGGCAAATTTTTCATTATTGTAGGTTTTATCAGATTCTAAGAGAAAATACCATGTGTGATAAAACTGTGTGCTGTGTATATATTGGGATCAGCAGAGATTAGAAGGTTCCCAGCAGAGCTTAGAGCAGCCCAAAGACAAAGGTCCCATAGGCTGCAAACTTTTTGAGGCAGAAAACTGTGCTGTGTTTGATGGACATTTGGTTTCTTTCCACAGCTTCTACCTCTTCCATCCACTGTCCTATGGGATGATAGGGCCCATGGCCTCCAACCCTAGCAGCCCCATGGCAGGGCTCCGGTGGATGGACTCCTGGGAATTCTAGAGCAAAGGAAGCCCGGGAACAGTGGATCAGGAACATGAGATCTGCTGCATGATTCTGGTGCTTGGAAAATGTGACTATAAAATGCCCTCTCTGGAGAACTCTGGGTATAGTAACCCTATTGCTTTGTCATTTGTTTGCACTGCCTGCATTGCAAGATGCAGAGGATTAGAAGGTCCCCTTAAATTAAAATATTCATGTCTCGAATAGGTTAGGTTATATTAATGGACAACTGACTGCCTGAATGCCAATTTCTTGAAGCAGTATATGTCAGTCAAACAGCAGTGGCATTCCAGCAGCCAGACCAGTACAAGTTGGAGGCTGTCTGTGGTTGCATGTACACTCTGTGCATGTGTGTGTGTCTTCCTTCTTGTAAGCTAAACACCACTACAGTTTGAAGCACTATAGGACTTCTGTCATTATTAACAAGCTTTCTTAGGGTGAGGTTTTTGAAAGCTTACTGTAAGTATCTGGGGACCTTCATTCTACCTGCCTTGGCTATCTGAAGGTTTTTTTGTTCTGACCCTGGATTTTTAAAATTTTTAAAATTTGACTGAAAGGGTCTTTGAAATCTCCTGAGCCATTGTGCCTTGCCTGTCTCCCAGGCCCTCTGCAGAGATAGAAATTGTTTATTCCTATATACTGCCTTGCTTTCTGGTCATCTTTAATCATTTATACAACTCATCTAGGAGGCCTGTTTTCAGGGCCGGACTGTTCCAGCTCAGCTCTTTGTAGCTCCTTTCAGTTCTATTTGAAGGTGCCAAGGAAATTACAGTAGAAATGGCAGGTGATTTATTTTCAGCCCCAGTATGCTTTGGAGACCAGCATGGGGATGTACTAGAGACTGTAATGATAGCTTGGAAATCTTACAGACAGCTGTCATTCAGCTTTTGTTCCCAGCTATTTCAGTGCCAGTGCCTGTGCTTTTAGAGGAAGGCTTCATCTCAATGCATGTGGCATCTGCAAAACTGGCTGCTGGTGCCAAGGTATCTGCTCAGTGTTCCCATATTGAACAAGTTCCTTCTCTAGACTGCTGAACATCAAATTACAAGTAAATGTGAGGCCAAGCAAAAATTCTTTGTCTGTGAAGTGTCAAGAGCCACTGTATGTTGAATCCACTCCTTCCAAGAAAGTGAAGTTTATCAGGTGCCTTCATCCTGTGTTAAATCTGTTTTTGTCTATATTTCTTTTATTCCATTTCCTACTCTTCATCCAGTGTTGATTTCTTGTCACAGTTCAAGTTGCTACCTGGTAGCATCCAATGTGAATGACACTTAAATCACAGCTCTGTTTCTGTCTCAAGAAATAATATTTGAAAAACTCTTTCATGTACGTTTCAATGAACTCATGCCTTTCATTTCAGAGTTCTTGCTTTGCTTCACAGCCTTGCATCAAAATTACATGTAGAGGAAGAGTAGCTGGTGGGTGTGTCTGCCTTTAAACATGGACTGTGCATTTATTTCTCGTAACAAATCTTGGGTTCCAATATATTTCCTACCACACAGAAGGGTTGCATTAGCATAGTTGTTCTGTGGGGGGGACTAGACTCCAGTCAGACTTGCTCTGGTTCCTCTTTAGTAGAGATCCATAGCGTTGTTCAGTAAGGCAGCTGAACAAACCTTGCTTTGTAAGGCTCTGGCTTGGTATGTCACATCTCTCCAGAAACTGACTCTTACAGATACTAGCTGAGATGGGATGGACCTGTGCTCTTGATTCTAAAGGTTTTGAGTTGACCACCTGCTGCTTATACATGGTGGGAAGTCATTGCAATAATTAGCTGCTGGGTTTGATGATTCTTTTCCACTTGTTATTGCAGGAAGTGCTCCTACTTGCATGAGCCAAGGGTTCACAGAGGTGATATATAGGCAAGAAGGATGTGGGGGAAGGCTGCAAACATCTTCAGAACCTGCCAGGTCTGACAGCAGCAGCAAATTGTTAACTGTTGGCAATGTGGAAGGCAGACAGTGCAGTGCTGCCTTGTAACAATGTGATTCAGCATCTTCTACTCTTGGTGAGATTGACTTAATACATTACTATCCTCAATATGAGCTTTCCCTAAGGTGACTACATTGTCATGGGGAGGATTTGCCAGAAGAGCTGGCAAAAGCCATGATTTAAAGTGCATATTTGTTCCATCACATACAATTATACACTTCCTCATAGCATTAACAACAAAGAAATGTAAGAAACATGTGAGTGTTTTGGAATTACTGTTTCTAACACCCTTTATTCATCATATTAAACCTTGGGAATGCAAAAATTGAGTCAGTAACCTTGGTTTCTTCAGTTATTAAGAAGGGGTCAGTTTTGTAGGAGTTGCCTGAGGAAGATGAACCAGTCTGTTCCTTGGCTAGGATCCCTCCATCCTTTATTACTAATAATCTTTTGGATGTGGATTGGCAGCTGAGTGCTGAAGGTGGCAAATTTAATGCTTCCATCCCACCTTCCTGTACCCAAGTCCAGTTTCTGTTTCAACACATACAAAAGGTTTATTTTTCTTTAGGACTGTCACTTCAGAAATTCTCTTGAGAGCATTTGATTGACATTGAGACTATTTCTTAGGTCTTGTGTGCTGGTAAGGGGTGGAGGCATACTGTGAAAAAAGAATCAAACTATTCCACAAGAGGGAGCAACTTCCAGCAGAATTTTTATTTTTGATCTGGAGTTAAAAGCATTGAAAAGTCTACATTGAAGACTAGAGGGCAGACATTTCCTCTGCCCTCTCTGGGTTCCAAGGGTTGAGTTTTCAAGTAAGTGTACACTGATGTAGCTCTGTCTTCTTTTAGGAGAAAAATACTGAAAAAATTACTCCAGTTAGAATTCGACCTTCAGTATTTGCTTTTTAAAACAAAACCTGTCAAGCCATTGCTGAAACATAATGGTAACTGATATTTTGTGAGGTCAATAAAATATGATAATTTGGATTCCCTTCCTGACTCTGTCTTGAAATACCTGAGTGGTACAGACGTGAGGCAATGGATGTGAGGCACTCTTTGCTTTTGGCATGGGATTTGGGCTGCTTTGGTTCAGTTTTTCCAGTTGTGCTTGTGGAATGAGTTCAGGTTCTTTTTGAGAATTGCTCATTAGTCGTCTTCTCCAGTCATGTGGAAAATAGCTAACGGTGCTTTCTGAGGCCAGAAGGTGCTGTTCTCTGAGCAGCTGCTCTCTTTGAACCTTGCTTGACAGGGCTCCTTTTATCACTGACAAAGTATTTCATCAAACTGTATCCATGGATTCAAATCACAAAAAGCTGCAGGCTGCCACGTTCCCTGATTCAGATTCTTTTTTGTGTGTAAACTCTATTTTCACCTCTTCAGTCTCTGAAGGATAGATAGAGGGCCTTCAGGCTCATCTAGCTTTATCCTAGGCAATCCATCCATCCATCTTAAAAGGTTTCTGCTAACAGGTGCTTCAGGACATTGGTATGCACACATCTATTCCAGGAGCAGGGACTGGCCTATTTCCAGGAACTGGACCACTCATGCTATGAGACACAGATGTGACTGTGAGGAGGATTTGAAAGGAGATTTCTCTGCCAGGGTTGCCCTTGGTCCAGGTGGAGACTTTGTGTCATCACTGTTTGCCACCACTGTTTGCAGCCCTGGGAGCTACCACCACTCTTCAGTCTGTACAGGGTTTTCTTTTTGCATCTTGATTGGAAAGGCTGATTGATGCACAAAGGGCATTGGCAGAATATACTTTTTTCTATATTCCTCCTTCCTTCTGGTTCTTGAAGAATGCCCAGAGTACAGGACATGTCTTTGCTTCCCCTAATTTTTTGGCTATGCATCCATTTCATACAGGTGCCTGAACAAGGGGTAAGATTGGACATCTTGTAGTAGCCTGAGTGAGTGAATACCTGTCACATGGTCTGAGAGCAAAACCAGAACCTTGTTATGGAAAGGTAAACAAATGTGTTACTTGATAGTTCCCTCCTGTCCCTCCTGAATTCTTCAGAAAATTGTTTTTAAGGGACTTGAGAGCAAACCAACTGTTAATGTGGAAACACAAGACATTTACCTGAAATTCTCCATTACCACACCTAGCAGCTTCACTTCCATGCTGTGACTGAGTAACCCTCTGGGCTGGCACTCTGCACAAGCACTGTTTCCTCCTCTCAGGATCCTGCTGGCAATGTGAAAACCTCCTTAGCAGTGCCCTGTGTCTCTGCCAGCTGGGGAATGTAGGTAAGATTTTTTTTTCTTCCCCCTTTACAGCAAGTGACCCCATGGCCCCACACATGGGCAAATGTGTCATGAAAGCAAAAATGTGTGAACTGTTAAAACGACACAAGGCTTTTCTCTGCTGGGAAAGGAAGGCTGAGGATAAGAACACCACCTCCGTAGTGTACTTTCTTCGGGGCGGGGCTGTTGGCTGCAAGCAGTCAGGACTGAAAATTTTCTGTCTTCTTTAAAGTACTAAGACCTTGGTTGTGTGATTGGTTGCAAGATGTTTCACTTTGTAAATGTTTTTATGCTCTTTACTTGAATGTCAAGGGCTATGATTATCACAAATAATATCTGAGGCGATCACATGTTAGCATAGATACCACTCCTGCTGAATTTGTAATTGATTCTAAAACTTTGCCAAGTGAGCTTACTGTGTTTTACAAGAGACACGGTTTAGAGCCATCCTTGAGGAGCTTGCCGCTGGCTAAGCAAGACTTTGGAGCAACAGTGAGAGGGGCTCTTTGGTAATTCTGAACCTTCCTTACTAATGCCGGGGGGAGTGTGTGTGCATCTGTCTGTGAACTGAATTCTTTTAACTACGGTGCAAT
This sequence comes from Pycnonotus jocosus, assembly GCA_013400435.1. Classification (NCBI taxonomy): domain Eukaryota; kingdom Metazoa; phylum Chordata; class Aves; order Passeriformes; family Pycnonotidae; genus Pycnonotus; species Pycnonotus jocosus. The sequence goes on from VWYP01019570.1 coordinate 860,137, forward strand.
TACTGTACCATATGGTGTGGATGGGAGAATGTTCCCTTGAGCTATGAATGTATTTTGTACAGGTGATAATGGAAAATGAGGTAGAATTTGGAATTTAATTTTGTAATAAATATCTCTTCTTTGAAGCAATTGCTTTGTGTCTAGATTTGGGGGAGGGTTTTTTCCTCCTTTCATTTCTTCCTCACATACATGCTTGAAGTAACAACATGAACTTTAAATGGACCCGTTTGAGAATTTACTCTAGGATTGTGCTGATGTACATCAGCTTTTAGCACATAAGTATTGCTGGACTGTGATTCTAGGAGATCAGATTTTACTGCAATCCATGCAATGTATTGGTAAGCACAACAGGAAGTGAAACTGGTACATTTGGACAAGAATAAAGTACTGTGTGTCAAAGCAGGTTTATTTCTCCCTATTAAAGATGTGGTAATTTGTGAATATGTATAATATATCAGGTTTAATGGGTATTTTCACCAAGCTTCTGATAGGTTACCTATGAACACTTCATTTGACAGGTCAAGCACCTTATTCAGAAACCTAGTATTTCTATGTAAGTCATATTCAGTCTGTAGTGTCCATAACACTGGTGCAGAGTTTTGTACGAATGAGGCCCTTACTGTGAACTAAATGTGACCATCTGTAATAAAACTGGAACAATGAAAATCAGAATCTGGCTTTATATGAGGCTGTAGTGAGGGGCTGGGATATCCTTTTGAGTACAATGTAAAAAGGGGTTGCTTGGGGTGGAACCAGATGGGAAAAACCAATATAAAGCCACCTTACCTGGAACTACACATTGATGCCCAGATGGGTGCTGGAGGAGAGCCAACCAGTCTGTTTGGACATGTTCCAGGGGCTGCTGAAGTACAGCCAGGACAGCTAGAAACTGGACTGTGCCCTGTACAGGGTGTACAGTAGGCTATTAAATGGTTACTGAAAAGCCTATTGACTTCTTGTACTGCTTCACACAGTACAAGTTGGTCTTTGGATATTGTCTGATCAGGGCTATTGTTCTGGAAGGGAGGACTGCTGATACAGAAGCTGTGCTAGAATGTGGAGAGATGACCAAAAAAGAAGGAAGTGTTGTTCATAAAATGCTGATAATATCTGAAGTAAAACTTCTCACTGACCTCTAAAGGAAGAATGGATTCTTTCTGCAGGTAAGTGGTCTCACATAGGTGAATAGTGGTGAACTGATTCCAGTTTGCACTTGATTTGAACTTGCCAGATTTGTAGGCTTCTAGTTTCCAGCCATCACCTCAACAAGGTTATCTGTTCCTCAACAAGAATGAGATGTTTTTACAACCTGGTGTTTTAATACAGATTTTGTGCTCTGTCTTCAAGATGCTTCTTAATATTCTATTTTCTAATCAAATAGAAACTTCAGTGCAAGTTGCTTCCTTTGGCTCTCAATCTCCCATGACCTCCTTTTAATTTTCTTCTTATGGGTTTACCCATAAGGTTTCCCAATCTGCACCATGTCTTCCATCATCAGTCTCCCAAGGTCCATGTGCTGGAATCATATGGATTTCATCTTCACTATCACTACCACCTACCACTGCTGCCTGGTTTACACCCAAGGATTGTGGTTGTACACTTTGGAGTTGTTTTCTAATACACCATCACTAACTGTAACTCTGGCCCATGTAATGCATGCTCTGAAAGTGGAAAGTTTGTGCTTTATAGAATGGGTGTAAGTCTGACAAGCATTATAATTGTTCTAAATTGCTTTTCCATTTTTATCTTTCTTGCAGTCATTGCTTTATCTCTGTATTGCATCCAAAGCCTGTCATCTTCTTGTCATGCAGCTGACAAAGGGTAATCTTAAGGCTTCATTCACCTGACCTATTTTTTTTTACCATGTATTTTAGGATGAGGTGGTTCTGAAGTACTTGGGTTTCTCCATTGATCAGAATGAGAGTTTAGATTATGGGTCCTTATGAAGGCCTCTGTGTTGGATCAGCTGAGTCATATCCTGGCAGTGTGCTGGTGCCTTGCAGTGTTTCAGGGACGATAACTGGTTACAAGGTGGAGAATGAAAGCAGTTGAGAAGTGGGGAGAATCAGTTGAGAATGTGAACATGCATTAAGATGGTACATTCTTGACATGCATCAGAAAGTGTGGCCAAGCAGGACCAAGGCAATGATTGTCCCCTTCTCAGCACTCACGCCTCAAATCCTGTGGTCATTTTTGGGATCTCTCACTTCAAGAAAGATGTTGAGGTACTGGAGCATGTCCACAGAAGGGTAACAGAGCTGGTAAAGGATCTGGAGCACAACTCTGATGAGAAGCAGCTGATGGAGCTGAGGATGTTTAGCCTGGAGAAGAAGCTCAGGGCAGACCTTATCTCACTCTACAGCTACCTGAAAGGAGGCTGTAACAAGATGGGAGTCAGTCTCTTCTTGCAAATAACAAGTGACAGGATGAGAGGAAATGGCCTCAAGTTGTACCAGACCAAGTTTAGATAAAATATGAGGAAAAATTTCTTCATTCAAAGAGTGTCCAGGTATTGGNCCTGGAGACGAAGCTCAGGGCAGACCTTATCTCACTCTACAGCTACCTGAAAGGAGGCTGTAACAAGGTGGGAGTCAGTCTCTTCTTGCAAATAACAAGTGACAGGATGAGAGGAAATGGCCTCAAGTTGTACCAGACCAAGTTTAGATAAAATATGAGGAAAAATTTCTTCATTCAAAGAGTGTCCAGGTATTGGGACAGCCTGACCAAGGAAGTGGTGGCATTACCGTACCTTAAAGTGTACAAAAACACATAGATGTGACACGTGGGGACATGGTTTAGTGGTGAACCTAGCAGTGCAGTTTGCAGGTGAAAAATTCCTCACTGAACAGAATTATTTTTGACAAAGCCCAAAGCTATAATGGCGTATGTGAGGAGGAGAAGGTCTCAAGCCAGAGATGTCCCATACATAGAAGGAACAATACATGGTGGTTGCTTTGAGACCAGATGGCTGATTGCAAAGCTGAAATGTGAGAATGTTGGCACAGCCCTGACATGAAGGAATGGATGCGATAAAATACAAAATCGTTGTTTTAGTAGATCATATCAAAAATGCCATTCCTGGAGACAACCGCTGTAGGTCAAATGTTTATAAGAGATGGCCTAATCAATAGTGTCAATTTAAATTGCAAGGAGAGAGAGAACAAAGAGAGTTGAGATCAGAGAGAAGACGATCAATGACCACTTGAGAGACCAGCAGTGCTTCTGAAACAGGAAGTCCAGGGGGAAAACTACAGAGGAGACTTCGCAATGAATGAAGCGTTCAAGCTTTTGCCAAGATGTTTCAGCAGCTGATGGATAAGCCAGTCCAGAAGCAGGACAACTAGAGGAAGATTCAAGACCATGTGCATCATCCCTAGGTAGGACAGAAGCCAAGTAATTGTGCTAACACAGTGCTTGCCAAGTTGCCAGGCTATTAGCTAGGGCATCATGTTGAGCTGATGAGGCTGGAGATCTTTTTGCTTGAATCCCACCAGCTTGGGGTGCATGCACCTCCGTAGCTGTGTCTTATGACTAAATTCAGCTTGTGTATCAAAACTGGCTTGGTCTTGAATTCTTTGAACTCACTTTGGTAGAGTGACTTACAAAAGGCAGAGGTTGCTTCTTCGAAGATCAGCCTACTGGTGTTGGGTTATCATTGTGGTAGGGAGCCCAAGGTGAATAACATCTGGGGTGAGGTCTGAGCATCTGCAAGCATCAGACCTGGTCCAACAGCTTGGTGTGATCCCCTTTGACTTTTCTCACCACTTCATGTCTGGTCATCCTAGGACTGTTTTCCTGCCTGTGCAAATATTCCCTAGCTGACCACAGGATATTCAAGATAAACATGGGATGTCTACCACATTGAATTCAAAAATTATCATTTTATTCTACCGTTGAATCCTCCCTCTGCCTATCCCTTTTCCTTTAGCCCAGATCCCCACCACTGAGGGTAGTAGTGCTGCCCTGCTCTCTCCACAGCCATGGTGACAGCAGGCAAGCTCTGCAGCTCATCTTAATCATTTTATGGACAAGATTAGTACCTTCTGCATCACTTTCAGTTCTTGTTATGCAATCATCTTTTGTGACTTGCTTTGCTACTGAGCTGTGCTGTACCATGGCCTGAGGGGGTAGCTTGAGAAGAAATTTGGGAATGTAGTATGATTTCTGCACCCACCTGAGAATGGGATGGGAGGGGATGGGAGTCTGGGAAAAAGAGAACCTGTCATAATCTGTGGTATTGAGACTGAGAGCAAGGGGAAACAAAGGGGACTAGCCAAGCCCAGGAGTCTGTATCCCAAGTGAGCAGGGAGCCTGAGGCAGATAGATCATAGTGTCTTTGTTCATGAAGACTCACAGATGTAGAATTGGAAATGAGCAGGAGTTCAAAGGGAGATGGGTTTGTTAGTGCAGCAGCTGGGATGAAAACTAACAGTGCCACAGCAGCATGGGCAAAGCAGTCATCCCTGGGCCAGGCAGATAGGGCCTCCCTGGGCAGGGAGGGTTGTTCTCCAGGTGCTGTGAACCCTGAGTGCTGGGCTGGGGACTGGCATTTGTCAGCTTACTCCTAGTTCTGTCACACTGTTTTATGAGATTGGGAGACTTTCTTTCTATGTGGGTAAACTGAGGCACTGAACAAGTAAAGCCAGCACTTGGCAAGGGAAGTTAAGAGTGTTGGTGCTGTGACTTGAAGTGGATGTAGATTACAATAATGAAACCCACTGCAAACTAAAAACATAAATTTGTGTTCTTCCAAAGCACAAAAGAGCATTATCATCCTCTTTGCATGTCAGTGAATTTCTCCAAAAACCTCCCACCCCTTTCTTCAAGTGGTCTACAGATGATTTTGCAGCAGTCTCTGCTGCTGACCTGGTTCTTCATTCATGAGGGCTCCAGGGATGGTCTTGCAGAAATCCAAGCTCAGAAAAGAGCTGAACTGCCAGGTTAGGTACATGGAGCCAAGGGAGCTGGGAACCATCACAGGAGACCCCCAGACTATGGAAACATTTGCAGTGCTCAACGTCTTGCTGAGATTCTCATGCTTGAAGGCTCAGAAAACATTTGGAACAAGAGGAGAGGTTTTCTTGTTTCCTTCCTTGTGCTTTAAATCCTCTCTGGACTTGACTTGTGCTCTTAGCACCTTAGTGCTGTGACAGCAGGAGGAACTCTGACAGCCACCTAACTGAAGGGAGAAGCTGCTTTGCACACAGGCAAGAGCACAGTCTCTCCCAAACCCTTGGTCTTTCAAATCATTTGAATGGTGGTTTGAACATTCCTTATCCCTGAGCTCTCCCTGTCTCCCATCTCAAGTCCCTTCTTGCCGCTCCTTCCCATGCTGGAAGACCTATGCTGTCACAGGGGAAAAAATGCTGGGTTTATTAAGAGAGTGGAGATGTTTCAGTGCCAGAAGGCAGGCCCTTTATATCTGGTCTGTTCTGACCCTTGTGTCTTGTCTGTGAGCATTCAGCTGCCACCTGCAGCACAGAGGGAAGGTACAGGGGGAACATTTTGGACAAGAGCCACTGTTTTCTTTTGCCATCACAGCTTCACTGCTGTTGTCTGAGACACCCTTTCTATCAGGAACAATGACTGAACCTGTATTTTGTTGTTGCCCTGGGATAGGGTAGCTGATATGGTGCCCTATGTGGATGGGAGGAAAGGTGTCCCATATCCCAACAAATCTTCAGGAACTGATCGCTCTTAACTACAACTTGCTTTTGTGGAGTTATCATGGCAGTGACTTATCATCAGCTCCTGTGAATATGCCCTTTGAAACCACACAGTTAAGATGCTGTTTTATCTGACTCCTTAGTCCCATCTGACAGTTCAATTTGTTTTAAAATTTTGTTTGTTTGTTTGTTTTTGTTTTTGTTTTTGTTTGTTTGTTGGACTCTTGCTTCAAGTGCCCAACTTTAGGACAGGGCTCTTCAGCTTCCTTTAACGCATGTGGAGCTTTTCCTGTGCAGCATCTTGTCTGGTCTGGGCCGAGAACATGAGGTCTCAAAATCCTGAGAAAACAGGTAATTTATTCTGGCACTTGCAGAGCCATCTCGGGTGGCTTCCTGCTGTCACTGCAGTCAGTGCTGTCACTACAGCTCTATACGAGAAAGGCCTCTGGGAGACAAGCTGGGGCTGGGAACAGAATATTGAGCCTTTGAACTTGTCTCCTCCTAGGGAATGTTCTCAATTCTCCCACAAGAAGAGCCTCCTTTCTGCCTACACTGAGTCCATGTGCCCTGGGATGGGTCAGAGGCTTCTGTCTTTTCTCCTGATTACCAGAAATAAGTCTGATGTACAGAAGAAAATGTGTATTAAGATCAACACAATTGTTATTTTGGTGCAGACTGTGATGGTTTCAGTGTTGCACTTTTGTATTGCTCTCGTCCTTCTGAAAACCTTAACTTTCCTGACTTCTCTTGTTTTGCTTGAGACCTCATTTGCCTTTTCTTGTTTTGTTTCCTCTGTGCTGCATAAATCCTGGGGCCAAATTAAGCAGTGTCTGAACAGCAAAGAGAATCTTTGCATCCTGAACACATTTGACAAAGATGTCGTATCTTCTCATCTGTTATTAACAACTTTGCCTGCTTCTGCTGGCATAATTAGCCTTAAATTAGACACGTACCTTGCAGTGTCTAGACTTCATATGCCTCTGGAGATAGCAGGTAGCTGCGTGGCATCCAGAGTGTCAGTGGAAGTGGCCAAGAGCAAGAAGATGCTGTGGAGCATCGCTGAGGCCTTCCCAAGCAACGTTACACTCAGAGGGAGCTGTGCTGATGGTGAGCGAAGCTGGCCAGGTCCCGGTGGTCTCCTCGCTGGCACGGCTCTGCCCTGCTGTAAAATCAGGACGACGGGAAATGTCAACCGTGAACCAGCTGAACTTTCTGCCCTGCCCCGCGGGCCCGGGATAGGGAAATTTGGGCATTTCGAATTTCTTTTTTCTTCCTTCCATCCATCCCTCCTTCCTTCCTTCCTNCGGCGAGGGGTAGGGCCCCCGCCATGGAGAGCGGGATGCCGCTGTCGGGCGGGCAGCGAGCGCTGATCCGGGAGAGCTGGCGGCGGGTGAGCGGCAGCCCCGTGCAGCACGGCCTCGTCCTCTTCACCAGGTGAGCGGCGCGATGCGGCCACCGACACCCCGGTCCCGGCCGCCTGCCCGCCCCACCGACCCGCGCAGGAGGGAAGGACGGGCTCCGCTTCTTGGAGAGAAGCGCTCTCTGTGCTTGGCGATGGCTCCTGCCGGGTCCCCTTCGCTGGCCTCCCTCCCTCCCGTGGCTGGCGGTCCGCGGGGAGCCGAAGCCACTCCGCCGCCCAGCCGCAGGTGCCGTGGGGCAGCGGTGTGGGGCAGGGCTGGGCTCCGCTCCCCGCTGCCCTGCCTTTCCCATCCTTCGCGAGTGAGAACTTTGCCACGCGGAGACGGAGAGCGAGAGGGAAGCGCGGGCGGGTTTTGTGCCTTTCTGCCCGCGGATCCCCTGCCTTGTCACCGCGACTTCTGCTCTTCGAAGGGCTGTGTGTCCGCTTGGCTCTGGGGAGTGTGTGGAAGTGGCCGCCCGATCATTCCCTGATCAGGGAAGTGCTGTGCAGCCCCAGGCACAGACCTGGCCGCCAGGGAGGGATTCAGTCTCAGGGCAGAGGAAATGGTGTGCCGGGTGGAATGGCTGATACTCACCTTCTTGCCTCTCCTCAGCAAATTAATCTATCAATTATGTGAAGAGAAAAAAGGAAAAATCAATGAAAAGTCGTTTACAAAGGACAATTGGAGAGCTGATGAGCAGCTTGTGGAGCGAGAGGGATCCACATCTCCCAGAGCAGGACTAAAGCAGTGACAACAATGTGAGGGAGAGGGGTGCAGTAGTTTAATGTTCAGGACAAGGAGAAGAGAGACTGTCTTGCCTGAATTACGGATGGCCTGTTATATCTGCCTGCGTGGCTGCTGACATACACTGGCAAAGGAGGATTGGGGCAGAGAGCAGGGGGAGAGGAAGTGGGAGCTGGTGATGGTGTCGGGGAGTGGGGCATCAGCTGAGTTTGTACATGCCCCCCTTGGTTCAGATGGCTGCTGGAGCTTGGAGACCTTCCCTGATTTGGGAGCTTTTGGGTTCAAAGGGATTAAACAATGGGAATGGGAACAGTTGAGGCAACAGCCGAGACTTTGAGGAGAAGGGCCAGGCTGGGAGGAATTCCAGAAGGTTGGGACTAGTTCTCAGGTGCCATAAATATGTATCTGAGAGCTGGGGTTATGGGCTAGAGAAACAGAAAGGTTTTTGTCTATAGGTAATCTGCATTGCCCCAAATGAAAACTTTTCAGAACTTTTGGATCATTTACAGATGGGGAGGGATCAGTAGGTGGGAAGGGAGGCAGGAGTGAGCTGTGGGTGTGCTGCTGATGGGGTGAGTGGGACTTTAAATGAAGCTGAAGAAGTGAGAAGATGGGGTGTTCTTTCTTGCTGTTGCAGGCTGTTTGACTTGGATCCTGACCTGCTGCCCCTTTTCCAGTACAACTGCAAGCAGTTTGCCAGCCCTCAGGAGTGTCTCTCTGCCCCTGAGTTCGTGGATCACATCAGGAAGGTGAGAGAGGGGCTGTAGGATGGCTGGAACACAGTCTCCATGGAGGAAGAAACTCTTAGGCAGTGATCTGGGGCTGTGGTGTGTCTGACTAGGGAACACATGGGAAGTCTCCTCCTGAGATGGTAACTGCAGGGGGTTACTCAGGCTAGCAGGAGGCCAGGACAAAGTGTCCTACAACAGTGAGGAGGGAATGAGAAGACAGGTTATGGTGGCTAAGAGGCACTGTGCTGGTTTCCATGCCCTCATCTGAGAGTGGATTGCTTCCTGTGAAAGCTGAAAGAATCCTTCTCCTACTGTGGAGGTGCCTCAGGGAGCTTACCTGTGTCCAGGTGAGGACTGAAGCTCTGCTTGGCCACACGCTGACCTGGAGGTGGCACAGAGCTGTGCAATGGGCCAAGCTACCCTGGCCCCACTGCTGTGGAGAGGTTGTTGGTGCAGCTGCAGAGCCAGGAGGCCCACAGCATCTCTCAGAGAGCCTCCAAGGGAGTGCTGCAGTACACATTCTCCTCCCCCCGAACAGAGAAAGGAGCAGCGCTGAGGAGAGGCTCATGCATGCACAGTACACCTGGTGCAGCAGAGACCCTTTGCTGAACCCTGAAGAGAAGCCACTGGGACAAAGCACAGCCTTGGCTTGCAGATGCCTTCATAAACTGCCTGGCTCCATCTTTAAACCAGTTTGGTGCTTTGCTTGCCTGTCTTTATTCCTTGTTAAGAGGCTGATTCAGGACTGAGCTCCTCTGATAGCTGCAAGCTTTTTGTTATTTTCCAGCCTCTCTTTATTGGCAAAGTTAAGATTATTGCCTTGAGTTCTTTGCTCTTGTTGGAGATAAATTGCCTGCTGAAATTACAGAGCACAATTCTATCACCTGTAGGCTTTGCCAAGATATCCATGCCCTGGCTTTAATCTCTTCTTCTAATTTGTTGTGTCTGTTCCCTTCATCCTTCATTAAATCTTTTCTGTCCTGTTTCCATTTGACTCTTAATGCTCCTGGGAGACTATGGAATATGTTTTACCAGACCAGGTCAAGAGTTCCTATGCAGTTGTCCTGGGGTCCTGGAAGTTGTAATTAATGCATCAGCATTAGGCTTTAACCTGCTGCTGCTCTGCTGTAGGGCTGTTTATCCACTCTGGGAGGGACAGCGTGGTCAGCAGTGCTGCTTGCTGTGCAGCTCTGGTAATGTCCCATTGAAGGATGTGGTGTGTGCTGCTGCCAGCCTCACTGATGTGACACATGGATCATAGTAGAGCAAAGGAAATCTGGGCTGGGAAGGGATCAGGCTGACAAGGGTGAAGTAGAGGGTCAGCCATTTTGTTTCCTCTGGGAGGGAAGCTGAACCTTTCTGTTAATGCCACTCTGCCATTCTGCTCCTGTGCTAGGTGATGCTGGTGATTGATGCTGCTGTGAGCCACCTGGAGAACTTGTCCTGCCTGGAAGAATATCTTTGCAACCTTGGCAAGAAGCACCAGGCAGTTGGTGTGAAGGTTGAGTCTTTCTCGGTGAGGTGTTCTCTCTTGTCTCACTGTGGCTGTGTTTGTTCACCCCTGCCTGCAACCCTCAGCTGTTCCCATCCTTACTCTGGGTTCAGCTGTCTGGAGAGAAAGCTGATGGCTCAGGGCAGCCTGTCCAAGGTGCTGATACCAATGTAGTGACACTGCCCCAGTGAGGGAAACTTTTGAGCTCCCCTTGTTTTCTGCCCTTGCCCACTAAGCCCAGGCAGAAAGGACAGGTGGGAGCAAAGCATTTCCACTGTTTGAAGCAGACTGTGGTTTAGGACACTGAAGTCTTTCCTGTGCCACAGGGCTGCAGGCTCAGCCTTTGCCCTGGATCCTTTGCTTGTAACGGTCTGGGAAAACCTCACCACACCTGGAAAAGAGAGCATCCACCTCTCCGTGTCTGCACTGGGATGGACTTGTGGCACCTCAGCCCCTGCTTCCTCCATGCCAGTAACATCCAAGCGTCTTCTATATTAAAACCCTGATTACTCTTCTCCTGCTATCGAGCATGGACAGAAATGCAGTGGGAAAGGGTGGGTTGAAGAAAAGCTTTCTAAGCCACACGTGGCTCATTATTGATATTGCTAGCTTTTGTTCTCTTCAGAGGAAGCAGGGGCCCTTCTGTTTGGGGTAGTGATCCCCACCACATCTGCCTTCAGTGTGGGGGTGCTCCTGCATGGGGCTGCTCCCAGCTCTGTGAGGAGCAGTGCCCTGTGGAGAAGCCTGGGTGGCACTGAGACATGCCCTAAGCATCCAGTGTGGAGTCTGATCCACTCTCCTGCCATCAGGGCATTGCTCAGCTCTGCTGATCCACTGCTATGCCAAGGGATAGGGCCAGCTACCTGCACCTGGGAGCCACAGAAACTGGATGTGTACCTCTGCCCTGGTGTTACATGTGCAGTGTCAGCCCTTGCTCCCTGACTTCCACTCTGCACTCGTGCATGCTGAGGGCCAGCATAGGGCAGGGGAAGAGGATGACATGGGCTACTTCTTGGCCCCCTCTGACAAGCCAGGGACTGGAGGCGCCTGTTACTGTTGATGGAAGAGGAGCAGGTGCCCTGCAGTTGGAGAAGTCAAAAAAGGTGGCAAAGTGAGAAAAGAGACTACATGTCATCCTCTGGTGCTGAGCTTGACACCTCCTTGTTTGGTTTGCAGACTGTCGGCGAGTCCTTGCTGTACATGCTGGAGAAATGCCTTGGTGCTGCCTTCAGCCCAGAGGTGCAGGAAGCTTGGAGCAAACTCTACAGTGCTGTGGTGAAAGCCATGCAGCGTGGCTGGGAGACCCTCCCACAAGGGGAGTAGATCCTGCCAGTCATCCCTGTCCCTGACCATGGTCCTGAGCATGGGGAGTCTCACACCAAACTCACTGCCTCTCCCCACCTCTCTCTTTCTGTGTGCAGTAGCCCATGGCTGCCTCTGTCACTCACCACGTGCTGTGGAGCTCTCATATGGTTCCACCCTGCTTCAACATGAAGCGTGTCTCTGCCTTTGCTGAGGGCTGGCAGGGCATGTCCCTGCAGTGAAGCCTGGCAGTGCCACAGCACAGGTATGCCACTCTGTCCCAAGTTCCTTCAGGAGCACCAACATCCATGTACCTACTCTGGGTTTTAGCTTGCTCATCTTCCCTCCTCTTGATACCCACCCTAGGTAGGAGACAGCTGGCATAGGCCTCTTGGGCTTATTTGCCCAAAATCCTTTTTTCTGTTCTTTACCTGCCAGGTCTGACACTGCTCAGTCCTGTGCTGCTGTACCTGGTTCACCTGTGGCAGTGACAGATTTGGCTCCATCCATGTCAAAAGGCAGCAAGAGAGCGAGGCTGGTCACACCCTGTGGCTATCCTTAAACTCTGCAGAGAGTTTTCCCCCTCTCCCTTCATCAATATACCATTACCAGATGGTTAATCCGGGTGCTTTCTTCTGCCTTGCCTCTGATGTGGATGGGATCTCTGGCTTTTCCCTGTGTCAGGTTGGCTACAACCCAGTAGGTTTCCAAGAGATGCTTCAAGCAGTGGTGTCACATTAATCCCAAGGTGAGACTACTTTTGGCAGGTTGGGCTGCCAGCTGAAAGGCTTTGTGTTGATTTGGCTGGCTGGTTTAACCTTAGAGCCATTTGAAATGCTGCAGCAGCAGCAACAACAGCAGCAGTAGCAATGTCTGTTTACTGCTTTGTGTTAAGGAAAATAAAGGAAATCCAAGGAAAAGATGTCTTAAAATAAAAATGAAGGTTGCAATTGTGTCATAGCAACAGCTTCCAGAAATTGTGGCTCTTGGCCAGAGGACGCATAACTGGAAGCTTTCTGCTGATGCTGTCAGAATCTGGAGCACTTCCCAGCTGCTCACAGTGCCCATCTGCAGAGTTCTTTACCCTCACAGGAGCGAGGAGATAGCATCTGCTAAAAGAAATCCCAGGAAACTGCAGAGAGGCAGCACCTGAGGGCTCTGTGAAGGGGCTGAACTTGAGCACTTTGACGAAGAGTTCATCTTTATGGGGAAGTCACTGTGGAACAAGCAGAACCATGTTTCTAGCCACCACTAGCCCCAAAGCAAGGACATGGAGAAATTAGTTAGTTACAGGTAGCACCCCATTTTTTTGCCTCTTCTTCAGGACAGGAGGAGCCTAATGTTGACATCTCAGATGGTCCTGTTCTGAGGACACATTCCTCCTATTCTCAGATGTCCTCCACTCTGGGGCAGGAGGAGGCTGCCTGCTCAACATAACTGAGGATTCCTAGGCCTGTGCCATGGAGGGGATAATGAGGTGCCCTGTGAGATGGGTCTCTAGTGCCCTGCCACCAGGCCTGATGGTAGCCATGGGCTTCCAGCAAGCAAAAAGCCCTCCAGCTGTGTTCAGGAGGCAAGCTAATAGGTTTTGTCAAACAGGCAGTGAACATCCCCATGTTCCTTGTCCTCCCCACAGTACCATGTTCTGTCTCTGCAGCGCTGCAGTGTGGTGGTGTGCATCCTGGCCCATGGCTCTCTCCGTCAGGTGGAGTCCTTCCCATTCTTGCACCCAGCAGTGAGGGATGGAGGAGCTGGGGCTGGGTTGAGACACTAGCTTTGATGGCACAGTATGGGGCAGGAGCGTTTGGGAATGGGCATGTCCTCTTTGCAACCCTGTTATGGGGCCTTCAACATCATGGGAGTGGGACACCTTCTGGCTCCATGTGACATGTAGGCAGCTGTTTGATGGGTGGGGTGTGGGTGTTACTGCCCAAACCATCTCTGCTCCCTCTAGCTTTTCCAGCTCCTTGATTTCTGCTCTTCTGTGCCACATTTTATGTCATTCCCAAGAGAACTGAACTAGTCTGTGTGCCTCTTATACCCAGCTGTACTGTTTATTAAAAAACAACAGTGAGTCTTAGCCTTTTTTGATGCCTTGTGTTTATTTTAATATAAAAGGCCCAAGCAGACCAGAAAAAAAGTATGACAGAGAGGGGTTTACTGGTTTCTTGATTCTAGCTTTGGAGATATTGGTCACTTGGAGCACTTGTGTAATGCAGCTTGACTGACATGAGAAGGCATCCACCAGCAAAAGTGTGTTGGGAGCTTTTGTGCCTGGTAATTGAATGGGGGAGCAGTGGAGGGGCTAACAGAGACACCCTGCTACTGATTGCTCAGGCCCTTCAAGTATAATAATCTCTAATGGAATCAGAATTTTAAGCAATCAGCCTGAAATCCCTTTTCTGCTGTTCAGCTGCTGCTTTTGTTTTTTGACATAGCATTGGCTCACCTATTGCTGTGACCTGCTGCAGCTTACCCACTGGTGGTCATCTACAGCAGCGGAGCATGGCCTCATAAGGAAGTCCTGTCTGGCTCCATGGAGCATCATTCACTCTGCTAGCTGGATTGTGGAGTCATTCCAGCAGCCCTGCCCAGGGAGCAGCTTGTGAGGATGCAGGAGGTTCTGTCTTCTAGCATGTTCTAGCTTTGATATGATGGCTTTCCAGCCCTGTGAGAGTTGGGCACTTGATGCTGAAGAATGGGGAAGCCAGCTCAGGGTCCGTAATAGCATTTCCCAAAGGCTGGAAATGCCAGCCCTGGCACAGGAGAGAAGGGAAAACATCCTGGGAGAGCCATGCTGCTCATTTAGGATGCGCTTGTTCCACAAGACAATGTGTGATGGGCTGTGAAGGGCAAGGACAGCAGCAGAGATCTGAATGCAGAGAAATGGCCCCTTTGGGTCATTGATAAAGTAAGTTTTCCAGCTCCTCCGGGCCTCTGAACTGGTGATGGGAGCCCAAACCTGGCACTGCAGGGAAGGACCGGCATGGCAGCCTCCAGAAGCACTCCCATCTTTGACTGCCTGTGCCAGCAGGGAGGTTTGCACATCTCCCACAAACTGCCCCTTTGCTGTGGCTGCTGCCTGGTGGGGATGCTCCCATCACTGCCTGCCACCAGCCGGCACAGTGGGAGACTCCACGCCATTGCTGGGCCCCAGCTGTGAGGGATTCTGAGCGTGCAGGCTGCAATCAGGGAGCGGGTTCCTGAGCGGGTTTCAAGGCAGAGGTGCAGTGTGATGGGGCTGAGCCCCCCTCACCAGGCCATGATGAGCTTCCCGGTGTGAGGGCTGGGAGAGCTGTGACCGGCAGCAATTACAGCCCTTGCTCACAGCCAGAGCTCCCGCCCAGCTCCCCAGCACAGCAATGGCCTCTGTTAACTCTGCTTACCACTCATTACAAACCATGGGTGGCCTCTGTAAGGGCATGTGATCAGTTTTTAATTTTCCAGTTTTTCACCCAAAAGGAAGCCCTCCCCATGCCTTCTGCTCTGTGCCATAAACCAGAGTTGCAGGGCTCACCCCAGGGAAGCTGTGGAGGAGCCAGCAGGGGGAACCTGCTGAAACCAGAGGCAAATCATTCAAGCAGAAATTCAGGTACAAATAGCGTGTATTTTGGGAGGGAGGAGGGCAGAAAAGAGCACCGTTCTCTCAAAATCTAGAGAAGGACTTCCAAAATTGTGTTCACCCCCTTCCCTGGGATTTGCTGGTGGGTAGTTCAGCTTTGAGAATATCTGTTCCATCTTTAGATGGGATGGGTTCCTCCTGCCCCTGACCCTTGCTGTGGTTCCAGAGGGGCTCCAGGCCACCCTCCTGCTGCCTTCAAGCAGCAACTGCACTTTTGGTGGTGTTCTGAGCCAGCTCTGCCAATGGAGTGACTGCTGACACAAGGTGGGCAAGAAAGGCACACAACTCCCAGGACTGCAACCCGTCCCCAATGGAGGGATGGTGCCAAGGGCTGTGCCAGTCTATCTGGGACACAGTGAGGTGCTCTTCCACTCCCGAAACTTTGCTCCTTCTGCCCACTTGTTGGGGTTTGTTTTTATGCGGATCATATTGGGCTGTCTGGAGGTGGGGATGTGTCCAAGCAGTCTCCTTGCCACTGAAGCCTCTGCAGGACATCCTCAGGCAGGGTCAAAAGCAGCTTAGGTGGGAAAAAGCTCCAGTGGCAAGGGTTCCCCCTAAACCAGTGCCAGGAAAGACGCATGGGGGTGACGACGCCAGGCAGCAGCTGGGTGAAGTAATTTTATTCAAGGCACGGTCATAGCAATAAATCACGAGAAGGTACAGACCTCTGGCACATTCCTACAGTGGGGCAGCCAAGGGCAAATCAGACCAGCAGCCTGAGCTCCCGAGGACACAGTGCCACTAGCAGGCACTTGCTTCTACCCTCAGAAAGGCCACCGGCATCCCTGTGCCCTGCCTGGGGCTGCCTCTGGAGCAGACAGTGAGGGGAGCAGCTGAGCCATGGGCAGCCATGGGGGCACCTGGGCAGGAGGCCACAAATCCCCCAGGGAACTTTTTTGGGTTTGAAGGGTGCATCTGAGCTCATGGCTCCCCCAAGGCAACCACTCTGGCTACTGTGCCGCAGCCACCACCCCAGCATGCAGGAGCATGGGTGGAATGGGGGCCATGGGGCTGCCAGCCAGCTGAGCTGAGACCCACCAGCCCCACAGGAATGTCCTAAGGGCCCCCTTGATTCTCTCACGGCTGGGCTGCCTTTTAACCTCCCCCTCAGCCCAGAACTGGCACACTACCCCTCCTCCCAGTGGCACTACTAATGCTAACGAGTGCCTTGGCTGAGCATGTGCCTTTGCACAACAGCACTCCCCATGCCAGCAGCCCTGGGGATGGCAGAGCTGCACTTTCCTCCCTTCCCTCCCTGCACTACCTTGGGACGGTGGCAACTCTAGTTGCTCTGAAGCTAACAGGAGAATCACGGACAGAAAAAACAGCCCTGAGGCCAAAGCAGAGCTGAGTGAGGAGCCAGCATGCCCAGGTGGACTACGGTGGGAGAGGAGCTGAGCAGGATGAGGATAAACCCATGTCACCACGGGCCACCACAGCTACTCTGGATGAGCTAGAAAACTCCAGAGATGCTGTCTGGGCAGGTAATGGCGCATTCACACTAATCACAGCTGGACTCACACTTGAGAGGCAGTGGGGCTACTGGGGGAGCATCCCACAGCTGCAGCTCGTGGACAAGGGCAGGCAGGATGTAGTGGACCAGGAAGACCTGGAAGTCTTAGCCTCCACCTGTTCCCCCTGTTCTGTTGCATTAGGACAGAGCTATTTTGGGTCCTATGGGCAGCCCCAGTGTGAGCATGACCATGATGGGGTGCTGCCAGGGAACAGGAGTGACAAGGAGCTGTCTTCAAAGCCATTAAACACACTTGTCTCTTGTCCTCCCACTTCTCCCCAAGAGCCCAAGGGCACAGGCATTGGGCAGCAAGATGGGGGATGGAGTGGGAGGTCAAGGAAGAGCTGGGCTTGCATTTGATACCTGCCATGGTGCAGAGTTTTTGGTGCTCATGTAGGGGCTCTGGTGGCAGATGTAGGGACACTCACCTCCTCCACCAAAACACACACGTCAGCAGTCCCTGCTAAAATGGGCAAAGCAGGGGCAGGCAGCAGCCTGCAGGCCAGCAGCAGGGAAGGCAGCAGGACAAGCACTGCCTGAGCAGTGGGTGGATGGAGTGAGATGCAAGGGGTAAGGGTGGCTGTCCTCTGCCACTGAGGACCCAGAGGACAGAGTGGTGGCAGGTACTGGGCCTGTCTAGGCTGCTTCTTCCTATCAGAGGGGCTAGGGCCTCCCTCCTGCCCCCAAAAGCATGGCCTCTCAGAGAGATCCTCTCCCTAAGACTGCTGCACCCCCTCTTCCCCACTGTGTGCTGGAAGAGGCAGGTGGGGACAGGGGAACACTAGGGGGCTCAGCCAGTGCAGGCAGCGGGAAGGACCATCAGAGCCTCCTGCCACTGCCCATGCAATGGGGTCTCTCCCTCACATCAGTCCCATCACCCCCTGCCCCATTAGCAAGGTGGCTCCCACCAGTGCAGGGAAGGCTCCTTCCTGCCCCATGGCACATCCTCCACTCTCAATAGTCTGTTCCCAGCCTGTGGAGGGGATGTTCACTGGTAGCGAGCCTGGCTCTCTATCACGGGGCTGCTCCTGTACTCGCCCTCCACTGTCTCCAGCTCCGTCTCAAAGCTCTGCAGGCCCCCCTCCTCCCCATCCTCCACTGGCTCCAGGTGGTTGCCCATGGTGCCATAGGACTGGTGTGCTGGAGAGGCTGCCGGTGTCAGGCTCAGCTCAGGCTCCTGCAGGACAGTGGCCACAAAGAGCTGCCCCGGGGGGCAGTGGGCCATCAGGACCCAGGGGAGCAAGAGCAGGTGGCCACAGCAGGGCTGTGGAGGGGTACTCACATTGGAATTAGGGGTGGAGGAAACGCTGCTCCGCTCCACATCATTGAAGGCGCCCTCAGACTGGTCAGACATCTGAGGAGAAGGAGACCATGAGGAAATCATGGTTTGGGGGGCCCAGCTCTGGCCAGGGACAGCCAGGTGCTATCTAAGATTCCCCATGGCAAGCAAGGAGGGAATGCACTGGGGTGAAGGAACAGAGTGGGTGGCTGTCTGTGCTCACCTGGTAGCTAGAGGGTTTCCGTGGCTGCAGCTTCTTCAGGCAGAGGCCAAAGAAGGAGAAGACGATGCAGGAAAGCAGGACCACAAAGGTGAAGAGGGTGACAGGCCGGGTGGGACCTAGAGCACAGAGACACTGGGGCAGCACAAAAGCCTCCGAGAACCTGCTACATGTCCAGCTGAGCCCCAGGGTGGTGCCTGCTTTGGGTTTTACAAGCTCTCAACCCTCTTCCCAAAATACACACTAACACCTCCTTCTGCTGACACCATCTGCCAGGTCTTCACAACACCTTCCCCCTTACCACCCTCCATGCTATGTCTAGTGTCTTGTCACCCCCAAGCATCAGACACGACCTTCAGCAGTGGCAGGGTGCAGCCCCAGGCTCTCCCTACCGAGGCGCAGGACGGAGAAGAAGAGCAGCCAGAACATGCAGAGGATGGGGGCCACCACCACCTGGCTGATGGCAGCAACGTGGAGGCGCTGGTTCAGTTTGGTGGGGATGTACACGTAGTAAATGTTGTACCGGTCAACCATGTGCTTGAGCAGCATGTAGAGCAACCCTGGTGCGACAAGAGGAGCCATTTGGGTGGAGGGCAATGGGGACAGCCAGGCCATAGGGACAGCAGGGCAGGCCCTGGGGATGATGCCCAAGGGTGCCCTGCTGTACCACGCAGGAAGCCTGCACTCCCATGCTGCTGGTGGTGGCTGGGACAGGCTTGTTCTTGGCATGGCTGAGACCACGGGCATGGGATCATACTCACCAAAGGGGACGATGATGGGGCAGGTGATGCTGTAGGTCATGACAACAGAGAAGATACAGCAGGTCCAGGCGTACTCCAGACCAAACTGGAACTGGTATGCTTGGCTCTGGGGCACAACCAACAGTGTCATTGCTGCCTCTGTCACTGCAAAGCCTGCACTTGCCTTTGAACCCTGGCCCACAGGACCGCCTCACCCCCACTAGCCCCCACGGGGCCTGAAGAAGTCCCCACAAGTGTCCCCACAGAATCATGACAGCCTGAGTTTCCAGTGAGTGCATCTGTGCTGTGCTGGGGGTCAGGAAGGCTCACAGATGACCAGAGCCACATACCCGCTTGACATGGAGGCGCTCGGGCTCAGACTTGGCAAAGCAGAGGCGAGCAGTGTAGACAAGGAGGCCTGGGATGCGCAGCAGCTCCATGGCCGTCCCAATCAGGCTGGAGGTGACTACGTAGTTGACAAAGAAGGCGCCATTGTCTGGGAGGAAAACGCACCTGCCCCAGGAACAGAGAGGTGAGACAGTGAGAGGATGCTCAGGCAGGAGCCTCAAGAGCTGCTGGTGGTGGACAACAGGTGCTCCCGCTTGCCTGGGAAGTTTGGGAGCTTCCTGCTACTCACTGGAACTTGATTTCAGCCTCATCCAGAAAGTGTGTGTCGAAGAGCCAGCGGAAAAACAGGTCCAGGCTGGAGGAGACAGAAGAGGAGCAGCTCAGACAGAAGGGGAGCTACAGAGCGATGTGAGAGACACCCAGCAGGCACATGCTTTTCCCTGTCCTGAGTGGGCAAGATCTTCTGCACCCTACACTGCCAGAGCAGCCCAAAACCACTGTGGAGTGTGCTCACCTCCTGGATGGCCAGGATTGCTGGAGGTACGCAAATACCTGCCCAGGTTCTTTTAGGGTCTGCTGAACCCCAGCAGCTGATGACTGCCACCAGCCCCCTTGGGTCAGCTGTGGCAGCCTGGTAAGCTGCTCTGCTCCACTCCTCTGTGGGGAAGGTTTCCATCTGTGACTATGTGTGAGTGGCTCAGCACTGCTAAAGAGTGTTTTCGGTGGCAATGGGATTTTAGCCCTTTGGGGCTGGATTGTCAGGGCAAGAGGCCTGGGTGTGATCCTGGCAGCTCGTGAGCAGGGAGAGTAGCATAGCAGGGTGGTTTGTACCTGCTCAGACCCAGCGAGGGCAGGATGATAACCATGAACACCAGGAAGAAGAAGCACTTGTGCATGGTGATCTGATTTTCACTTGACCTGCAGAGAGGGAAGACAAGAAAAGAACATCACACATTTTTGGGAAAGAGCAGCAGGTGGAGTAAGGGGCTGGGCTTGGTCTCTCTCTTCACCGAGGAGTTACTCCCTGCCTCACAAAGCTGTCTGCAATTGATCTGTGCCTCCACTGGGACCTTGCAAAGCCTGTGCAGTTTCCTCTACTTTAAGCATCCTGAACCCACGCTTCTGCCTTGGAGGGCTGGAAGCATGCCTGGGATGGCCCTGCTGCTGCCAGTCCACCATCATACCATCCCTCTTACAAACTTCTTCAGACCCATCTTAAAACCACCTGACTTTGTCAGTAGCCTGAAAGTGTTCAGGACTATGGGAAGCAAATGGCTCCTTTGAACATGGACTTGGGGCTTTTTCTATGGAGAGAAACACCCAGGGGGCTCTGCTTCACTGTGGGGGTCCACTGCTCACTGCCTGCCTCCCTGCAGTTGGGTTTCTCTTCCACTGCATGTATGGCAGCCCTGGGGGACTGTGGGGGCCAGCCCCATTACCTTGTCCAGTGAGACTCGAAGAACGCTGAGTAGTAGACAAGGAAGGGCAAGAAGACAGAGAAGGCCCAGAGCAGCAGTGTGGGGAAAAACTGGGTGATGATGGGGTTCTGCAGAAAGAGAGAGGCCAAACACTCCCTCAGCAACCCTCCACAGCACAGACATGCTGGAGACAGCACACGATGGTGTGTGTAGCAGCTGGGCTGGAGCATTCCCTCCCTGAGCAGGGGCATTTGTTTCAAGAGATAAGAAGTAGAGGCCAGCCAAAGGCACCACAGCCATGTTATGAGTGCGCACCCAAAATATCACAGGTCAATGAGCGAGAAAGAGCTGTGCTGCTGGGAGCTTTTAACATCTCCTGAGCTCTTTCCAGACCTTTCTCCTTGAATGGACAGCAACCTGCCTGACTCCATGGACACCAGCACCAAAGCTGAGGTGCTGCCACAGGGCTCTACTACTGGAAATGCAAGGAGAAGAGGTTGGATAGCAGGCACAGACACAACCTCATCAATGCCCTTGTTTCTCATCAGTGCCCATCCTAGTGACAGCTCATCTTCTTAGTACAGTGTAGAGCTGGTGCCCTGCCCCATCACAAATAAGCCTGGAAATTATGATCTTCTAGGAAAATTGGCATGGGTTAGGGATTACCTTGAGGCTTTCCACAGGGTGTGTGACATTGAACATGTCCATAGTGTTGACAATGATGGCTGGCGTAGTGAGGAAGAAGAGAAGGACGAACAGGCAGATATTAAGCAGAATGAATCGCACCCACCATGATGTGCCACGGACTGATAAATTCTCCCTGTAAGAGGAAAACACAACTTGGACATGATGAAGAGGGAAAGCCCTGTGTCCTGGGCTTCCCAGCATAGCTTCATGAAGCTCTGCCTCCTGCTATCTACACCAACCATCCTGGCAGACATTGTTCTGAGCTCGTCTTCTCCCCCTCCCCACACCGCTTTGCTGTCACATGCAGAACCCCCTGGTCCAGAGAATAGCCACAGAAGAGGTCCATACCACTAGGAGGCTTTGGAAGCAGGCTGGAGAAATCAGTCTGGCAATCATCCCCAATCTCAGCTGGCTGAGCCCTACCACCCTTGCAGTGATCACCCCAATCATCCCTGCTGACTTCTGTTATGGCAATAGGAGAGATTTTCAGCCCACATCACTCTGGGAAAGTGTCCTGCAGATACAGACACAGGTTTCCTACAGCTGTATTGGCTCCCTATAGCTATGGGCATAGAGTCCTTATAGCAATGTACATGGGCTCCTTATAGATATGGACGTAGGTGTCCCCATGTTTGCTTGTTCTCCCTCCCTCCCTCCCTCCTGCCATGGGGGTTCACCAGATGATATCGCTGGGTGCAGGGGCATAGCGAACACCCCAGTGGTGTGACTTCACCACGGTGGTGACGGAGGACTGCTGGGGGTGCTTGCGGCAGTGGATGTGGCTGTAGTCCTTCAAAATCCTGCAGGAAGAGGGAGCCATGGGTCAAGTCTCACTTCTTGTGAGACCCTTCCCGCAGCCCTAACAGGGCAGCCAACTCCACAGACGGCAGAGGCATAGAAGAGATTGACCCACTGCCTGGCTTTGGTTGGAAAAGATGGCAAGGTGCCCCAGTTCCCTGGCAGCCGTGGCCAAGAGGCTGAGGGTCATCCCCATGGCCGTTGCATGAGGGACACTCACACGGCCGTCATCCGCTCATCCTGGAAGGTGACAAAGGCCATATCAAGCCGCTTGAGTGTGATGCGGTTGCGTTCCGCATTGAACTCATCCGTGAGCTTCTCCTCCAGCTCCCCGTAGTACTGCTCAGCATCCACCTGTGGGAGCAGCCAGGGCAGTGCTGCGCACTGTGCTGGGGCAGGGGCAAGCTGCCATGCTCTGCCTTGCCGACGGTGCAGGGGTGCTGCCTGCAGCCCTGCCCGCACCCTCCTACCTCATCAAAGCCACAGAAGCGGCAGCAGAAGATGCGGGCGCAGGGGTGAGTTTTAATCATAATCTTCCCCTCCTTCTGTGCCTTGGTGGTGAAGTAAAGCCGCCCCTTCATTGCTTTGCGCCTGCCAAGAAGCCAGTAGCAAAGATCATTTGGGGAGCACCAGACGTACAGACACAAACCCAGAGTGGGTGCCTCGATGTGGTGGGCAGGAGCAGCACACCCTCCCACAGAGGCAACACGGACATGCATGCACTCGCCTCTCCGCATCCAGCTTCATCAGCTTGCGCACGTCGAAGCAGAACTGGACATTGGTGACGGTGCAGCTGGGATAAGCCTCACTGCAAGCAGAGGGGCATGGTGGCACCAGGAGCCAGGGGACAAGGGACAGTCCCTGCTACCTGTCTGCCACTCACCCAGCAAGGCTGTGGCACATGGCTACTCACTGGAAATGTTTGATGATAAGTGAAGGGTCTGTGATCTCCTTGGGGATGTGGGTAACCATCAGTGTCCGAGCAACCTGGGGGAAAAGAAGAGGCAAAGGGATCTGCAGGATGGATCTACAGGATGGGCAGGGATCTGCAGGATATAATGCTGCCACCCTGTCCACCCAGCAGGAAGTGGGGGCACCAACTGCCACCCCAGAGACAAGTCAGCACAGACCTCCTCAATGCCCAGTCCCAAACCCTGAGGGCACAGCCAGACAATGCCATACCCCAGACAGATGGATACAGCAGAGCTTGTCTCAAGAGACAAGACAGCAAGAGAGAGATCTGCCTCCAGGCTGTCACTTTATCCAGAAGCTAGTGAAAATCAGCCATAGCTTTCCCTGCCAACCCAGTTCCAGGCTGTTCCTAAAGATCTCTGTACCTACTGGGACCAGTATTTGTGCAAAGCAAGAAGTTGTCCATTAGCACTGAACAAGGCAGGGTTGGAGGAGGGGTGGTTTCTCACCTTCTCATTCTCTCTGTATTCCAGGTGGACAGAGTGGTGAGCCATGCAAAGGATGGTGAAGATAAAATAGATGAGAGCGAAGATGCTATGCAGCCACAGGAGACGGTCTCTGGAAGAAAGGAAGTGGGGATCAATGAGCATTGTGGTGAGCATGTAGCATGGGGACCAGCTTGGCACTCAGCATCTCACCTATGGCCACCCCTTCCACCCAGCAGGACCTCCCCGTCCCAGCTGTCAGACACTCACTCCAGGAACTAGAGGGGAAGCACCCAGGCTGTTGACTGAGATACTACAGAAATGAGCCCACACAACATCCCCAAGAGCACTTCTGCCAGCAGTGGCGTGCAAATGAGCAGAGCCACTGGGGTTGGCTGCCCTGACTGTGCTCATGTAGTACAGAGAGACAGGAGAGCTACTGTGAGTGGTGTGCTGCTCACATGGACCTGTCCCTGTCCCCAGCATGGGGCTGTGGTCAGTTCTGTGCCTAGGTGCTCCCAGCAGTGCCCACCACAGCAGCAGCACACACAGCCCCCCTGCCTATGGGAGCACCTACTGAGTTGGGATGTTGGCGATGGTTGTCCGGCCAAAGTGAGTGGGATTGTGTCCTGCAGAAGAAGAGGAGAAGCAGAAGGTTAAGGAAACCAATGCAGTGTGCATTTCCATATTGCAGTTATTGCCTCTGGTCTTTGCTCCCTTCTTTTCCATGTCCCGGGTCCCCACCAAGTCCCCACTGCCCTGAATTTCCCAGCCTCTTATGTTCCTCTGTCACCCAGCTGATGGTGGGCTCCTGCTCACATGGAGGCTTCTGAGAGAAGGGGTTTTTTGCCTTCTTTCCCAGAGGCACAGTGCTTGTCCAAAGGCTTGGAAGCTTGCATGGCACTCCTGAGTCATCCTGTGACTAGGGAAGCACCTACCCAGGAGGTCCCCTGAGAAGTTGACAGGCAGGATAACAGCCACGGAGAGCATGCAAACCAACATCAGCAAGACCAGGAGGTGCCGCTGGAAGGAGAGGTAGGTGGTGGCATCGATCCCACACTTGCTCTGAATCTCCTCATCCCTGGAGAGAGGCAGGTGGGGGTCAGTGCTGGTGGTTCCTCCCCACCTCCTCCCGCCATGGGGACATTGGCTTGCTCCAGTCTCCCACAACCCACACCAACTCATGACATCCTGACTGTGGCACAAAGGATTTAAGCACAGAGGGAATGAGGGACCCAAGCAGCCCTCCAGCTGACATCTCATTACAGGATTGACTCCTGTCAGGAGAGGTTGAAGCCCTTTTCTTTCGGATAGGATCTAGGGGCCATGAGGAAATGCAGAGGTGAGCCCTCTGCTCTGTCTTCAGAGTGGATGTTTTAAGAGGGCTCTCCTCTGCTGCTGGCCACCACCTGTGGGCACCAGCTCCCCATGGGTGGGCAGTGGTGGGGCATGACTATAATGCCAAGGACACACACTTACTTCATGTGGTAGATAGAAAGGAGCCAGGAACAGAATCCCTAGAAGGAAAAAGAGTCAGGATGAGAGAGGGACAACCACCCTCACCTCCCTGGTGAGGGACTGGGTCACAACATATGCTGGGGAAACAGGCAGGGGTAGTGCAGTGCCTATGGCCAGGGGCTTGAGAAAATGGAGGCAGTGCCCAAGGCAGCTCAGCAATGCTCAGCCTAGTGGCAAAGGCAGCTGCCTCAGGAGAAGCAAGGAAAACACACTCCAAAGAGCTGATAGGAAGCAGAGCACAACCTCTCTTCCAGGTGGCAAAAGCTGTGAGGGACCATGTGACCTTCCTGAAAGTAGTGATAAGAGAATTTCTGTGAGTGGGAACAAGGAGTCTGCTGGGACAGGAGTATAAAAGAACAGGAAAGTCTCTCTACAAACATCAACCATCCTGTCAGGTTGTCATATTTTTGGCTGCAGAAGGATTTGCAGAGGAAGCTGAGGTCAAGCATTAACCCACTGTTTCAGGGCTGACTTGCTGGATGGCAGCTTCCTCTGAATATTAAGGAGCATCACTGGCTCCGGCTTCCAGGGCTCCCTCCTCTTCCCCTTCCATGACAGTCCCTAACATTCAATGCACATTTTTTACCACTATCAAGTGCTGAGGTGGCACTGCTGTAGAGTGCTACAGGACAACCTAAGTTCCTGTGCACCGACTAGCTTATTCCCTGTCACTGTGTACACACATGGGTTTTCAGACTTCCTCCTGGTGAAGGAGGATTGGGTTAGGAAACACCTAGGCAGACTTGACATCCACAAGTCCATGGGCCCTGACAAGATGCATCCATGACTGCTGAGGGAGCTGGTGGACACCACAGCAAGGCAGCTCATGATCATCTTTGAAAGGTCCTGGTGATCAGGAAAGGTGCCTGAGGACTGGAAGAAAGCACCATGCACTGGAACAGATTGCCCAAAGAGGTTGTGGAGTCTCCTTCACTGGAGATACTCAAGATATAATCTTGTGCCATGTGCTCTAGGATGCTTGAACAAGGAGGTTGGACCAAATGACCCACATTGGTTCCTTTCAAATCTATCCGTTCTGTGATTTTGTGATTCTGGGCTTTTTATGCTCTCTACAAATTCCTCCTCAAAACTGCTCTTCCCTCTGAGTGTATTTTACAGCTAACCTGGCAGAGTTGAGATTTTCCTCATTTGTGAACAGTTTGACTTTTTAAAGGATGTCTTCTTACTTCTAACAATCTCCCTTAATCTCCTCTTTAGTGTGCTGGCTTTCACTGTAGTTTTTTCATTTATTTTTTCATGAGCAATATACATTTGCCTAGAGCATCTGGTACAGAGCCTTTAAACAGGTTTCCTGCCACCTGCAAGGATTTTGCATCATTTGCTTCTTTCCTACCTAGATTTTTTAATAAGTCATGACATTTTTTCATAGTGGTACCAGTGACTGATTTTTGAGCTTTTGCTGCCAAAAAAGAAATAGAAAGAGGCAGCAAAATGTGTCCGTCTGTGTTTCCAGCAAAGCCTGGTGTGGTAGGGAGAAACAAACAATTACTTTAAAGCCCCACCATGCTGGCAGAGGAGGAAATGTGGTGTGGGGGACTTTATCCTGAGGGGTGGGAAAGATCCTTGCAGGCATGCAGCCAAGGCTCTGGCCATGCATGATACAAGATCCCCACAGCTGCAAGGACAGCCATGCAGCTGTTGAGACACTTGCCAACAGGAGCATCTCCTCCAAACTGCCATTCAAAATAGATGCCTCAAATAATTTAGGACAAAAAACCCTCCAGCTTCCAGGAATTCCCCACTGCTAAAGGCTGTTGAGCAGGCAATTTAATTTCTCATGCTTAACTTCTGACATGGGTTTCTGATTTAAGAACAGGACAGGCTGGGCCAGGACAAGCCCAGCCCAAGTTCCCACTGCCACAGCCCTTGGCACTCACCACATCCTTGTTGTCGACATCCAGAGGGCTGCTCTCTGATGGGGACTTCTCCTTCTCGCTCTGCTCTCCATAGAAAAGTGATGTCAGGCTTCGCAGTGAGGGGAGGAGTGGAGAGGTGAGGCAGAAGAGAAGCAACAGACACAAGAGGATAAGCACCCTTAGAGAAGTCTCTCCTAGGACAGCAGCCCTAAAAATGCCTCCCTCCCTCCTTGCATCCTACACTGGGGCTGGAACAGTGATTACTGCTGGGCTTGGGACAAAGGGGTTGCATCTTGCTGCTTCCACATCAACAGGTTTCCCCAGCTTCTTTGTGGCCATGATCCATGATGGGCTCATGGAGATGTAGCCTTAGCTCCATTACAAGGGACTGTTGACTAGAAATAGGTATTTTCTATTCCACTGTTTTCAGATGTCTCAAACAGTTTTACAGTAAAAAGGAATGTAATCAGAGCTTGCATTTTAAATCTTGATTTCCCTTTGATCTCACTGGTGAAGGGAAAACAGCATGTATTTATTGCCAGACTCAGCTCCAAATTCAGATGCCAAGAGGAACTGGAGGGGAGAAGGCAGAAGAGGGACTTTAACAGAGCTCACTCTTGTGGGCTGCCCAGCCTTGCACAGACCCTTCCTGTGTGCACCAGCCTGTGCAAAGAAAGATGCTTTGTTGCTCAAGGTGAGCTGTGCTCTGGCAGGCAAGCTGTTGTGGGCAGCACAGCCCACCTGGAAATATGGTCTGGGCTCTTCTTTTACCAGAACACTGCTTATTTTTGTGGACTTCTGCACCTAGCCCAGATGACGGAGCAGTCAAGTTGCTGTGGTGACATGAGGAACAGTGTTATTGCTGTGTGTCTCCCTCTGCCCCCTCCACCAGCCAGTCCTGCTCATCCCAAGAGAGTGGCAGGAGAAGAGGCAGCAGCACAGTCCCCACTGAAAAACAGCTCTTTGTCCTTTCCAGAACAGTGCTTGCAATGACACCAAGAACACTGTCACTAAATGCTACAGGGAATGAAAGCTGGCCTGGGCTTTCCCTCTCCCTGCAGCAGATGGTGACTGTGTCTCCACGGGAAAGGGGGGCACCAGGCCATTCTCAGTGGGAAGGAGGGACAGGAACACCTGCTGATCTCCATGTGTCATGCCACAGTGCTGGCCCTCTTGAAGAGAATGGAGCCATCACCTGCAGCAGCTTTGCATCCTCCTCACCTATCATTGTCCATCAGCAGTGCCAGGCGCCCGTAGTCCCAAGCCGCTTTCCGAAGACACGAGAAGATCAAAAGGAGAAGCTGGAAGAAGAAGAATGAGAAGTGTTTTGTAGCAAGGTCTCAGCCCACGGGATCTTCTCATATCCCTCCTTTCTGCTTTCTCACTCATGAGCCCAAGCTTGTGCAAAACTCTTACCCCAAACTGTTCCTGCTCCGTGATCTCACCACTGCTGCCCAAGTGTCCTCTGCTGCCCACCATGATGTAGGCAAAGCCCTTGGACACCTGCACTCGTCCCTGTTCCCCCCCACCAGTGTACTAATCCCTGTTCTCCCATCAGCCAGGTGTGCCAGGGCACTCATCCCTTTCTCCCATCAGCCAGGTGCACCAGGGCACTCATCCCTTTCTCCCATCAGCCAGGTGCACCAGGGCACTCATCCCAGGTGCACAGGCTGCCCTTGTGTGTGGCTGTCAGTGCACGTGGGGGCTGCAGAGCCCGTAGCAATGGCACCCTCCTGGCCCGCTCACCAGCCAGAGGATGAAGTTGATGGCGAGCACAGTGGGCACGCCCCCTAAGGGCAGCCCCTCCAGGACAGTGCTGCGGGAGCGGGCACTGAAGCACTGCTCCTCCGTGCTGTTCACTGGGCTGTCCTGGAAGATGAGCAGCGAGGGGATGACAGCACCATGAGGTGCTGGCTCCATCATGTATGTGCTTTCCATTGGCACCGTTGTGGGGTCTCACCCTGCAACACAGAGACAGGAGCATGGATGGAGAAGCCTTTGCTTGAAAAGGGGCCACTGGCTCTTCCAGGTCTCTTCCATCAAGGTCTGAGGAGCTCACTAAGGGTAGGGAGGGGAGAGGACTGGCTGGTGACCTCAGAGCTTCCCCAGTCCCAGTTTCTCTCAGAAAGAGGTTGTTGGACACAAGGCAGAGGGTGTTGCTGAAGAATCTCACAGCTACCTGCCCTTTCCCCACCCCATTAAACACCATGTTATTTGGTTGTCTCTGTCATACCTGAAACAGGTCTCTCACCACCTCTGCCCCTCAGTCCTGGAAGCTGGTTGAGTCATGGCCACCCTGGTGTTGTCAGCAGGCAGGAATGAGAAGCTGAAGCATTTGTTTGAATTTCTGAAAAAAACAATGATAATATTGACAACTGGGCTGCTGGGGCTGCACTTGCTTCTCTCCCCACAGCCAGGTATCTACAGCCTATGGAATATCCCTAAGCCTGTTGTCCTCCTCCAGCATCATGATTTGTGGTGACTCAAGAGTTAGAGTTCCATTTCATCTTTCCACCTAAGCAGAATTGCTCCTTCCAGGATATCTTGATCTCTTCAGAAGAGTTAGCTTCTCAAAACCTTAAATGTCGGGCTTCCCACCACCTTCCCCAGGAGCTTATACCATAGGTTACAGTCCTCCCTGCAGGAGACACTTAAAGGCCATTAATGGACAAGACTGTGGCTTGTTTCCAAAACCTTTCCTACCACCATGCTTTAGGTAGGAGAGGATCCTCTTCAAACCTGCAGTGCCTGGAAGCCATGGGAATGAGCACCCTACAGCAGCCAGCATGGCTGTTACTCATAAAAAAAAAAAAGGACAGTACTGGACGGCTGCTGCACTTACCATACAAAGATGAGGAGAGGGAACCAGCACACCAAACACTAAAACACATGGGGTGGAGACAAGGGGGCCAGAGTCTCTTGTCCTCATGTGCCTGTCCTGCCTCTGTGCTTTGGAGTCACTTTCAACAGCCTTAGCCAGCTGCTTCTCACGCCTGAAGAGCTGCATGGCCTTCAGAGATGAACAGCTATGTCTGTGGTGACATGATCCAGTCTTTGGAGGCCTTGAGCAGCCAAATATAATCCTGAGCAAGGGTTTTATCAGATGACCTCCAAGGGGGCCCTTCCAACCACAATTATTCTACATCCCTATTCTCAGGAACTCGTGCACCTGACAAGAACATTTTCAGGCCTGCCTCAAGTTTATAAGGAGCTATATAAGTGCCTTGCCCTGCAGACACGATGGGCACAGCATATTGAGGTCAGTATATTGTGACCAGTGCAAAGGCTGTGTGAAAACTCAAGAGTGGTTTATAACATGTACTTCTGGGAGCTGGCATTCAAGCCACTGAGCATTCATTCCTCTCCTTCCTTTTCATCTATATCCCAGCCACAAATGAGACACTGCTACAGCCCCTGGAGTCATCCAGCACCAGGTAATCCCTGCTGGAGGATGCTCAAAGCCCACGTGAACAGGATGGAGGAAGAGAAGCAGGACCCATGGTTTGGTTAAGCAGTGGAGGAGAATGCAAACAAAGGCAGATGGGATCTCCAGGGATGTGGAGACACAAAGTGTTTATGGCAGTTTTTGCCACCAAGACCAAACAAGATCAAATCTTCTTCAACAGCAAAAGAAACCTAATTGAGAGGTCCTTGGGGAGCACAGAGACAGCACACAGAAAATTACTTGGCTTAGAAAGGGGATATTCCTAAGCTCTACACAGATCTGCTTTTGTTAGGAAACCTCTACTTATGCTGTGTCAGTGTGACAGACAGGGGACTACAGTAGCACATGATTTTATATGCACGGCTGTGATCTCAGCCTCTCTCTCTTAGACCTTACAGTTTGCTGCTTGAGGAGTCCTGTTCTAAAGCTGATGAGGAGCCCAGACACCCCCAACCCACAGCTGACCAGAGTGCTGGTGCAGGAGTTGACATACCTCACATGCCTGAGAGACTGACTCTCTTTGACCTCCTCATCCAGAGAAAAAAAAAGCCATGGAGGAGGGAGGTTTTCAAACACAAGAGTTGATTTAAAAAAAAAAAAAAAAAAAAAAAAAGAAAAAAAAAAAAAAGGTCTGACAACCTGGACACTGAGGAGTCCCAAGGGACTGTCAACCCCAGCTTTCCAGAGAGCTGAAGAATTAAGGAACTACTCTTGGTGCTTGCAGTTTCCAAATTAAACACACCAAAAAAAGATGGTCACTTGCTATTTTCTTCATTTCTGAAGCATAAATTCCATTCCAAAGAAAAATCTTCACTGGAAGCCTAAGAGTGCCTGAGATGATGACCAAGGCTATGAGCCCAGAAGAGCTTAAATCTCACTCCACTGCAATATTAGGCTGGCATCTGACTACCTGCACAGATGCCCTGAAGGGATGTCAGAAGCTGCTGAGCTACAGCCACCAAGTTCCCCAGGACATGCAGACACATGAGTCCCTTTTCCTGTGCATATGGTGCAACATCACCTGCGCCATGGGCTTCAGTGTCTGCTACAGACCTGCCCATGCTGCATCTTCAGTTCTCCTCAAAGGTCCCTATCCAGATACACATCCATCTGTCCAGACTATGATGTGATGTCTGGAGACATCACTGCCCAAGAGAGGGCAGCTGAATATTAATATGACTCTCAAAAGAACTGCCAGGTCACTTGAGATATGCTGATACTTCTCCAAAACGCATCTCAGTAGACTTGGGGCTGATAGTGCATGCAGGTGTGGGGTGATGGATGGGCTGGCAAAGCCTCCCTGCAGTGCCCTCAGTCACAGACCGTCTCCCAGCCATGGAGACCTGTACTTCAAGGGCCAGCATGGTCCCATCAGGTTAATGACCCCTGACAAGGGACTTCCAGAAGAGACCTGTAAGAAGTGAGGGGGCTACTCTGAAAAGCAGAATCTGTTTGCCCTGGCTTGCCTGCCTCCTGCTTGCCACCTGGGCCACCAGGACCTCTAGCCAGGGTCTGCTCTTTGCTATGGAAATGGTCTCAATCTGTTCCTCACCATGTGCATGTCTCTCTCTCCTTCCTCCTGTAAGCAGCAGAGCCATGGCCATCTGGCATTTTCAGCTGCTAAATAATTCACTGCCTTTTTGTTAACAAGGAGAGTGTGTCTCTGACCAAGGGAGCTGTTAGATCACCAGCAAACAAACAAGGAGACCCTTAGCAACCTCCAAGCCCCTTCTCCATCACCACTGCTCCACTACACAGCAAGAAGATCCTGCAGCTTGTTTCTAGGCACCGGCTTCACGCTTGTAGGAGGAACATCCTGTCAGGGATGGCAGGGTGAGGGGGATTTTCACAGGGATCTGTACAAGTTGTGTTTCTCTATCAAGTCCTTGTTGCTATCCCTTTCTCTTCTGTATCAGATGTTTTGCTCCTGGTGGCCAAAAGCAATGGGCTCCTCCTGGAGATGGTGCTAGCATCTCCTGCTCCCAGCTCTCCTGCCCAGAAACCTCCCAAATGCAAGCCTTCACCCTTCCAGCTGAACCAGCTCATTTCTCTATACACAGCACTGCCAGTACAATGTACAGAGAAATTTCAGGAGCAGAAGATACTTGAAAACCCAGTCCAGATCTGTCCCCTCTCTCTTAAGCACCTCCAAATCCAAAGGAGTCCAAAGGAGCTGTCATGTCATGCTCAGGCCTGTAAACACAGCCTTTGCAGTGTATCACAGCTCCTCTGAACCTGATCTCAAGCCACTCTCCTGCCCTTTTTCTGCTCCTTTCATCACCAGATGGTCAAAGAAACTCTCCTCCTAATACCCAAATCACTACTTTTCTAGACCATTTGTTCTAGCTAATCTCACCTTTTATGGTGCTGCTCTCAGAAAAGCTTATGCAAATTATATAGCTGCAGTGTTACCATTAAAATAACTATTGGGGGCAACCAGCTAAAAGTAAATCATGTATATGTTCTAGGAACAGCATGCAGTGAGAACAGAGACAGGAGATTTCTGCTCACATGCACCAAGAACAGCTTAAACTCAGACCTGTAGAACCTGTTCATACTCCCTCTGGTTGGAGAGCTAAGTTTTTTGGTATACAGAAAGAGAAATCACAGGGACACTGCGGGTCACACTTAAAGTCATTATTGAAATGCCTAAGCTAAATTTTCACATCACACAAATGAGAGAATTCAGCATTTTGCAATATTCAGTTGATAGCACTCTGCAAGAGTATCTGAAAGGGTCGACAAAACCCACGGCATCACCAAACTAATTCCTGTTCCCTGCTATGCCACTGCCATTGTACTTTTACCAATCTTTAGGGGCCAAAGGAACGAAGGCTGTTGTGAATAACAGAGCTGGATGGGTGTCAGCTCCAGAAGGTGTCAGGCCAACTCCCTATTAGCCTTGTATGAGGCAGGGCCTCTAGACACCAATCACAGACAGATGTCCTTCAGAGCAGCCACTGTCCTGGAGAAGTGACAGCAATGGACTAGTCCAGGAATACAGGAGTATACAGGCAGAAAAATGAAGCAATAACATAAAGGCAGAAATTTCAACCTATGGTCTATCCACTATAGGTCTTACTTAGAGGGAAGATACTAAAACAGGATCAGAAAAAAAGTCAGAAAACATGTAGAGCAATTTTTTCTCCTCTTTGTGGCCTGTGAATGCACAGTGAATGCATGAGATTTGCCACTGAAACTGATTTGCTGGATAATTTCTATGAAGCATTTTCAGTGCGTGTAAGCTTTGCCTTGAATATTCAGTGGCCTCTTTGTTTTGTTGATACAGCAGCATATGTTTCTTCTCTCCGGTTGGGTGGGCACTAATCCAGAGAATCAGATTTCCAATTAAAAATAAGGCATGTCTTTTATGCGAATGCAATTTTTCATAATTTGTCTTTCCCTTGAAGCATCCTGCCAGCAAACTCATTTGCTAGGGGATTTGTGGACAGCTGGAGCAGCAAAACATCAAAACAGTCTTGGAAGCACTGAGATGACTAAGCTGGGTTTCCCAGCATGCCTACGCTCACCCAGCCTTAGCATCCCACTCTGACACAGGTGGGATTACTGACTTTGGCTGGCCAGAGGGCAGCCACGGCATGAGGCTGTTGATGAAGTAGTCTGTGGCCACACATGAAAGCCAGGCTGAGGACCTAGACCTAGAAAACAAGCATCTATGCTAGCTGACTGCCTCTACATCCAGCTTCCATTACAAGTAGATTGTGGCCAGGCTGTGGAAGGGAAAATCAAGGACTGCTGTAACAGGGAGATCAGGTTCATGTCCTGGTGTGCACAGGACCAGGCAGGCAGGCAAACCTCCAGCATCCCACCCTGCAGGACTGCAGTGACCGACCTTGGGGGACTGCAGTGACAGGGAGGGCAGGAAACCCGAGCCACTGCCACTTACTCAGCATGGCTAACCAAGGACCTCAGGACGGGAAAAGGCTCATCAACAGCCTGTGCTGAGCTCAGCACACACCCCGACAGTTTTGGCACCACAGGGCATGATGACCTCTCCATTCCAGTAGCTTGGTGCATGGGAGAACAGGCACACCATGGGCCACATCTGTCCCCAAGAGGTATGAGCACAGAGGGGATGGGACCAGAGACACAGCCCTCCAAAACCACACAGAGGTCCAAGGCATTCCTCCCTGGCTCTCCCATCAATCTTCCCTCTTAAGATTAATGGCCTCGAGGTCCAAAAAGCAAAGAGAGGATCTGGCTGCTCACGGTCTGTGAGGTGAGCACCTGTGGGGCAGCAGCATCCCTGGGCAGGGCTCATTGACACTGGTGTGAATGCTGCCCCCACACCCTGTCAGGGTACGAGACAGACAACTCACCAGCAGAAGACCTCATCCTATCACCAGCAGGAGATGGGACATACACCAGCCTGTTCTGTTAGCTGGCTGCAAATCACATGCATCTTTCAAACAAGGAAGACCATACCACAAGGAGCAACATGGTTTGTCAGCGACAGAGGCTGAGGTTAGTAAAGTTTGGAGGCAAAGGACAACTCTGCAGCAACAGATGACCCCTAACAGGTAAAAAACCACCTGCTCAAATATTATTTTTTCATTGCAAATGAAGATATGATCACTTGAAGAGGTCATGAGGACTCATGTTTCATTGATCCTACTCCATCTCAGACCCATACCCACCACTCAATGAGAAAATGAATATGAGTGCATGATAGCTTAAGAAAAAGCTGCTTAAAAATGGTATAGATAAACTTCATCTTCCCTACCAGTAAGCTCTGGCAGTGCTCTTTCACTGAGGAGTACAAAGCCAGGCTCACTGCCAGCCATGGCAGGAAGACTGGGGAAAGAGTCAACCCATGAGCCCACCCAAGCCCTGGGGATACAAACCCCACAGTGAGGTCCTTCCCCTCAGTGGTGAGTTGCCTTTGGCACTGCTGCTCTTACCCCCAAAGCTTCACCACTCCCAACCTGCCCTGCCAACACTGTTCATCTAAACAACATAATCCACTAGGAGGCTGAGACTGACTCCATTTTGGGGATCTAAGCAAATTTTTCTGCACTCAGGACTGGCAGGTTGCCACTACCTTCAGAAAACCCTGTACAGGGTCATGCTGCCCCAGGGACTCACCTGAAACCAATACATACCCCTCCTCTGCTATGTGTCCCTGTGGTGGCTGTCACATCACCCACATCTCCCTGCCCTCCCCTTCTTCCCCAGCAACACCATGGAGGGTGGGGTTTTGGCACTTGGACAGACTAAGTTCCACGAAGTTTTTGAACAAGAAGGCATCCCAATCCCCTTGGGACTCTGCAGGACAATGGTTGTGGCCTTCCAAAAGAGCCACCTGCATAAGACCCTCCTCCCGCAGGTATGTTGTGTACCAAGCAGACCAACGCTGACTTGCTAGAGTGCTCCTTGGCAGAATAAAGCCAAACCCCAGGCAACTGAGAGCAAACAGTGCTTACAGTGGTATCTACAGCCAGGGAGATTTGTTTGGGCCAGTGCGTGGGAGATGCTGTGCAGAGAGCAGCTCTTCTCCAGCCTCCTCCACACATGTGCGAGCCAGCGGCTGCTGGAGCCAGCACACTGAGATTGGGACGGAAGAATCGGAGCGGAATTTATCTATTCCACCCCCAGCCATTTTTCCACATTTGACTAAGCTGCCAGTGCAGGTTGGCTCTAACCCACATTTGGTTCGCATTGCACTCTCCCGCTGTGCACACAGCCCCTCACACCACACTTTGTGTGTTCAGTGCACCAAGCAAACATGAGCTAATGGGGCTGCAAGCTCCCCATGCACCTTTGTCCTTTGATAAAACTTAAATCAACACTCTTCAACACAAAGGATTACCTGCACCAGGACCAACCCAAGCAGAGAGCAGGGCACTGCTGGGCTTCTGATAGGTGATGGCTGGGAGCAGAGAGATGGGGAAGGGGGCTTATAATAAAGATGGGAACAGACTTTTTAATAGACTTTGTAGTGATATAAACTAAAAGAGGGTAGATTCAGACTAGATAAAAGAAAGAAATTTTCTCAATGGACAATGGTGAAATGCTGGCACAAGTTGCCCACATAGGTGGCAGATGCCCCATCCCTGGAAACATTCAAGGTCAGGTTGGACAGGGCCATGGACAACCTTGTTGAGTTGAAGATGTCCATGGTCATTGCAGGGGCATTGGACTAGAAGACATTTAAAGGTCCTTTTCAACCCAAACTATTGTATGACACTATGACAAAGCCAGGGTCGACTTCAGGGGATGGAGACCCAGGGAGCTCACATGTGAGAAAGGGGAAGGGTATCATCCCGGGGTTCTCAGTTAATCTGTATACAAGCACACACATGCCCATTCAGGAAAATAGTATTTCAGGAAAACGCTAAAGAGACACACTGACACCTGCTCCAAGCTGGGCTGCTGCATGCTGTTCACGGTGCCTAGAGCAACCCCTGCACTTGCAATTAATTAATGATGCTATATGCAGATGAGAAGAACTCCCAGCCCCTGCTGCCTGTGTGACTAAGGGCCATGGCAGCAGCTGGACCTAGGGAAGGGCTTGAACTTCCCTGCAAAGGATATCTCTGGGTTCCTTATTGCCTGCCAGCTCCAAGATCATAACATGCTTTGCAGGGGCAGCTCCCATTTGGCATTGAAGACCAAGGAAGAAGATACCTCTCAGCAAGGTTGCAACTGTGGCAGGATGTCAGGCAATTACAGGCAGATTGCTTCTTCTGCCACCCAGGTTACAGTGCTCACACACAGGATTTTAAGGTCTTTGTGAAGAAAAGTGCCACCTTCACTGGGAAAAACACTCCATTGTGGAAAAATGTACAGAAACCAGGAGTAGCTGTGCCTTGGTCAGGGCCCAGACCAAAACTGCCACCATGAGTCACAGGCATCTTTCATAATGCCACAAGGTGCCAGGTGCACTTTGGTCCCTGGAGATGGAGAACAAGACAGGATGGAAACAGCAAGAAGGCAGGCCTTTCTTTTCCCCAAGTCCCTTCCACTGTTTGAGGAGCAGGAAGCTCTGG
Organism: Pycnonotus jocosus; assembly: GCA_013400435.1. Classification (NCBI taxonomy): domain Eukaryota; kingdom Metazoa; phylum Chordata; class Aves; order Passeriformes; family Pycnonotidae; genus Pycnonotus; species Pycnonotus jocosus. The sequence continues at coordinate 897,344 of VWYP01019570.1, forward strand.
GAGGCAGAAAGGACAGCAGGAGGTTTATCTGATACCTTTTATAAAGCCACCTGCTGCAGAGACCCTTAGCCATGGGAGCAGCCAGCCCAGCTGGAGCCATCACCAGGGGAACTCCACTGAGGGCAGAGAGAAGAAGACTGGCAAGGAGAGAAGTGGGTTGTGCATGAAATGGATGCACACTGGGAAGCCCAGCATCACAATGTTTGGGCCACCAATTCTGGTGGTTTTGCACCCCAGTGTCCTGCCTGGCCAGGACAGCATGACACACCTGGGGGCAGCAGGGACATCACTGGTGAGTTGGTGTAGAAATCAGGCACATTTCAAGCCCTTGTGCAGCTGCTCTCAGCTGCTGAGCTCCAGCCAGCCCTCGTTACGGCAGGAGCTATAAACCCATCAGCCTGCTGTGTAATGTGGAGTGAGCAGAGCTGGTGGGCTACCAAGGGCCTGGCACTCAGCTCTGCTCCATTCCAGCCTGCTGCTGCCTGACAGGGACCTGGGAGCACCCTCACACCAAGCATCCTCATCCTACAGCTTCCTAGGGACCAGTGGGCAGTGCTGTGGTTACCCTCTTGATCCCCTTCTCCCGCGTCCATATGTGCACCTTCCTCCACACTGCTCTGGGGGATGCCCTGATGCCTGGCTGCCACCAGCCTCTCCACCCTTCACCCCTCCGCATCTTCAAGCAGTCACAACATCCTCCACAGCCGGCTCTGCTGCAGAAGCAAAGTAACACTCCTGCCCTGCCCAGCTCCCCTCTCTGCAAGCAGAGAAGCTTCTTACTGGGAGCACTACATATATACATACAAAATATGATTTTAGAGCATCTAAAATCTAGTGCAGAGCTAGAACATTTCTATTGCCTGTGCTTGGTGCCAAGAGCATTGTGAGGTTTGGACTGCAGCAGGAGCCCATAAGCATAACCACTTACTAATCCTGGCCTTGACAAGGCTTTCCTCCCACCCCTGCCCAGCTTCCAAGCAAATTTGGGTGACACCGTATGACTGGGATGAATCACGCTGCCCTGGGAGCATGGGAGCTGACAGCAGAGGGTTGCACGAGTGGGGATGGCCCCAGCAGCTGCCGTGCCAGTCACATCCAGCCATGCTCGTTGCATCCAACTGTGCCAGAGGGATTAGCACTCAGCACACTGGTTTGAGTCAATAGCACATCAGAGGGAGGGGAAAGCTTTTGATGGGGTACACCATGCAGGGCAGTCCTGGAGCTGCTTTTCACTGGGAAAGTGGAGGGAGCAGATAGTCACTCTCCTCCAGTCGCTGGGGCACTCATACAGTTGTCTCTGCAGCTTTTGGGGGAGATAAGAGGAATGCTGCTGTAGCCAGGAAGGAAGCCAGCTCTCCCAGGCACATGTGGAGCTGCAGACGTGTGGGTCTGCAAAGCATGACCGTTTCAACCTCCTTCCAGTGCAACAGGTGCTCACATATGGTGACAAGACTTGTCCCCATCAACTGCATCATCCCCAGGAATTCCCCTTGCCCACAACATTCAAGCACAGCTACAGTCATGTACCTGCTGCAGGGCACAGCAGAGCCAAGCAGAGCAGGCAGCTCATCACACCAGCCTGCTCTCATCTCCTTCATGGAAAGGATCTGGGGAGTCAAACGGCCCTGGAGCACCATAGATAAGAAGGAAATAATAGGAATTTTGGGACAAGAACTGGGATTAATGATCCCCTCCCCCCCAGTTCACACCTATCACAGGCAGGTGGCCCAACACAGGGGATGAATGGGCCACAGATGGTCAGCAGACTCTGTTGTGCCAGTGCTGCAGGCTGGCACTGCCTGCACCCACTGGGCTGCTGTGCTGCCCTGTCCTGTCTATACCCACTGGCCAGCAGCTGCCCACACCAGCGCAAGGGGTGTTGGGAGTGACGGACGTGATGGAGAAAAACACAAGAAATTAGTTCTTTTCCCTTCAGGCAGAGAAGGAAGTGTCACATCTGGACATGTACAGCAGCAGGGCTGGGAAAGGGACAAGGCATTGGGAGAAGAGAAGCTGTAGGCTGAGAGGCACAGCATTGCCCAGAGGATGTGAGACAGATGGCAGATTTGGCAGCGGGGTGGTCACAGAGCGACCTGCAAGCTTCTTCCGCTGCAGGAGTACACAACACAACACTGTGCAGGGGCTGCCAGCCCAGCCTGGCAGGTTTGCTGGGGGGGGTTGCATCCTTTCAAACACACTGCAGCCAAAAGGCAGCATCAGAGATGCTTCATGGACAATTCAACCTCGGAAAAAGGCTGTCTAGGATCAGGGGGAAAATGGGAGGGAAGGCAGAGAGATTGTCCCTGGCTTCTCTTCACAAGCCTACCTTCACTGCACACAAGGCCACACAGGCAGCTCAGGGCTGGCAGCCCCTGTGCTGATTTGCCCACTTTGCTATCAGCACAGGGTCCTCAGGCAGCCACCCTCTGCCCTCCACATAAACACTGGTCACTTGAAACAGAAAAGAATGGGAAATTAAACATGAGGCACTGCAGAAAATGGTTGCAAACCCTCCCCAAGTTCACGGCTCCTTGTCCTTCCAGGGAGGTTTGGGTACAGCAGAGCCAGCACTAGGAATACAGCTGGCTGAAAAGATTTGGGGACCCAGTGTCAGCAGGATGGTATCTGTCTCTCTCTGATCCCCCTGACCCTGCAGGGATCATTGTCCCAGCAAGAGCCACTGCAAGCTTCTCCACAGCCCAGCAGCTACTGAGGCCCTGCCACAACTAGGAATCAGACTGGTTCTATGTCCATTTGGGAAGAGGTATTTGGGGATGCAGTATTGACATGGAGGTGTTTGTGGAATGGTTGGGCATCCTGGCCCTGTCCCAGACATGGCTCTGCTTTATGCCTGATTTTGTATATGCTGTTCTCCTTTCCTGCATCCCCACCCAGCACATCCCAACTTGCCACTGTGAACTGTGGCTCTGCGCTGAGCACCCTGAGAACCTGATCCCACATTTGGCCTCTGCAGCACCAGCAAGACATTTATTAAATGAGTGAGGGTCTCCACCTCCTCATCCACTATGTGACTCGTGTAAGGGGCAGTTTGGTGCTCACTGTGCTTCACAGCTGCTGTCCCCACTCTGGGAAGCATCTCCCCAACTGGAAACACCTCCAGACAGTTTGGGAAAATGCAAGGTGTGAATGCATGAGACCTCAGCACAGCTGCCACCTCCCAGACTGGCTCCCTGGGGAAACCAGCACTTCCAGCAAAGCATGGACACATCATGCAGCAAAACACCCCTCTGCTTCACTATTGCCAGCAGCACACCTGCACTCTCTAGAGACAAAAATCTGTGCAACCACAGATGCTATGGAGGTTTTGGCTCATTCCAACGTCCTTGTGCCCATTACAGCTCTGGAAGGGTGAGCAGAGCTCTGAACAGGCAACCCAGAGTGGTGGGCACCAACATGTAAGTGAAGCTGAATCCCACACTGTTCCTTTTTCCCTGGGGATACACTGATACCTGCAGGACATACTGGTCTCCAAACCCTGCCCAGCTCTTTCCATGCTTCTCCTGGCAGCACAGCTCTGTCACAGGGCACATGAATGTCATGCTGGAGGGAGGGAACAAAGAAGTAACAAAATCCAGGTGTGAGGAGCCACAGGAGGACACTGGAAAGGCTCCTCCTAATGCTCACCATGTCATGGAGAGACCCAGTGCTAAACGAGCTGCAGGACCAGACTGAACCCACAGCTCCCACAGTGCTGCTGCTGCTGCTGTGCAGAGCACCAGGCTGGCCACGGACAGGGCATGGCCACAGAACCCATCTACCCAGCTTAGCTCTGTTCAGCTGGGGGGAGATACCTGCTGACACAAACACTCTCTCTGCCTTCTACCTCTCAAACNCACGGAGAGACCCAGGGCTAAACGAGCGGCAGGACCAGACTGAACCCACAGCTCCCACAGTGCTGCTGCTGCTGCTGTGCAGAGCACCAGGCTGGCCACGGACAGGGCATGGCCACAGAACCCATCTACCCAGCTTAGCTCTGTTCAGCTGGGGGGAGATACCTGCTGACACAAACACTCTCTCTGCCTTCTACCTCTCAAACAAAGTGAGCTCTGAGGAACACAGAGCTTCCCCCAGGGTGTTCAGGGAGTACACCAGCCTGCAGCACAGACAGCAGGACTGGAGCCAAGGGTCAACAGGGTTCCATCAAATGCCTGTGCAGCTCTTCTCCTGCCCCAGGGAATGGAGAGGACACAGCACTGGCACGGAGGGTTCCCATGGGAAGCTGGGGAGTTGGATGGATACCCCTGAGCATCACTCCCATCTTGGACTTTTAATGCTTCACATGTACAGAAATTTATGCTGCCTCCAAAATATTTTCCATAAAACAAAAACAAAACAAACCAACCCCAGAACAACATAAACCAAAACCAGCCCCCCTAAAAANAGGAATACAGCTGGCTGAAAAGATTTGGGGACCCAGTGTCAGCAGGATGGTATCTGTCTCTCTCTGATCCCCCTGACCCTGCAGGGATCATTGTCCCAGCAAGAGCCACTGCAAGCTTCTCCACAGCCCAGCAGCTACTGAGGCCCTGCCACAACTAGGAATCAGACTGGTTCTATGTCCATTTGGGAAGAGGTATTTGGGGATGCAGTATTGACATGGAGGTGTTTGTGGAATGGTTGGGCATCCTGGCCCTGTCCCAGACATGGCTCTGCTTTATGCCTGACTTTGTATATGCTGTTCTCCTTTCCTGCATCCCCACCCAGCACATCCCAACTTGCCACTGTGTACTGTGGCTCTGCGCTGAGCACCCTGAGAACTTGATCCCACATTTGGCCTCTGCAGCACCAGCAAGACATTTATTAAATGAGTGAGGGTCTCCACCTCCTCATCCACTATGTGACTCGTGTAAGGGGCAGTTTGGTGCTCACTGTGCTTCACAGCTGCTGTCCCCACTCTGGGAAGCATCTCCCCAACTGGAAACACCTCCAGACAGTTTGGGAAAATGCAAGGTGTGAATGCATGAGACCTCAGCACAGCTGCCACCTCCCAGACTGGCTCCCTGGGGAAACCAGCACTTCCAGCAAAGCATGGACACATCATGCAGCAAAACACCCCTCTGCTTCACTATTGCCAGCAGCACACCTGCACTCTCTAGAGACAAAAATCTGTGCAACCACAGATGCTATGGAGGTTTTGGCTCATTCCAACGTCCTTGTGCCCATTACAGCTCTGGAAGGGTGAGCAGAGCTCTGAACAGGCAACCCAGAGTGGTGGGCACCAACATGTAAGTGAAGCTGAATCCCACACTGTTCCTTTTTCCCTGGGGATACACTGATACCTGCAGGACATACTGGTCTCCAAACCCTGCCCAGCTCTTTCCATGCTTCTCCTGGCAGCACAGCTCTGTCACAGGGCACATGAATGTCATGCTGGAGGGAGGGAACAAAGAAGTAACAAAATCCAGGTGTGAGGAGCCACAGGAGGACACTGGAAAGGCTCCTCCTAATGCTCACCATGTCATGGAGAGACCCAGTGCTAAACGAGCTGCAGGACCAGACTGAACCCACAGCTCCCACAGTGCTGCTGCTGCTGCTGTGCAGAGCACCAGGCTGGCCATGGACAGGGCATGGCCACAGAACCCATCCACCCAGCTTAGCTCTGTTCAGCTGGGGGGAGATACCTGCTGACACAAACACTCTCTCTGCCTTCTACCTCTCAAAGTGAGCTCTGAGGAACACAGAGCTTCCCCCAGGGTGTTCAGGGAGTACACCAGCCTGCAGCACAGACAGCAGGACTGGAGCCAAGGGTCAACAGGGTTCCATCAAATGCCTGTGCAGCTCTTCTCCTGCCCCAGGGAATGGAGAGGACACAGCACTGGCACGGAGGGTTCCCATGGGAAGCTGGGGAGTTGGATGGATACCCCTGAGCATCACTCCCATCTTGGACTTTTAATGCTTCACATGTACAGAAATTTATGCTGCCTCCAAAATATTTTCCATAAAACAAAAACAAAACAAACCAACCCCAGAACAACATAAACCAAAACCAGCCCCCCTAAAAAGCAAAACAAAAACCCCAATAAAAACAAAAACACACTAACCCNCCCCAAAAAAACAAAAAAAAAACCCCAAAAAAAACAAAAACCCACTAACCCCCCCCCCCCAACATCCCCAAAAAGCAAACAAAACCAAGACCCAAAGAAATGTGGAGTGACTTCTCTGCTGAAAAAAACCTGCAACATGACTTTTAAGAGGGCTGGAAATTCACCTTCTCGTTATGAAGAGAAAGAAACTCTTGAAGTTTAACTCTGTGCAGGGACTGTCCAAATAAACAGCTGGTCCTTCAGACACAGCTGCCAGGATGAAGGAATCCTGAAACCTGGAGCACATAAAGCTATAGTCATCAAAGTGTATGTATGTATCCAAGACAAGACATAGGGCGTGGTCACAGTTTCTCTAAGTTCAGTTACTAAAGTTTTCCACAGCTAGCTTTTTCCAGCCCAATGTGTAGGATATCAGAGGACTGTATTTGCAAAAACATCCATCCTCTGACTCCTGAAATGACTGAACAAAACATGAAAGTCTTTAAAATACACAGTTCTCAGAAGGTTACACAGCCACTACCACAATTATTATCAATATTCCCTTTGTTTGGGGTTTCTTTGTTTTTAAAGAAGGAAGAAATTGATGAAATTTCATGGAAGAAAACATAAGAAATTAAAAACTTGGATAAAAGAAAATTAAGCTTGATGAAAACCTCTGAACAGAAAAATCAAATGAAACTGCTTGATGAGAAGATTAGCAGCAGTAATATGAAAGGAAAAAGCAATAAAGAGGACTTGGAACCAGAACAAATAAAAGAATTATGACTCTTGGAAACATACACCTGACTGAAAAGTAATCAGATTTTGTCTGAACTAAAAACTTTTTAAATTAAAAAGGCAGCCAATTTAAAACTGGAAATTATTAAAACCTACATGATAAGACCTCATATCCCTCTCATCAGTGAAAAATAGAAATTCATCAGTATATCCTTGCTGCCAGATCTGCTCAGTGGCTGAGAACCTGGAGCTAAAGCCTGATGAGCTGCAAAAGTGGCTCTGACAGCAACAACCTTTTGTGAAAGTAGAGGGAAAAAATGTTTCCATTAACTTAGTACATGGATTAGTTTAGTAAAATTTCTGAGAAATTACTGCAGGTTAATGCAGGAAAGCCCAGTTCCCTTCCAAGGCCTAATGAAGATGAACTGTGAGAGGATAATCTCTACTAGTTCTGAATTCTTAAATGTTAAAAAAGAATCAGGCTATATCACTGGTTATTTTTGTATCTCCTGTAACAAAATTTTGTTCCTATGATTTGGTATTATAACAATACAATATAGTATAGCAGTATAGTATTGTTAAATTCATTACATATATAAATAATGTCTTCATAAACTTATTCTCTTTTCTTTTGTGGACTCATACATTTTAAGCAGTTTTATTTAACCAACTAGAAATCACCTTTTAAATGCTCACATTCTGCATTTTCAATTGGACTGCATTTTCCATTGAAATACAGCTGGACCAAATTTATAATAAATAATTATAATAAATTATAGTATTTAAAATTATAATAAATAATTTATAATAAATAATTAAGTGTTATCTAGTAAGAAATGCATCACTCACCATTTTGTAATGCAAGAAATAAAGATACTAAGCATCTAAAAACCCATATGCTAGCTATAAACCCATTCACTTAAGCACAATGAAGCCTCCTGCTCAGCCTTAAGCATCACATCATGCTCACCACTGAGAATCAACTTGTCCTCAGGAAAAGAGCAGAAGAACAAACACAGCGAGATTAAAAACAGGTACTTAGGTCAAGGCTTTCTGATCATTAACTTAAGTCCTGACTTTACTTCATCAATTCTATTTAGCAGCAGGTCAAGAGCCAAACAAGGCACAGATCAAGTTCACTCTGAAGTCCATAAAGTTTGGTTCGTTTTTCTGTCTTCTTGGCCACTATACTTCCACATAGTTCTGCCCTCTCTGAGAAAAGCAGCCCAGAAACACAATGAACAGTGCATGCCCCCAGCCTGGAGCCTGCAAGCCCTGGCAGTCACCTAGTCTTGTAGAGACCTCCAGAATACTGCTTGCAGACAAAGGGAAGCTCGGCCAACTTCAACTGCTGGTCATTTCTCTAATGCTGCCTTGGGGATTACCCCACGGGGACTGTTTTTATCAGAAGACAGGACAAAAAAGCTCAGAAGCACTGAGGCTGAAGGGAGGTCATGTAGTCCTACCTCCCTTCTCAAAGCAGTGTCAGCTAGAAGAGGTTCCCCAGGGCCATGTCCAGGTAGGTTTTGACTATCTCAAAGTATGAACATTCTGCTCCAAACTACAGCCATGCCAAGAAGACCATCCCAACCTGCTGCTGGAAGCAGATCCTCCAGGCAGGTGTGTCTCAAGCCCCACATTACTAGATGTCGTCCCAATGCTGGCTGGGATCCTAGCTGCACAGGGGCCTGTGGTCCACGGCCAGCCACTTCTATGCCTGAAGAGTCACCCCCCAGCTTGCCAGCCCTCAAAGGATCTCAGCACCTCAGCCTGTGCCACCTCCCTGGTGTGTCACCTTAGTGGGGATCACCTTGCTGCATGGGCAGCACAGCAAGGGGATTCCTCTGACAGGGTCACCTTGGCTTGGCCAATGCAGAGGCCCCAGACCTTGCCTCAGAATACCACAGGCTCACTTTGGGCAACAACTGGGAGCCACTCCCCAGCTACATTTCCAAAACTGTTGTTTGCCCAAACTCCCACACCCCCAAGCTTCTCTGAATTTTGGTCTCCCCTTGCTCATCCAATGCAGCATATTAGGGGCTCATTGTCTCAACCTCCATCACCTCCTGCCCCAGCTATCTCCTACCACTAACTCCCAGCTAATAACAAAGTGTTCTCTAGCAAAGCAGGGCCAGAGCACTTTCCTATCTCTGCTAGAGGAACTCAAAATTACATGATGACATATTTCTCCACCTCTCACAAGCTGCCTTTTAGCACTTGGGTGTGCAGTGGAGCTTGTCTTTGTTCAGATCCTGCCTTCCTCTCTGCTCACTCACAAATCTGTGGATGACAAGACACAAGACTTTGGTGCTGAGAAAGGGGGAATCAGGTCACCCAAAGTTTTCACATGCTCCCACTGAACAGGAGCATTGCATCTCTCTGCTCTAGTACTCCACTTTAAACACATCTCTATTTAAGATCAAACTATGACTGCAAGGAGCCCCTCCTTGGTCAAAATGGTAACCCCAGCTTCTCATGGGGACTCAGCTTGGAACTAAAAACTGATTCCAGTGTTGAAATGCTTCTATACAATGGTATTCATGCTCCTCAGAGGTAGGACAACATTATGTTAGGCGAGGGTGACACAGGGACCAGGGCAGCAAGCTAGGAGAGGTAAGTCTGCGCCCCCCTCCAAGTTACTCTGCAGAGAGACCCGGAGGGACTTGCCGTGCCCTTTCTCACCCATTAACCAGCAACAATAGTGCCCCCGGTGACGGGAAGGGCTGTGCACCGCTCTCTCTCTGCCCCATTGTTGCAGTAATAGTGTGAGCAAACTGCTGACATTGTCCCCACCCAGTAACAAGGTGTGATCACAGCCTAATTACTAGTCTCAGACACATTTGAAGTAGTAACTTCAAACAAGCTTTGAAAGGATATTTAGGCACCTTAAAGTGCAGGTAGATGCCAAGTGTGATCTTTTAAAGCTCTAAGTTCTTTTATGACAGCTGGTTAGGAACTGAATGTGTTCAAGCCATAGCTGAAGGAAATTAGGGCTACAGCTGCTCTCCTGAAATAATCTCAAAGCAAACCTGCTTTTGCTCTGAGCACAGCACATCAGAAATTCAACGTTTTCTTCAAACTTAGGGCTAAGTACACAAAATATATTTACAGCAACTAAAACAAGTAAGAAACACAGGAGTGACAACAGTAGAAGGTTTTGGTGTTTGTAGGACTCGTGGAGGAGTCAGCATTTGCACAGCACACTGATGTTTGCCAAGGAGTTTAGGTGATTGATTAGTTTAATATCAACTGAATTCACTTGTGGGTGTTAAAAACATTTCTCCCTCTTCTTTGTGTTTTCGGAAAGCTCTCGAAGTCTCTTAACATGAGAGTACTTCCTGCAAGGAATATTTTAAAGCAGAGACACTCATCCTTTTACAGTTCTGCAGACACAGGCTCTGAAGATGTGCTGAAATCTGCCCTATGTTCCCATGGGCCAGAAGTCTCTGCATGGAAGGAGGATGGTATTTACCTGCAAGGGCCAACACACACCCCTGATCAGCATGTCCAGCAAATACCACTATTTCTATCCTGCACAGAACCACCCCATGCTTACCACTGTAAGCAGCCACCAAACCAGAGATGAGATAGTTAACCTCAGGGAAAGCTTTGAATTGGAATGGAGTTTCAGGAGCCAGGATGGAGCCATGAGAAGAAGGCAGAGGTTTACGCTCATGGGGAAGCCAGAAAAGCCCATATGTGCTATGGAGTCAGAGGCTGCAGGAGTGCTGGTGGCCTCCCTGCTTTTATTTATTACTTATTTGTTTGCCAGTGGCTCTTCGCCAGGATACTTTCGACAAATCCTTCCTGAAGGAGCTGCTTCTGTTTCCCTCTCCATCTGCTGCCCAGCCTTGACCACTGCTTTGCAGGGCAGAAGGGAAGGCAGCGAGGCCAAGGCTCTGGTTTGGTATCAGAGTCAGTCTTTCTGCTTCCTGTTTTTCCCACTTTCTCCCCTCTCGCCTCTGAATAAATACTGCAAACCACTACAACAGCACCTTTTTCTCTCAAATGGCATATTTTGTTGTCTCTCTTCTGCTCAGACAGGCAGCCTGACCGGTCCTACAGAACTGTAAATCTCCACATGGGGCAAAGTGCTTTCTCATACCTTGTTTCCCCACCTAGTTTTCCCTTCACACCCTGCTCCCCCGTGAACTCTCTGAAAGGGGAAAAGCCTGGCATGTACATCAGTCCTGGAGATGGTGGCTAAACAGTTAAAAGGAAAAAGATGCTCATGCAGAAATAACATCTGTCAGCCAGACAAAGGTTTCTCTCTCTCTCATTCTTCTGGAAAACACTCCTTCTGTTCAGGAGGTTTCTGAATAGCAAACCCACTGTGCAGCACTGCTGCTGCTAGTGAGGATAGGGAAGCAAGCGAGAAGGCAGGGCCTTCATTCATGGCCGAATCTGGATGAAGACGTAAACTGGGTAAGAGCAGCTTGGCCAGAGCGTTAGATTGCCCTGACCTACCAGCCTGCTCAAAATCATCTGTATAACAAAACTGGACAGAGAAAGGGGGAGAGGTTTGCCCTCCACTCCCCTGCCAGCACAAAGCATATCTAACACCCTCAGGTGTAGCTCCCAGAAGGAGGATTCTGTGGCCAGATGACGTGGAGTTTGAGCACAAGCCATGACATGACACAGCGGTGAGGTGACATTTTATCTCACATCACAGCCCAGTGGTGTAGGTCAGTGCATGTGCCCTGGGAGACGACACTGAGGGGCTGGGGCTCACTCCCTGCTTCTGCCACCGACTTGTTTCAACAGCCCAGGGAAGCCCCTGTGCCTTGCTGGGCCTTAGCCACCCATCTGGTGGGCAGACACAAGCATTAGTTACAAACACTTTGGTACATGGCCCAAGACAAAGGTGGGCAAACAGTGTCTAAACAGAGCCAAGTACCCAGAAATCTCCTACAACAGCGACCCAAACCCGTCCGTGCCTCCCAAGACCCGCAGAACGGCCCTGGCGAGCTGTCCCAGGGCTGCCCGATGAGATGCTGGCTTACCCGCCCAGGGAGCATCCCCCGCCGCAGTCGCACCCGGCAGGCGCAGCTCGGCGTGGGCGGCCCGGGGTCCGTCCCACGCACGATTCCTCCCCGCCCCAACCACCAGGTCGTGCCCCGGGGTCCGTCCTGCACCCCAGGGATGCCGCAGTCCCATCCACCGGAGCCCCGCTGCCCGCCGGGCCTCCAGCCCGCTGCCGCTCCCGCCGAGCCCCGCAGCCCGGACCGCGGCTCCCGTCCTGCCACCGCCTCCCGCCCCGCACTGACCTGCTGGGGGGTCCC
>VWYP01019570.1:909431-957501 GCA_013400435.1 Pycnonotus jocosus
TGCGCTGCCGGAGCTCCGCAGCCCCCTCCCGGCCCGAGACGGGGTCGGGCAGCCCCCGCCGCTGTGCCTACCGTGCGCCCCGGGGCATCCGTGCGGGGAGGAGGGGGCGAGGCGGCGGCCCCGGCGCTCGGAGCGGAGAGCGGGCGGGGAGCTGGCGGCAGAACGCCTGGGTGCGGGGTCTGCGCGTCTCAGGCTATTTCTGGGTGTGAGGCTGTGCCCGCCGCATCCGCCGCTCCGAGCAGCTTCCGCGGCGCTCGGGCTCCTCGGGGTGGCTGCCCGGCGTGTGCCCCGGGGGCGAGCGGAAAGGGCCTCCGGGGACATCGGCCAGGGTGGTGGGGCACACCGGGGATCAGCCCCCACAGTGGTAGGGGCAGGTGGGTGGGTACATTTGAGACCTCAACACCGTTTGCAAAACCTCTCCCCTTGATGAAGCATTGTTCACACTCTTGGCAGGGGTGGTAGCAGGCGTGGTAGCTAAGAAGCTTCCTAGGGGTCTTGTTCCTGCAGAAGGTCTCTGCCTTCCTCTGGAATGAGCAGCAGGAGAGAGAGGAACCTGACTCACCAGGTGCGAAGAGGCACTAAGAACCTTGTTTTCCATGAGCATTCCCATTTCTCCAATCCGTGAGAATGCAGGCGGTGCACTCTGTGCTGGAGGAATCACCCTCAGCACCCTCAGGACTGCAGTACTGGGCGTCTTGTAGAGCCAGCACTGTTCCCAAGTGATGGTCAGAGACACATCTGCAAGTGGGCTACCGGGGAACAGTCACCAGAATGTGACTGAAGAGAAGTCTCACTGACACTCCAAGTGCTTCATTGCTCCCACCTCATATGGGGGATTTGGGGTCCTACATTCATGACTTCTCCAGATGCTGAGTAAATAGTGGTGTTCTGCTGCATCCTCTGAAGGCTTGTTTTGGCTCATTTCATCTATTTTTGGGCTGAAGAAGCACAGTCCAGTGGTTAAACTCCACCCATTTAGGTAAAGGACCTTCCAGTCTCACAAGCACAGCTCTGAAAATCACCAGGAGAAGTATCAGGGAATGAACATAATACAACAGCCGCCAGCAAAGAATCTTCATTCCTACTGCTAGTGGAAATGGCTGGCACAGCTCACAGACCATGAGGAAGCAAGTGGTGAAAGCCTGGTGTCCCCTATAGTGTCTTTCTTTTTTCAGGCTCCCCAATGCTGAGGTAGCCCTCAGCTGACCTCTGGTCTGCTGGAGCATGGTGCAGAGAACAGGTTGGTTACAACATGATGTCTTTTGGTAAAACTTCAGTTTCATGTAAATGAGTCTCATATAAATGAGACCTTTACCTCCAACCAGGAGCTACCATAGCCCAAACAACACATGCCATGTTCCACTTTAGGGAACAGCTGAATAAAAAAAAAAAAATCCAAATCTTTTTCACTGCTTTCTTCTTTAGCCATGTGTATGATGAGCAGAAGCCACACAGCTTGCCCTCTCACTCCAGAAAAGCCAGTGCCAGTCCAACAGCACCACTGAGGCTTAGGGACCTTGACTGCTGCCGTGCACCAAGGGACACAGTCTACCTCAGCAGAGAGCAGAGAAGACCATGCCAGCTTAGTAATGGGAGGTTATGGGACAAACAAATCCATGGGGATTTTCTGAATTGCCTCATGACCATGATCTGCCACTGGGTCCCCAATATTTGATCCCCTACTTCTGAGCAAGTAAAGACTACTTTTCATAAGCCATGGATTCTCTTACTTACTGAACTGAAAGCCAACATGTTTGATCACTTAAATTGGCAAACACTGCTGGGAAATGTTGACTTCTGAGCAGATCTGGCAACCTTACTGCTGGTGAGCTGCCCTAGTTGCAAAGGAACATGCTCTCCCCTTCCTTTGGCCTACCAAGACATCAGGGATCACACAAAGCTAGAAAAACCTAGCCTGTGTGTAAGTTATTCCCTGGAGGTACTTGTTCCTTCCTTCCTCTGGCCCAGACTGTGCCTAGTTGGAATGGAAGGGAATAGAATAGAATAATACACAAAAATGAAAATACAGAGCAGCCCCAAAAGGGAGAAAAACTCCTTCCTTTTTTGTTATGTACTGGGCCTCAGTGGCCATGATTTTGGCCCAAGAAGAGCCTTACCAGTATGGTCTCACAAGGGCTCAGGCATCCCATGGTTTTTAAGTCCTCCACATGCCTGAGAAGCATGAGCAGTGTGTGGCTCAGCTCCAGCTCTGTGTGTGTGAAGGAGCACAATACCTCCTTCCTGCATCACTTATAACCCTGCAGCAGTGCAGGAGAGACGTGGAGCTGCAGCCAGAGGCAGCAGGAAGAGGAGGCACAGGGAGCTGCTTGGCAGCTGGGGCTGTAGTACTGCGTCGTGCTATCTGTATGAATCTCCCAATTGTAATTCCTCTTTTCCATCATTTATGGCTTTAATATTTACGCTGAATTTCTCCAGGCAGACTGAGGAACTCAGGCTGAATTTGTCTAGACACATTTGAGCAAGATGGTGCAACTGTTCCTGAGAATGACATCTGTAGAAAAAGGTTATTGTATCTATGTTTTTTTTAAAGGCTGTTGGTTTACCCTTGGGCAGCACCAGTATCTCTAAGCTTCAGAGCCAAATACTGGCAAAGGTGTGGCCTTTAGTTGGAGATGTGCCTTTGAATACCCCTATGGAACTGGAAAACTGCAATTTGCCCAGACCAGCGGCAAACTTGAAGGGTCAGGGAATGAAAACACCCTTTAGTCCTTGATCTCTGCATCTGGAGCCAGCTAGACTTGTGTTTGTTTCCCTGGCTGAAAGCCCAGCTTGGCATGGCACATGGCACTGCCAGGGTATCCCCATGCTGGCTGCTCCCCACCAGGATGAGTGGGCTGGCTGAAGTGTGGTGAGCACAGCAGGTGAGCCCGCGGCAAAAGGTTGCCTGTAGGCAAATGTCGAAGAGAGCCCTGACCTCTCTGGTGCAGGGGTGGCAGCCAATGCAGGGCTCCACGGGGCTCTGCAGTGTGGGCAGGCCTGGATACAGAACCTGGGAGGTGAGGCTTGAAATGGGCAAAAGCACAAAATGGCATAGCACAGTCCTGCATGTGGTCCCAGACTTTCTTATCTGCAAACTGCTTCTAGGACAGAATTACTCATTTCCTTGGAGGGCTGATAGAATCATTACATTATTTTCATGCTGCAAAAGCAGGAATTAATTTCTTTTCCTCTCTGGACAAGTAGGGGATTATCCCCTGGGAAGAGATGGAAGCTCACACCTGCGGAGGTCGGAGCTGTGCTCACCCCGCGGTGCTGTTGGATTCCTCCTGGCACGGCACTGCAGTCATTCCGTGCCGATTCCAGTCCCGGCCGTGGGCGCCCGGCATTCCTTCGATCTGGACTCCGGGGCACCGGGCAGACACCCGGGGAACGGAGCCCAGGCAGTTCAGACACAATGTAAGGGGCTGGTGAAGCCCGGGCCCCGCGCAGGGCTGTCTCTCCCCAGACCTGCCGGCTTTTCCTAGCGCTGCCTGCCTCCTTCCCGGAATATCTCCTGCCTGCTGTAACTAAGGAAACGGAGCTCCCTGTCGGCATAAGATCCTTGCATTGCGCACATCGGAGGGCGGGGGAGCTGCGGGTACCACCCCGGGCTGGGGCAGCCGCACCCCCAGCCCAGCCAGGGCCCACCGGTCTGCCCCACAGCCCTCTCCCAGAGCCCGAACGAGGGGCGGCTCCACCCGCACACAGCCGCTGACACCCGGCAGAGGCGGCTGCCGCAGCCCCGCGCCGGGGAGCGCTCTGTGCCCTCCACTGGGAGCTGCCGGGCACGGACCCACGGCCCCAAGCAAGGTGCTTCTCCCTTCCCACAGGAAACCATGGGACTACCGCTGTGCAAAAGGAGAGGCTAGAAGAGCTGCAGCTACTAGAAGCTGAGCCACCATCACACCAGCCACCTCAGTTCCGTTGATTAAAAAAGTTAATTTCTTAATTTTCAAGTGCTCACCCCGCACCTTCTCAGGGCTCTTTGAAGACAGCTTGCCATTAGGAATAGCTGAGAAACTGGGGCCGCAGTTACTACGCTGGGAAATCATCTCTCCCCCATGCCAGCTCCCTTGTGGTTTGGTTTCTGCATGCTTATACTTTCAAATCTGCCTCAAAAATCACCCGCCACCCAGGCTGTGTGACCATGCTCTAATCAGTTAAAATATGTTAATTGGCTCTTCCCAATTGCCAGTCAGGTGGGACAGTGTGGTTTAGTACTTGCCGACACAGGATTTCTCTGTGACTCTGTATCTCTGTATCTCTGTTCTTCAACCGGCCTGGGTAAGCAAGATACTCCCATTGTGCTGCCCAGACACCACCAGCCCTGCTCCAAAATACACCATAGCTGGGCCCTCAGCACGGGCAACTCAAGTTGTCCAAGTTCCCAGTGCAGCCTAAACCCATGGAACAATTCACTGACCTCATTGAAGAAGGACCCAGTGGAGAGCTAGACATTCAAGCTTGTACTTGAT
This sequence comes from Pycnonotus jocosus, assembly GCA_013400435.1. Taxonomy (NCBI): domain Eukaryota; kingdom Metazoa; phylum Chordata; class Aves; order Passeriformes; family Pycnonotidae; genus Pycnonotus; species Pycnonotus jocosus. The sequence goes on from VWYP01019570.1 coordinate 913,907, forward strand.
AGCCCCAATCCAGATTTTGTGCATCAAAAATCCTAGCATTATTCTGCAGATAGGTAGTCTGCCTCTCCCCAGAGGTCAGGCTCACTTCTCACCTACCAGACATTCTGATGTGGCCCTTCGTGTCTTCACTCAAAGCCTCGGACATGCTGTGTCACTTCCTTGTGGAGATGGATGCAGAAAGGAGCATGGGTTCATTTACTTTGTGTAAAATACATCTCCCTCTCTTAGACAAATGTGTATGAGAGAGAAACAAAATAAATACATGTTTATATGGAGCTTGAAATGGAGATAATGGATCCGAATTAAATGTTTTCTGGAAATCTCAGGGAAATGACCCCTCTGCTTCAAGAGGTGCAACTGGTAATTCCTGACGCAGAAGAAAAAGATCCAGGCTGAGCACTTGACCTTCTGAAACAGTAAATGGCATTTTTTATGATTCTTAGAGCAATGAAAGACCGATTGTAGATAGACCGGGGAAAAGTGATGGTAGTTTTAAGGAGAATGACAGTGGATTACAGGGGAAAGATGCAAACTAATAGGCTGAGCTGGGAGAGGCAGTGAGGAAGATGCACATCATGTAATGAACCATACTGCTCTTGCCAGATGCAGGGCTCTGCATGCAGGCTCTGCCCACATGCCAGCCTTCCTGGGAGCAAACACTCAATGCACTGATGTTCGCCCTGGCTAAAACAGTTGCCAGCAGCACAGCTAGCTAATGCACAGTGGCACAGTCCTTTATGAAAGTCATTAACTGTAAATAGGATGTCTCATAAACAAAATATTTCACAATAAATTCTTTTCTAAGTAGCTCATTGGCCCTTTTTCTATGTAAAGAATAATGCCAGAAAAAAACCCCCAACAAACAAACAACCCAAAACAACCCAACCCCCCCCAACCCCCCCAACAAACAAACAACAATAACAACAACAACAACAACCCGAAAAAAACAAACCCAGAGAGGAACCAAAAACAAAAATCAAAAAGGAAGGGCTGTTTTAGGTCAGAAAACAGGTTTGTGTAGGCTATAATTCTGTTTCTGGAAGGGCTGGCAGCAGACACCTTGAGAAGAGCATAAGAACAGAGCAGGTGGATGATGCTCCTTTAATGTTCTCTCCTATTCACCAGTAAACACATAGTTCTTGAAAGAGATTCAGAAGCGTATAAAATGTGGACATTCACAGCACTTTGCAGCAAGATGTTCCCTGGTGAAGCCACACATTGTATGAAGGACACAGTGTCCTTGTGTCTCTTCTGACTCACTGACAAGCTACTTTCACCCATTTTTCTGCCTGGAATATGTGGTCAACATTTGAGCCTAGTCAACAACAAAGAATTATTAATTTCCCTGCTCATGCTGCTGGCTTTACCTATGTTCTTACTGTGTGTATATAATTTATCACATTCAACTTCATTCATCTTCTATGAAGATAGGCTGAGTAAATTTGGGTTGTTCAGACTAGTGGAGAGAAGGCTACAGCTTATAGCAGCCTTCCAGCACCTAAAGGCAGTGTACAAGAGAGGTGGAAAGGGACTCTTACAAGGGCATGTAGTGATAGGAAAAGGAGCAGTGACTTCAAACTGAAAGAAAGTAGGTTTAAATTAAAAATTAGGAAGAAATTCTTTACTGTGAGAGTAATGAGGCACTGAACCAAATTGATCAGAGAAATTGTGGCAGCCCCATCTCTGAAAATGCTCAAGGCTTTTGACCAACCTGTTCTGGTGGAAGATGTCCCTGCTAATGGCAGGACATTGGAATCAGGTGATCTAGAAAGTTCCTTCCAACACAAACCACTCTGATTCTATGGTTCTATTCTTTGCGTGCCTCTTTTATCTCTCACTTCCTTTCTACATGCACTGAAATGAAGGCACCACTCAGGTGGAGATAATATGGAGTTTGTCAGGCTGGAGTTACATATGGGAGAAGCTGGGAATGCTCAACTGAACTGAAACCAGAAGGGAAATGTGAGCAAATGACAAACTATTTATGGTTAATAATGCCAACTCATAACAAGCAGAGTCCTAAAACACTGGCAGTCACTGTTGATCATAGCCCTACATCTATCTGGTCCCTCATCCACCTTCCCAGGTAGCTCAGCACCTGCGTCAGCAGACCTCCCAGTGCCGCAGGGAGAGCTCCACCATACCGAGACAAGGCAGATGCAGCAGCTCTTTTGCTCCCTGTTTGTGACCAATGTAATATGTGGCATAACAAACAAGGAGAAAGCACTACACCTCCCAGGCAAAACCTTGGAGGACTCCTGGAGCATATTTAGCCACATTGCAAAAGAGCATGCCACTACAGTGGGTAGGATTCACATCTGATGTATCTTTTATCCTTCTGTACTGAGGACTGCAGTCCTTACCAGTGGCAATTTGGGGAGCTGTGGCTGGGGGATGCTGCTCTGCATGTGGGTCCTGCTCGGGGCGAAAGCTCTGCGCTCCCAAGGTTGATCACAGCTGCAGGGCTGGGGGCTCCGTGACGGAGCTGGAGAGGGAGACGGGGCAGAGATCACTCTTGGGTACTGATGGTTGGCTCCCACCCGCCATCCACAAACGCGTGGATAGGCGAGGGATCCTCGTCCTATGAAACCGCGGGCAGGTCACGTATTCCTCTTCTCCCTCCCGTCTGCTCACCTCCTTCCTTCCCTCTCTCCTTCCGCAGCTCCCGGCGGCTTCCCGGCGCCATCTGCCGGCCCGGCCCGGTATCCCTGCCACGCCCAGAGCCGGGCAGCACCGTGCCGTGCCGTGCTGTGCCGTGCCAGGCCGCGGAGCTGTGTCCCTCCATGTGCCAGCCCGTCCCCAGCACCCCGCCGGTCGTTCCTCAGGGTGTGACAGACTCACCTGTCACGCGTGCAGCTGCAGCTCTTCCCTGGCTGTGTCAGAGAGGGGCCAGCAGCAGCTGGAAAACCGGGCAGGGGGCGGGAGCCCGAGGAGGTTTGACGAGAGGGTCGGCGCCGGAAGAGTGCCTGGGAAGCCAGTGCCCTCTGATCCACTCATACTGGCCATCACCCCAGCCTCTCTGCGGGACCTTTCTGATCCCAGTCACCCTTGCTCTTTTCAGCTCTCACATCAGACCAAAATCCCCTCCATCCCCGCATCTTCATCCCTTCCATTCTTGTTTCCCAGCTCCTTTACATCCTGTCCTCCACATCATGCCGGGATTCCCTCCACTTGAGCTCTCCACAGAGAGCTCTTCTTGGCCCTGGTCCCCTTGAATCCCAAAAGTGACCTTGCCCTTGCTGCCAGTGCTCCCTCTGCTCCCAGAGCAGAATGTGCCTGCTACCCCCCAATTCTATGGGATATCTCCCTTTCCCAAGCTGTGAGTGAAGCAGATTCTGGCTTCTGCTTCTGACAGGCATTTTGGAAATCTAGCTGCTGGCTGTGCTTACCTCAAATCCATGAGACAGGCATCTGAGAGAAGCAAGTGAAGACAAGTCTGGAGAAAGTCCAAGTCTCACTGCTATGGAACTTCTCCCTTATATTTACCCCCATTTTTCTGTTTCCTCCCTTAGCTCCTCAGTGGGTCTTCAGATGGGTATACTTAATCTTTTTTCTTGTTGTTTACACTGTGGTCCTCAGTAGTTATCCCCTACAGTCCTGCCCTGAGGAGAACTATTGCAGCCAGAACTGCTTCTCCAGTGCAGTCCTCTGGTTTTCCTCACTCAGTCACTACCCCTGCAAGGAGGGAGAATATGACTGAAGATGATGTCCCACAGGGGACACCAAAGTGGCTCTGTAGTCGCTGGACTACCATTGGCCTTTGGAGGTGTCCAGAAGCTTGGGGAAAAGGGAAATTACCATCTGACACATGCACGCTCTTTCTTCTAACAGACTCATGTGTAGTAGACCTTAATGCAGTGCCATCAGCTAAACCTTAGTCTTACTCAAAGCAGTGCTAAGGTCTTAATTTCTTTGGTACTGATTCCTGATTCCAGGTGATTCCTGGAAACTGGCAAACAGCTACCCATATTCAAATCATGGCTTTCTTTTCCTACAGCTGAGAAAATAAAGTAGCATCTCAATTATTTTTTCTTGGCTCATCTAGGGAGTTGATATTCCTAGAACAAGGTTTACCCTTTAGCCCTACCTAGCCCAGAGGTGGCCTCAGGAGCCTGGGATTTGCTCCCAACATTTATAGGGATAGTGTGCTCAGCCCCACCCCTACCCCCATCCTTCTGGCACAGAGAAAGGGTTGCCTCCCCTTAAAGTCCAGGTCACATGGGGGCTGGGAAAAGGTGAGTGTGGGGCTGCCTCCAGCCTCCTGAGAAGAGGACTTAGTTCTGCCTCTTCTTCCTACAGTACTTTGAATTTCTTCTGTTAAAGCAAGCCAGGTTGGCTCCAGGAAAGATGCTGTTCATCACCAGTAGGGACAGAGAGCTGCCCAGAGGATGCCCTGGCTGGTGATGGTGCTGAACAGGTGCCTATCTCAGAGCTGCACAGAATGCACCTTGACTAAAGGATCAGTGTGGGAATCCCCTCCATATGGGCACCTGACTGGCAGAGATAATGACTCTTCAGCTGCACCCATCTGGGGCTTAAATATGTGCTTGGAAAGTGAAGTGCCTGGACTCAAGGTCCTCCTAAATCTGCCATGGTTTGAGCCCTGTGTCTTTCATACCAAAGGATGAGATGGGATGAGATGGGATGGGATGGGATGGGATGGGACCATCTCCTTCAATGGAGCTGGGCAAGCTTATGTGTTACACATTGAGATAAAGAAAGGCAAGAAGCAAGATGGTTTGACTTGGCATTGAGTGGCTGAGGGCCTGGTCTCTGCTCCCAGTGCATCTTATGTAAGAGATTATAAATAAAAACTGCAGCCACTGGAATGGGAGGAAATGAAGCAGGCAGAGTCTGGCCCTCAGTGTAGCAACAGTTAAAATCCATCAGTTAAAATCATGGCCACCTGCAGTGTGGCTGGGTGTTGGTCATGTGCAGTACACGTAGTGAACTGGCTGCTAGCTAACATTTTTGAAGAGCAAAACCAATTTAAGAACTGCTCTTACGGACCCAGTGGAGGGGCATCTTGATAGCAGAGGCAGCAGCCATGTGACAGTGGGAAGAGAGATTGCTTCTCCCAGAGCGCTGCTGCAGCATGCAGGAGGATTAATCCAAATCTATTTTCTGGAATTGATTTAATACTGAGTTGGTTTATCTGCAGCTTCTGCTGAAACATTTCATATATCAGATCTGAATGTTTCCAAGGCTGAAACTCTTTCTTCTCTAGGGAGTAGCAGTTCTACAAGAGAACAACAAGTAGGAGCCCTTGGGAAGCAGCAGAGGGAAGGAATATTTTATCTTTAGTAACTGGTCATTTCCATTTTGGAGGCAGTGAAAGAAGAACCATCTGGTGTGTGCTGACTATTCACTACAGAAACAATTACTTGGTTATGAATATGTGCATGTGTTATTGTTATCTATTATTTATTATTTATAGGATTCCCTAGGTGTGCTTGACATTTCACAAGCAAGATGGAAGACTAGGGCTCCTGCATCTTGATGTTCCCAGTATAAATTTGACACAATGCTCAAAGTATCCAACGATGGCAGACAAGGGTTGGGCAGGCAGCTGGGGGTGAGAAGGAAGATGCCAGACCTGTGAAAAAGGGCAGTGCACAATTTCTGGAGCAGTAACTGCTTCTACTGACTGAAGATTGCTTTGGATGACCATCCTCACATATTCATGCCTGTTAGTTTGGGGCTTAATCCTCCCTTGCAATAAAAATGATTTTTGTTTATTAGTTTAATTTTCTACTCCTTAAGAGCTCTGTTTCTGCAATGTCCTGCCTGGAAATGATGCAGAATGTCAGGAACCTTGCTCCATTAACTTTCCATGATAGTCACCTGGGGATGATGGGTCTGCTCAGTTGGCTTGAGCTTTATGGCTCAGGAGCTCCAAATCAGCCAGCTGAGACAAATGATTTAGAGATGTTTTATTGTGTACTTTACCTGATAGTCAAAGTATCTTGGAAGCAAGGAGAAGAGTCCCATCAAGTGGCAGCATGGCACCTTGTTATGAGGATATAACATGTGGTACTGAGGCCTGCTGGGGATGATGGGAATTTGAGAGCACCCAGACACCTGCAGAGGATGCTGAAAGCTTTGCAGGAACAAAATGCCTGTGGTACTTCCCCCTCTCTTTTCCTTCTTTTTCTTTTCACTACTGGAGCTTTTCCATAGGGGGTTTTGCTGCAGTATTCAGCCATTCCTCTGGTGCTGAGACAGTAATGTGGGCAGGGTTTGATGAAGGAAGCAGCTGTAGGCACTGGAAGGGAAGAATCTTGAATCTCTTAGGGGAAGAATTCCCACACCATTATGAGGACAGAGCTCAGGGACATTTTACAGGGCCAGGAGGATGGAGGAGAGAGTAAGCCACAGCCAGAGACAACAACCCTGGCCTGAGCTTGGGCCCAAGAGTGCCTTCCCTCCCACAACACTCCCTTCCCACCTACCATCAACATTTTTCTCTTCCCGCTTTTATGATCTGACACACTGGAATTTACTTGACTAAAAAAGTTAGTTTCCTGACACCACCAACAAGCAGCAAATAAGTGAAATGTTGATTTTTGCAGCAGCTTTCCTGACACAGCAGGGCACACCATGAATTGTGACTTAGAGCCTTTTTTCATGCAGGTCTGTTGCTCCATTGCATGGGCCTGCTAGAATGAACCAGAGCATCGTGAACAACATGATACCCCAACTCCTTGGAAACAGGTTATCATCTCTGCCTTTGTTAATAAACATCCTCCTCATCAAACCCCTCAGCACAACTGAAGCAGCACACTGGGCAATCCACATAATTTCAAACCCAGCTGCCTAAGACCATACTGTCAGCCTGCCTGACCTCAGTGCTGGATGCCCCTCTCAGGTGCTTGTACAACAGGAGCCATACCCCAGGACCCTCGCTCTTTCTCTCAGAAGTTTTCAAACACAATCCAAGAGACAGTGTTAATGGGCTTGGATGGCTTCATCTAGGAAAGATATGGTAGCCACTTTGAAGTATGTGAAAAACTGCAGTGAGGAAAGGATTTATCTTTCTCTGAATCCACTGGAGTAAGGCTTAGACTGCTGCAAGGGAGTACCACATTATGCATGGAATATTCTGAATGAATAACAAGTAGCTGAATGGATTGCCTGGAGGTGGTAGAGAATCTCCATCCCTTGAGATCTTCAGGATTTTATCAGACCTTTGATAAAGACAGGTAAACTTGGAGCAAGGGTATGGAAAATTGGGAAAGATGGTTGAGTGGATGTCTGATGGCCATTTCTCACTATGAGTAGAAGCTTAGCATTAGATTTATGTTTACAGAAGATCAGGTCCTGACAACCTATAAAGTATAACCCAGATCTGAATGAGGAAAGGGCTGAGCACCCTTTCACTCTCAGTATTCATGCCTCCACCTAGGCAGATTTGAACATGGTCAGCTTAAAGACATGCGGCTCAGCCATGCTATATTTGTTTTGTTGCTAAACTGAAGACATTAGGCTGCCCCTGTTACTTTTCTTGGCCATTCAGCTTTACCTAATCAATCAGGAAAACTCTCCAGACATTGTGGGTGTTCAAATTTTGAAGGATAACTACCCAGAAAAAGAAAAATCAAACCAAACCAGAAACTTGTAGTAAAGTGATAATTTAAATCAAGCAGCACCTGGTTTACCACAGAGAGCATTCATTTCATTAAAAATGTCACAGCAAATAGCAGAGGTTAAATTACTCATTCCAGAGAAATATCACCATCAGACTGTATCTTGAACAATAAACTAATGGTGTGGCTAACGCAATGCACATTTTGAGAAGGCAGAAATTATACATAATTTGGGATGCAATTTAAAGTGAAACCTTCAAAGATGTTGGGCAGGCTGTATCAGAGCATGGCATCAACCAGAACATTTTATTCTGTTTGAAATCTCTCAGCACAAAGAATTAGAAGATCTGGGGACAAAGCTACAAAAACTGTCATCTGCCAGTCATTATCAAAAGTAGCCCAGCTGATTGAATGTGAGAATGGAATCACCAGCTGGCTGACAACTGTATAGATTATGTCAGTGCTTTCCTACCCTGCTTGCTAAAGGGACATATTGGGAAAGAGTCCATACTAAGGAAAGTCCCTGTACACAACTGGCCAGCAGGGAAGAGTGGAGTGGTGACACTCAGAATCATCAAGGCTGGGGTGAAAGAGGGACTGGCTGTGGTATGCTGTGCTAATTTCTGGAGAACATCTGCACAGTCGGTAATGAGAACAATCAATTCCTCTTACATGTGTTTCTTATCCCCAGATGCCAAGCTCTTCCAGACAAAGGCAGATAGCATAATCCTTGCCATACTCAAAAGACAAGACAATTTTGACATGAGTGAAGTGATTTTACCTATGCTTGAAAACCAGAATGGGGAAATATTCCATCTCTTGGGTCACAACCAGACTCAGAGAAGAAAAAGGGACAAAATATTTCTGAGTGTCACACCCCCAAGTTGTCTCATGATGTTGGTTTTACAGCAGAAGAAAACCCAATTCATGCAGTAAATGTTATTACTTTTTAATGTTTGCTCCAAATTAACTACTGTTCCCATTTTTTGCTTACTTCCTGTGCTAATCTCCTTATTTACCCATCTCTCTGTGTTATACACACATGCATATACATAGGCAAATTCATCCCCAGTCAATTGCTCCCCCATCTTGCAAAGAGCTATCAACACAACAGCACTGAAAGAGGAGTTTTTTGCTATATTATAAAATATAATCCACTATTTTGACAGTGACAAATCATAAGCATCAGTGTGCAGGGGCCTTTTAATGATAATGTGGGGAATAATCTGCCTCACCTATCTTCCATTCCAGTGGAAACCAGTTTTCCCCTTCCCTTCCCTTCCCTTCCCTTCCCTTCCCTTCCCTTCCCTTCCCCCTCCCACTTTGGCTACAGCTTTTGATGTTCCATATGCAGGCAGGCTTAATGTCTTTCATGAGATGCAGTCCCCTCAGTCGGGAGTCTTTCATGACATGAAAAGATTTCTCTGTAATTTTTTTTATTATTATTTTGATGTAAGCTGTTAAAATATGGAGAAAACACTGTCTGATTATTTAAAGAGAAAACCTAGACTGGGTCATGTATCTCTATTGCAAGGCTCAGTCTACTTTAAATTGATGAGTTGAGGGAATATTGGAGGATTTTTATTCTCAGTAGTCGTGACAGGAGAATGAGGGAGGTGGGAGTGAAAACTAGATCTGTTCTGAGCAGCCTCCCCTTCAGTTCTGCCAGAGGTGTCTCTTAGCTGTTCATCACTGCAGATCCAGTGCCTACAGGCTTGGTTTTCACTTTCTTGTGTTATTGGCACTGCTTTTCTCAGAAATGTTGAACCATGAAAGTTATCTGGGAGAAAAGTTATTTCTAATAAAGAACCCTTGAACTCTTGGTTGCTGTTATCACCTTCCATGCTAGTGCACGTGCAGGAGACAAGCACAGCCACTCTCTCCTCCAGTCCTCTCTCCCTAGAAACTGAGACATGAAACACACTTTCATTTTGCTCCGAGCCTTCAGGCAAAAGGAGAGTCTCTTGTGGAATTGCAGACTCTGTGCTGAGGCGCTGTCCAGTGAGCCTAGGACCTGTGATGATGTAAAATGCATTTTTCCTTGACTTTTCACCAGTGTAGAGTTTGACTGTCTCCGGGGACACAGCTGCAGCCCAATAGCCCTCTTCCCTTCCCCTGTCATGGGTGGCTCATCTGTGGAGGGAGACAGGGATGCTATTCATCAGAGCTGGGAGGGTGCAGCTCGTAGGTGTGTAAGAGAAGGAGAGGCTGTGCACAGAGCCTGTGTAGACAGAACAAGAAGAGCGTGGGTGGGCAGAGGGGAGTGAGGGTGTGTAGCTGTCAGAGAGCAAACACATGTCTACAAAACTTCTACCAGCACCAAGCTACTGCTATTGCCCAGGCACCACCTGCCCAGATCAAAGCCTTTCCCGCTTGTGTTAAGGGAGGCTTTGAACCTGCAAAGACTCCCGCCCCCCCCGGCCCCCAAACATTTCCCCTTGCCTCCGATGCTGGTTACAATAAGGGCAGCTTTGGGGAGGCACGGGGACACACAGAAACCTCACCTTGCCTCCCTCACCCACACTGCCGGAAGAAATGGTGTTCTGCGGGCTGGAGCAGCAGAATGCCTCTTCCCACCCTTCTGCTCTCCTCGTGGGAGTTGTTAGGACCTCAGAGGCCCAAGAACACCTTTGTCTTCTCCTGGGCTGGGTTGTGCTCGGGGGGAGGTGGAAGGACCTGCAGCAGGTGCGGGTGGTGCTGAAGGGACAGCTACCGTGGATACGGGCCGGGACAAGGACAAGACAGGGGAGGGAGATATAGAGAGGGAGGGAGAAGTACGAGGTTGAAAAGCCCAGGGACAAAGACAGGGACAGGGAGAGACACGGGGCATTGGATGGAGAGAGACAGACACGGGGCAGGGGCAAAGAGGAGAGGGAGCGGGAGAGGGACAGGGAGAGGGAGAGCAGGGCAGACTCCGGGCTGCGCTCCTTCTCGGTGCCGGGGTGGTCTCGGCATGGCCGGCGGTAGCGGCGGCTCCGCCGGTTCCAGACACACGGGTACCGGGCGGCACCGCCGCGCCTGGGGACAAGGGGACTGCAAGGTGGCAGCGTGCAGCTCGCAGCGCAGCGGGGCCGAGACGGGTCCGAAGCCGCCGGGGCTCTGCAGACACCGGCTCTGGGAGTCCTTGAGGCTGCCGGCGTGGGTGTGCTTGGGGCGCTCACACCGCCACCCAGCTCGCTGCCCGCCGCGTGTGGCTCCCCGGGCTATATCCTGTGCCCTGGCGATGCGGGCTGTGCCCCGGGACCGGGTATGCGCCGTGCCCGGCCAGAGCTGCGGCTGCAGCTGCGGGGCTGCCCCGGCTCTGTAGCCAAGCGCCGCAGGTTGCATCCGGACAGCACTTGACCAGCTGTTTTGTGTATTTTCTAATTTCGTGCAGAACAGGGCAGCGGTCATAGAGGTAATCTGTAGATCCGTGGCTTTAAGGGATAAATTAGAGCATTGGATTTGATCCGTATTGCAGTGGATTAGAGCAACCTCTCCCCCCTCCCCTTCTCCTCCTCCCACCCCTCCTTTCCAATTCACTCCCCCTTCCTCCAGCACCACCTTTTTTCCTCTCATGCAATACCAAAACTGACCCTGTCTGGCAGAGAGACTCTGCTAGGCGAGCAGAGCAGTGCTCACATCGCCAGCACACCGCGGGAGCCGCCTCTTCCCCTTTCAGCCGCTGCAGCCCCTCCGGGGCACCGCTGCTGCAAGTTCCCCGGAGGCTGGCGCCGGGGCCGGGGTGTCTGCTCCGAGAACCGGGGAGCGGTCGCTGCCCACGGGCTGTCCCTTTGCTTCGGCCCGGCAGGGGCCGTGGGGCGGCGGCGAGGGAGAGCGGCCCCCGGAGGGCATTTCCCGAAGGCAGCGGGGCCGAGACCCGGCAGGAAATGGAAGGATGAAGTGTGCAGCCGGAGCGGTGATGTTCCTTCTCTCCTTGCTTTCCCCCGCAGGAACGTAATCCGCAATGCTAGTTCTCAGGTTGCTCAATGTTGTCGCTCCAGCCTACTTCTTGTGCATCTCCCTAGTGACCTTCGTCCTCCAGATCTTTGTCTTCATCCCCAGCATGTTCAGAGACCCTTCCACCACCCCACTTTTCTCGCCTGCTCTGCTGCACGGGGCCCTCTTCCTCTTCCTCTCAGCTAATGCCCTGGGCAACTACGTCCTTGTGATCCAGAACTCCCCCGAGGACTTGGGCAAGGACTTAATCTTGGGCAAAGGAGCCGAAGTGGCAGACTGGCTGGATGGAAGCAGGTCCCCTGGCTCAGCCCTGCCCAGCACTCACTTCTGTAGACTGTGTGCCAGAGTCACCCAGAGGCATGACCACCACTGTTTCTTCACAGGGAACTGCATCGGGAGCAGGAACATGCGAAACTTCATCATGTTCTGCCTCTACACCTCCCTGGCTTGCCTTGACTCCCTGGTGGCAGGCATGGCTTACATTTCTGCCACACTTTCCATGTCCTTTGCGGACCCACTGGCCTTCCTCACTCTTCTGCCTCAGTCCATCAGCCAATTCTTCTCAGGTAAGGACTCCTTGCTCAGAGATGAGGAGCATGTTCCTCCTCCAGAGCTTCCGGGATGGGGGGACCTGATCGTCCTTGGATAGCCATCTGTGTGGAGGTGTGGGATGGAGATGGGCAAGAGGGGCAATTGGCCTTCTTTGGAGGCTACAGCCAGGCTTTTCAAAAGACTTTGCTTCACCTGAAATAGAAGCTGGGAAGCACTCCAGGTTACATCCATACCTATATTCCCAATGCATTAGGATCTGGAAAATGCCCCATAACCAACTTGGTGGTGGTAGAATTGAGCTATCTCTTGTGCAGAACATGTGTTGTACTTAGACAGGGGGGATGGATTTCACTGCAGGTATGGGGGATCTTTTGCCTGTCCTACAGGTAGAGATGGGGGGCCCTGTAGGCTTTTGTACCCTACAAATCTGTAGGTTCCCAATATCCCAGCAGGTATATCTTACCCAGATCCACTTCCTTCACTGTCACCCACCTCCTGCCTCCTGGCAGTGCAAAGTTACTGAGATCTTTTCGTTCTTCCAGCACAGGAGAATTGGGGTTCAGGCAACAAAAACCGAGAGAGGAGTTAATGTGACATGATTAGCTCCCTGTCTTGTGACCCCAGTCTGGGGCATAAGTCCACAGAGAACCAGGGGAAATTCTCTCTGCTGCTCTTTGCAAAAGCAAAAAAAAGCAAATATCACACTAAAAGCAAATATCTCCTTCTCCTTGCTGCCATTCCTTACCCTTCTTTTTACTTCTTCTCCTTTCCCCACTCTCCTTGCCTTTCTGTAAATCTCGCCAACCCTTCTCCTTCCCTCTCCTGATTTTGCTCCCATAACTCATCCTCTGCTCTTGCAGAGCAAGAAGCCTTGCCTCTTCACCTTTCAACACACCCTCAAACGCTCCAACCTCAACCCTTTCTCTGACCAAACCCGAGAGTAAGACAGACCTTGACCTCAGAGAAGGGATTATGCAGACAGCCTAGACTGTTACTGTGCCCTGAGAGCGACTGCAGAAAATTGCCATCTCCCCCCTATTCTCCTGCCTCAAACACTTACATCAGTTTTTACTAGAATAAAATAGGTATCCCATATATTTTGGCTTTGCAGGTTCAGCTGAGCTTAGTAAGAATGGAGTCTATTTTGGCTTGTGCACTGTCACCAGAAGTGTTGATTAAGATTGGAGTGTGGAGACTCCACTGCTGGGAATACAGGAACCAGAGAGGCCCCAGCTTGCTTTTCAGATTCCAGGCTGGGTTGCCATCTGAAAACAAACAAATATCTCTCTACTTGGCAAATTTGCAGATTTGTCATGGTAATCACTGAAAGACAATAAACATGAAATCCTGCCATGGCATTTTTATAGAATGATTTTTCCAATTAGAAAAAATTGTGTAAATAATGTTGCATGAGCTTTACTAGCATTAAAAACACTGGGAATGATTTCCCCCTGTACCTAAGCTCTGCTCAGCACAGCAGTCTGGGAGGGGGAACAGGGATATGGGAGGAGATTATCAAGGAATTAGTTCTCTCTGACTCTGAGGGCTCATCTGCACAGAGGTGGGTCCTGACATATTTTCGCAGAGACGCTGAAGTGCCCCAGCTCTGGTGGCAGCAACTGTGGTGCCACAACAGCATGTGGGCAGTGTTTGAGTGGGACACAATGGGGCTGGGTGCTGAGCTAAGAGCCAGAACACCCTTGAGAGGCAGCAGCTCCTTCAGCTCCCACCAAACCTCTAGTTCTGCTGGGAAGACAACTGCTGCCTCACACAGCAAGAAACAGGCATGTGGTGTCTTGATTGCTTGGGAGGAATGGCCTACTGGGTTTCTACCAGCACGTTTAACCTCCATTGCAGGAAAGGAAAACACAGTCTTGAAAGGTTACCTGGAAGGGTTGCTCACACAGTATTTTTCAGCTGATGTAACTATTCCTTAAGGGTTGTTGTATGATCCAAACAGAGGACTGTGATAGCAGGGGAAAAACTTTATCTTTCTTCTGCTCCATCATGCCCACTGTACTGCAGAAGTAGTAAAAGAGAATGAAGGGTTAATCTGCTGGATTTATGTCAACTAAGTGTTCTCTGCTTTCATGCTGGTAAAGTTTTCAGCTGGCTCATTCTGCCTAGACTGTACTCAGGCATGGATTTCAGAATCTGACCCAAAGTTGGTAACTACAGCCTACAATACAGCTTTTCTGGCATGGAGAATATATGGCAATATAAGCTTGAGATCACACTGGATCACTTAGAGCAAAAAAGGATCTGACCCTAAAAGAGACTGTGGGGATGATGGGCAAATGAAGAGCACTACTGTATACACTCCATATTGGACCACACAAAACAAATTATAGAAAATGCTTTATGTAGGTAGCCTGAAGAAAATATTTTAAAAATCATGTATCTGGAAAGGATGGCTCAGAGATGCTTAATATTTTCAAGGGAAAACAAGGATAATTACTTCCTGAATGTTGAATTTCAGCAAGTCAGATAAATAAAGCCTATAGGTGCCCTGCAAAGGGTTGAAAGAAAATGTCTCTCTCCATATCCCATCTCAATATAAGCTGTAGGAAAAATAAATGTCTCTTACTCTCTGGTCCACTAAAAGAGGGACAGAGAATCCAGTATTTGGCTCTGGGCTCCCTACCTGGTAGATTAAGTTATTCTGACAGAATTGGTATGAGGATTTGTCATTATCCTAAGGGGCTTGTTCTTCTCTTGCTGTGTTGCATACGGAGCCCACTGAGCAGAATGGGATCTAATAAAAAGGGAAAGATGACATTGCATTTAAGAAGGAAACTGAATGATTCCTGCACCTTTTCCAAGTGAAGACAATTTCTCTACAGTTGAGGCTGTAGTCAGTGTCCTTACAAATTATCCTCAGAGGAGCCTGCCCCAATCTTTACTTACAGCACTGCCAGGTGGAAAAGATGGGATTCACAGATTGCAGAATCAGGTGATACCCCCAATCCAGCTTTCTGCATAAGCAAAGCAAGAGATGCATATCCAGTCACCCTTCTGTTGAACTTAAACCTGAAGCACCCATGTGCCTCTTTTAGGCAGCACATCTCTACTGTCCATGCAATCCCTGCTCTATCATAGTTGGTCTTGTAGGGCCCATGGTCTTCCAGAGGAACAGAAGCATGTGAGAGCTTTTTTATTTCTAAACCTTATAGGTGAAAAGATATCAGTTATTTATACCAGTATTGACACACACTTCATTTCCTTTGTGTAAATATGCCTGTGTGTAAATATGGGTGTTTAGTAATATACCAATATGCACAAAATACGTACATAAACATCATATGGGCACACAGAGAATATTGTATTAATGGGTTTAGATCTGCTTACACACTGAAAGGTCACTCAGTGACACCTGCTGTTATATTAATATTTTCCAGAAGGAGTTCTAAAATCATTGTAGAGGAAAGGACCTACAGAATATTTTTATTCAAATATATCCGTCACAAATACATACTAAAACCCCCAAGTTGGACTAGGAGCTTCAGATAGTCAAAGTATTTTGAGTATTCTAGTAGCAGCTAGAAAGGATTTTAGATTTTAGGATTGTATTTTAGAATGGTTTCTTTCTTGCATTCACATGAAAACTGCCTTGCCCCAAAGGAAGGAAAGTCATTATTGATTTATTTTTCCTTTTTAATGTTTACATATATATATATATATGCATGTGTGTGTATATATATATATATATATATGCACACACCTGATAGAGATGGAGAAAAAGAGAAACCTGAAATATTTCTGCCTGGTGTTAATAGAAACAGTAAGGCTTCTAAAAGGATCTACATGCTGTAGGATCCACTTGTCTTTTCAAAATCCTAGAAATCTTAGATTCCCTGTCACGAGCAGGTAAATCCTTAAATAAATTAATCATTGTTCAGAATAGTGCTGGAAACTTACAGATATGCTCTACTTCTGGCTGAATTTGTCCCTGTAACCTAGATCCTCACATTAACAGCAAAAGGATAAATTTACAAGAGACCATTACCATTTTAATATTTCCACAGCAGATCCATTGCATCAGACACTATGAAGGAAATAATTTAATACAGTTAGAGCAACCACCCTGTCTTGTTCCTATCTCCCCACTTGTGCCCAGAGAAAACAAGTGGTTTGTGGGTTCCTGGGGCTGTGTTACACTGCATGTGGGGTGTGTCTAAGCTCTTTCTTTTATTGTCCTCCCTCCCTCCTGGTTTTCAGGAGCTCTCCTTAGCTCTGAGATGTTTGTCATCCTCATGCTCTACCTCTGGCTTGGGATTGGACTGGCCTGCGCTGGCTTCTGCTGCCACCAGATGCTGCTGGTCCTGCGGGGGCAGACACGGTACCAGGTGCGGAAAGGAATGGTGGTAAGAGCCCGGCCCTGGAGGGAGAACCTGCAAGAAGTCTTTGGCAAGAAGTGGCTGCTAGGACTTCTCATCCCTGTGCAGAACGTGGAGACTAGCTACCGTAGGCAGAAAGAGAAATAAAATCCCCGTTTGTGTGTGTGCATCCCACACACTCAACACCTTTCCTGCTCTCTCCCACTGTCTCCTGGATCACTATAGAGCTGGGCTACTCCATCTCTTGGGATTGCAGCCACTGTGGGAGGAAAGGATGGGCTATCAAACAGAATAAATTTAGCATATTAGCATGGAAATCACAAACCATGTAGATGAGATACTGCAGCTTAGTAGTCACATCACTGCACCTGCATATGTGGCAACAGTCTTTGAACTAGCAGAAAACTTAGTCAGACCTTCCTGTGGCTTCCTGTCTGAATCCCCCAGTCCCCAGCCCCATTAGTCACCCTATATAGTCTTAACAAACTGCAGCAGGAGCCTGGGCTGTTGTGGAAGATTGTAAAAATGGTGTCTAGTCTTTGGGAAGGTTTTGAGAGTGCCTATTTGGCTCTTATATACTTGAGGTAACTTCACACGACAGCATCATTTCAGAAGTATTTGGACAGTGATCTCAGGTAAATGGTGTGATTCTTGGGACTGTCCTGTGCAGGGCAAAGAGTTGGATTTCAATGATCCTTGTGGGTCCCTTCCATCTCAAGATATGATTCTTGATTCACAATACTGACAAGCCCTTAATGACAGAACTGCAACACAATCAAGCTGTCCTAGGAACAGGCTGTGAACATGGTTAATGCATCAGGTAAACCTTCTCTCCACAGGCTAGAAAATCAGGAGGAAAACAAAAAGAAATTGAGAATTTCTCATTTTTGTTCTTGATCTGTTCCCTATACAATGATAGGTCAAGACTGTAGCTCTGCTACTTATTTTTAGCAATCCTTTGTCCAATGACAGAGTCCAGGCAAAGCTGCCCTTCTGACAGCGAGCAGCAAGCAGATAAATCATGGTCAGATGGAGGGACAAGGAGAGGAAACCACAAAGGTGAATGAAAATGCTGTTTGAGAAGCTGTGTGATGAGACAGGCTATGCATACCTGTGAGAGAGACAGAAGGAAGTGTGGCCACACAGCAAGCGATTGGGAGGGTGCCAAGAGCATTGCTGCTGTGTCAGAGCCCTGGTGCTCACCCTCTCATAGGGGACACCTGCACCATTAGTGCTGTGAAGAGTTCAAAATCCCAGAAGACAAGGAGGTTTTCCAGCCCATCAGGGCACTTCATTTTGCACTGAAACAAACAGAAGAATGCTTTTTGCAGACATCCCTGCTACACTTTAGTTATGGGCTCTCCAGGGCAATTCGCTCTTGCATTGCTGCAGAGGGGTAAAATCATCCATGTTATAACTCTATTAAGGATGTTAATAGAATTACTACAGGGATTAATCAACTTCATGTGTCAGTTGTTCTTTAGCTGCAGCAGCAGCCCATTAGATCAGTGCTGAGATCCTATGCTTGTAGATGCCTTAACAAAGGATACCATAACATCTCTACCAGGATCATAGCACTGGATTCCCCAGCAGCTGCAATAAGAAGCCTCTGTTTTGGCAAACTGTATCAGCTTATGTGGGCTGGACAGGAATCCATTGCTTGTCTTTAATAGGCTGGGGAGTATGCTGACAAACCGTGAAAAATGTTATTTCTTCCTCAGAAAGGCTCTTGGTACATTCCTGGTAGTGAAATGCACCTTGCTTTTATCCTTGTGTTTCTCACAAGCCAGAATGGAGTCACTCGTTCCTACAGGCTTTGTAACCTTCTTTGACTGCTTTGCACTTGAATACACATTTGAATCAATAACAAACAAAGTCTGTCATGATGAGCAGAGTAACCTTGAAAATATACTGGAAAAACCCTTAGCTGGATAACTAAAACATGGAGGATATTCATCCTTCCACACTGTGTGTGTTCGCATGAACACACCATTGTTTCCATGTGTGATATGCTGTATTTTCTCTAACAGTGAACAATAAAAGGTATTCTGATTTTTTACATGAGCTGTATTGTGCTTTTTGACAGTTAGCTGTCTTTAGCTGTCTCTGTACATTTGTTACAGCACACACACGGATGTGTCAAAGGAAGAAATTAGGATTTTTTATTGCCTTTGCCAATAATTCATCATGTGATTTTTGACAGGTCCTTTCATCCTCCCTACTTTAACATAATAACCAATCTAAAAACACATCTAATAACCAATTTGCAGACCCATTCTAATTTCTATTTATAAATTACAGTACCAAAATCATAGCTTGTCAACTCAAAGCTATGGGAAAATTAAGCTATTATTATCACCCACAAACAGCATCTCAACATAAATTTTTCCTTCCTGGCAAATGGTCTCAAGGTGAGCAGACAGTCACCTGGACACTGGAAACAGAGCCAGAGTCTCATGCCATTGGAAAGACTATTCTTTTTCCACAGACTCACTGATCCAATTTCTCCACTTTGTAGGCTTAAAGACAACAGGCTTTCAACATTTCAACCACCAGCAGAAATTATGGTTTGACATCTTTGCCCTCTGCTTTTGGCTTTTGAGGGACACTGCAGTCTCAGGCAGCTCGTGGCACTTGGCACCTGCTGGCACAGGCTGTAAAGCTCCTTAGAGCTGCACACTGAGAAGGGCAAAACAACTCAGAGTTTCAGCGGGCCACTCTGCAAGGACAGAGTCCATCCAGTACAATATTAGCTGTCCAGGAAGCCTGCTGCCTCTTCACTGGATCATGCTCGGCACCTCTGTCAGGGTTACAGCTGTCTGCCCTTACCAGAAAATTTCAGTCCTTGCAGAAGCACAGACAGATCCCAGTTCGAGTCACTGCAGCACAGTCACGCACAACTATTCTTCCTGTCAGACACCTGTGTTCCTGGCTGGAAATTGCTGCATCACCATTTTATGCAGCTAAATGGTTCATTTGCAGCAAACTACTGGGTTTCAGCAGTCATGGTGGGACTTTCACATGGATACAGCCTTTACAGTTATGATCCTCTGGGATGGAAAGAGCTATAAAAATGTAACATTAGACTGACCCTGTATATTGGCTTGTTTCTCTGCTCATTCCCAAGTGTGTAGACTGGCCTGTTTGGGGTAGTGGCTCTGCAGGAACAGTTAAGAGTGTTTTTTTAATTAGTCAGCTGCCCTGACATCCCTTCCCTGTCATACATTTCTATACTTACAGAAATCCTTGGCAAGAAAATGGAACAGGGCTCAACAACTGTGAACAGAACCTTTGCTCTTAGCCATGGTTTAGTAAATGAAGGCTGAGCTCAATGGCAATGTCACAAATTCTAAATCTGTCCAATGGCTCTAACGTTTTCTAAGGATAAATAATAAAAGCTTCTCATCTTCTGTGCTTAAAGAGTCATTACTTACTATTTGCATTTCATTACATAGCAGCTGCAATAGCAAATGTATTTTGGAACATGATTTCTTGTGACAATGTCTAAATACTTGCAAAGGTTTTAAAAATAAAGCACTTAGGCTTCTCTGGCTTTGGAAAATCAGATGACCACCAGATTTCTTCTCTGGTAATGATAGTGGCTGAAGAAAAAGCTCCCTGTTGCTAAAGACTTTGCACAGAAACCATAGATATTTTCTTAGTGGCTTGTTTATTTTAAGTGTGATTATCTGAAAAAATGGTGTCACATCTAAGGTCTCAGAAGCCTTTGCAATGGCACCATAGAGGAAATGAGGGGATGCAACTCTGAAGTAAACCAGAAATCTGTTCTTATGTACAGTAAGAATCTCATAAAAAGTAAGTAGTAGATGGTGTTCCTCTCCATACTGCATTACCTGGTGGCCCTGAAGGCCTGCATGCCACAAGGTCTTCATTAGATATCCTCAGAGGATATAGAGTTAAAACATAAAATTTTAAGGCTAAGGGAGCATAGGAGAAAAGATGACGTGAAGCTGCATTTATCTTAAGAAATAGCCAGCTCAAGGGAGATGATCACAGTCTAAAAATACTTTCAAGGAGACAGACTGAATGAATGAGAAGACTCATTAACTGTAAGGATATAGCTGGAGGAGGACAAGCAGTCCTGGACTGAAAGAAAAGCTGAGGTCGAGAGCAATCAGAGAAAGTGGCCCCAGTGAGAGCAGAAGTGATTTGCTGTGGGTAGGGATGATGAGAGCCATCAGGCAGTATGAGGTATGACAACACAATTCAAGTTAACTTCATTGATTTTTGGCTGGATGGACACAAAGAAAGTTAAGAAAGCTCATTGCAAATAACTTTCTGCCCAAAAAACCTCAAAGCCCCAGCAGAGCCAAAAGGGTTTTTGAACAGCAAATTATGTTACAAAAAGTGGATGCATGGATAGAACCATAAGCAGCAACAGCAGAATCCATGTAGTTCTCTTTGAGTTATTTAAAGACCAGCCAGAACTATGATAGCTGGAGTAAAGCAATGACCTACTTGCCCAATACAAATGAAGAGAGAAGGAAATTTAAACCTGTGTGGAGTCTCTGTGTCCTGCTTGCTATTTAAATCCATGGGAACATGTCAAACAACTTAACAAACAGCAAGATGGTCTTTGATGATGACATGTCCACATGTGGGTTTTTTGATTTTCCAGCTCTTTTCTGGGAAGACAGGGGAATAAAGAACCCTTGGAGATTACACCAAAAGTCAGCAAACATGGACCAAAGAGTGCTTCAGTCCTCTTATGGGCCATCCTGGCAGCAGCCTTGTCTTCATTACACCAAAGAGCTTTTAGCATTGGCTGTCCTACTGAATATAACTGGCAAGTGATGTCAGAGTTCCAGCATGCCAGTCCCATGTCTCTTAAGGTTTTTAGAGCCAGATTTTTCTAGTCTGCCTAGATGTTTACAAATAAAAGTTGTAAATTCTCAAGTGTGTAGTGGGTTGATCCTGGCTGGACACCAGGCACCCATCAAAGCCCCTCTACTTCTCCCCTCTGCATCTGGAAGGGGAGAGAAAATGTAACTAAGGAAAGGTTCATGGGTTGAGATAAGGATTGGGAGAAATCACACACCAAATACTGCCTTGGGTAAAAGAGAATTTGAATTGGGAATATTAATTGAATTTATTACTAACAAAATCAGAACAGGATGATAAGAATTAAAATAAATCTTAAAAACACCTTCTCCCCACCCCTCTCTCTCCTCCTTCCTGAGATCTACTTCCTCTCCCCAAGAGCAGTGCAGGGAGATGGGGAAAGGGGGTTATGGTCAGTCCATCACTCGTTATTTCTGCTACCAGCCAGGGAGAGGAGTCCTTCACCTGCTCCAGTGTGGGGTCTCTTTCATGGGAGACAATCCTCCATGAACTTCTCCAGTGTAAGTCCATCCCATGGGTGACAGCTCTCCATTAACTGCTGCAACATGGGTCACTCTTCCATGGGACATAATCCTTCAGGCACAGCCTGCTACAGCGTGGGTCCCACGGGGTCTCAAGTCCTATCAGCAAAGTGCTCCAGCATGGGCTCCTCTCTCCATGTGTCTGCAGTCCCTGCCAGGAGCCTGTCCCAGCACAGGCCTCCCACAGGTTCACAGCCTCAGCTCAGGCATCCACCTGCTCTGGTTGGGTCTCTGCCACAGGCTGCAGGTGGATCTCTTAGCCCTGTGGTTCTCTCTGGGTTGCAGGGTGACAGCTGCCTCACCATGATTGTCACCATGGGCTACAGGGGAATCTTGGCTCTGGGACCTGGAACACTTCCTCCCTCTGCTCCACTTGGTGTCCTGCAGAGTTGTTCCTGTCATGTATTTTCACCCTGCACTTCTCTGGCTGCAATTACATCTGCTCAAGGACTTTTTTTTTCTTCTCAAATACCTCATCACAGAGGTGTTACTATAATTCCTGATTGGCTCAGCCTTAGTCAGCAGCATACCCATCTTGGAGCCACCTGGCATTGACTCTGCTGGACATGGAGGAAGCTTCTGGCAGTTTCTCACAGAAGCCACCCTGTAGCCTCTCGGGTACCAAAACCAGTCATGCAGACTCAATATACACTGTTTGCACAGCACCCCATTTAACATGTTGTCAGTCACCTTAACAGTTGTTCCAGAGTTGCTATCAATGAAAAATAAATGGAGCATGTTGAGCAGTTTACTTCACAAGACACAAGGCAGGGGCAGTAGAAAGCTCTGTGTGCCAAAGTTTCATTTGTCTGCACTGTATATCCACCAGCTTAGGGGAATGCACAGCCTCTGGCCTGTATTTCAGCTCTTTTGCTCAGTCTATCTTTAGCACCATTCATTTCAAAATTATTGTGCCTAACTAAAAGATTTTCATCATCTCAATCTTTTAGCTGCTTGTGTTGGACAAGAAGGCATGAAAACCTGAACTTATGTATTATCAGACTGCTGAAAATACAATAGATTGTTTTGTCAACACAATACCCTCAATAATCTTATATATTCACTGGGCACAGAGGACCCACACAAGAGTCCCTAGGAGTTAATGAGAAACTGCTGAATGCAGCCTTGTCACAGAGGCTATTATCAATGATTTATGTTATCATCCAGAACTGCTTGAGACCAGAGATAAACTTTACAGTTAGTGACAGGAAAAAAAGAGACCGGTCAGCTGATACTCCTAATGGTTCATAATTGCCAGGAGGAAAGGGTTGAGCAGTACAACAGAAGCAATCTTTGTAGGTCTAAACATGAACTGCTGAAGTCAGACAGTCCTACTAAGTCCAGATGCTATGAAAGCTGGTTTGAGAAAAAACTTCAACATAGCATTACCTAAAGGAGAAAATTATTCACTAATTTAGAATTCCCAAGAACTTATTACTAAGATCAATGTTTTGAGTCCTTCAAGGCTTGGAGAGCCTTTCCACCTACTGACAGCTTTCAAGTATCTGATCTTTACAATGTCCACTGAGTCTGATATTTAAAGCTGTCACTAGATATTCTCCCAAAACATCCAGTGCTGTATTGAGTGGTTTACTCAATACTGAAGATCAACATAGGTCATCCCAGTAGCAGCCATTGATACTATGATTTTCTTCTCCAGGGAACACATGAAACACTCAGTGGGACGGCTTTGTCTGAGAAAACCTTGATTAACCAGGAAATTTATTATACTACAGAAAACTTGACCGAGATTATTATTTTCAAGAGAAATAATCTTTCCTTTTCTCTTCAAGCCCCAGCACAGGTATAAAATAAACCTTTTGGACTGATCTATCAGTAGTGTGCACTAGATTGCTGTCTTCCTTTATGCTCCCACTGTCACTAAACATCCAAGGAAATAAGTAAATTTGTGAATATGAAGCTACTGAAAGAAACCTAAGAAAGCAAAATGTGGCAACAAAATTTTACCTAGGTATTAGCTGTACTGTTCATGGACACTTAAAATCTCTTTTGTAGCTCTGGAAACAAAGCTCCAAGAAATATCATAATTTCATGCCAGGAGAAAAGGTGAAATTTCAAACCAAACACTAAGACCCAGTTTCGATCTAACAGACCTGGAGTATTTTCCGGGTGTATGGATTCAGGCCACCATCACCTCAGATCATTCCATTGCTTCAGGATAGACAGGCATATCAGAAATTTGACTGTATAATCAATGTAGGTGGAGACACAACCAGCCTGGGCAGAGCCAATGCCTGCTGCAAGAGGTGCCATCAGCTCAGAAAAATATGTTACTATCCAGGCTGTTAATAGGGCACTAAAAGCCCCCTAGTCCAGATAAGGATCTTTCCTGTAAGGCAGAAGCTTCCTCTCAGATCCAGCTACATCAAACTGCAGGCCATTTCTCCCCTTGACTGCCTCTTTTTGACTTTGTCTATGAACTACTCCTCATGAACTAATTTGGCCAAAACTTATTCAATGTCATCCAGTCAGCTATTAGCATCTTCTGTGAAAGGATTAAATAAATGAAGGAGCATGCCAAGCCAGCCTGCAAATTATAGCATGAAGGACAAACTGAGAGGAGCCTGCAGAATAAGATGGCAGCATTTTAGACTGCATATGGACTTGAAGCAAAAAATTACAATAAACCTTTTCCACAGTTCTGTAATGCAGAAAGAAATGGAGTATTATATTCAGCTTTGCCTTTATTAGTCAACCAAATGCAGTTCAAAGAAAATATATAAGTGATTAAGAAGAAATGGATTGATAAGATTTTAAAAATTGTAGTATTTATCTAGCTCAGAGACTACAACTGAAGTGGATGTAAGGAAAATGTGACAAACACCTATATATTTTGGACTATGGGAAAAATAATTCATGTTGGACAAAGAAGCATCAACTAGAAACAGTGTTCAGTTTAAGAAAAGGAAATTATACATTAACATTTCAGGAAATACTTCCAAACAGCAGTTCTTCCACTGTCAGCCTTTGGAATAAACTTAGATTGGAGAAGTGGAAATCTTCAAATCTAAGGAGCTACAGAATGAAGAAGGTAAAGAACAGTGAATAGGGAAGTGCCTGCTATTGCTAGAAACATAAATAGTCATAGTGGGAAAAATAAACCCAAGAAGCTTCCATTTTTTACCTAGACAGTTATTCAAGTGTAATCCAAGAGAAGATATCCTCTTCTTTTCTGTGTTTCACTTCTTCCTCTCTCATCTGGCTTCAAAATATTAATCAGTATCAGTGCTAATTTATTCAATAAAAGTAACATGAAACAGAAATAGTTGTGTAAATAAATTTTTATATAGGCGATACGTGTTGAAACAGAGTTTTGGTCTTCTCTTCATAAGCATGGTATTAGAGCTTGATTCCCACAGGGCTTCTGTTAGTAAATGCTTCAGCAATGATTGAGAGAAGCCCAAGAATATCACAATGTTATATTCCTAAAGTAGTTTTTGTTCAATAATGAGTTACAGTGCTCAGAATTTCAGTAGGACTGAGATACCCCTAAGTTGCTTGTTTGTACCCTTTTTTATACTTTTAGGGATCATCAGAATGACGACTCTGTGTGCAAACGGAAGAAAACATACTATTTCTATTTGAATATTTATAACCTTGAAATGAACAGGGTGTGTTAACTTCCTATAACACAACTTTCAGATGGTTCGGGAAAATGCTGCCAGCTAAGAACTTCTGGTAATGTCAAGACCCTCAAATAGAGCAGCTACATAAACACATGAAAACTGAAATGTCATAAAAGATTTAAGATAACTTTGAATTCTGACATAATTTTAAGACAGTCTTTCTTTTTCTCCTCTATTCTTGCTCCTTTCCCCCCTCCTTCCAAATAATACATGGAAACATTTTTGATAAAACACAGTAGGTCATATAGACGAAATTTACATGGAAGAATTGGGAGACCTTTACAGTATGTGGGAAATACCAAAGACGAGAAAGCAGACATTTCATTAGCTCAGCTATTATTATTTATGAATCAACTAGAATGACCTTTTATACCTCTTTGATAAAATTTACTTACTGAAACCTCAGTGGAAATGTATCCAATTCATAATTTAGATTTCCAGCAAAAGCCTAGAATTAAAGTTCATATTTAAGTTGAAGTGTTAAGAGCCTGCACAGATTTCCACTCCCCACACAAAGTCCCTGAGGCATAAGAAGCATTACTCTGATGGTCAGAAGTCTCCAGCACCTCATCAGAAAAAGTAATGATTTTGCAGTTAACTCGCCAAATGCCGAGTCTTTTAACAAATGTGAATTTTGGGAGGAAGGCTCAATCATCAGGGTTATATAGGTGCACAGATGGCAAGACTGTGCCCCTGAAGATTCTTCAAGGCATACGAAAATTCCACTCATTAATGCACTACCATAGATTAGATGCCATCTGAGATTATTTTAAAAATTTACACTGTCTCAAAAGTCAGTACTTAGAAGTCCTGATCCGTTTTACCTTAGGCTCTGACAAATCCCAGCATCTCTCCAACAAAACTGTGCAAACTATGTAAACACATGGAAGCAAGCAGGACAGAAGCTTCATAGATGAAGACAATAATGAAAACACTCAGTCCTACAGGTAGCAGAGAACTATATCTCAGTCCAGGAGAAAAGATTTGAGCATACTCTTAGCTTCCAGCATAGACATAATCCCATAACTGCAGCTGCACTACTCACACCCTTCATTTTACTCATGTGTTTTCTAGGTATGCTGGTTAAACTGCATACTCAGTTTAAGTATCAAGTACACAATGACTTCCAGGACTGCATTGAGGGCATTTTTCTGATTTCAAATATTGTATCTTTTCAGATAGAATAATGTGACATCTGATAAGTCTCCAGGCTTTTGAGCCCAATTTCATATGTTGCATTATTAATTACATGAAGAGGTTTACATGCTGGAAAAGAAAACTACATGAGTGGGCATATATTAATACTTGATGGAGGGGCACAACAGATGTCTGTTTACACCACAAAAGGTTTTTTCAGTGTCTGCAACACAGCCAGCTAGCACTCTATCCATTCCTCTATCCTTATCAACCTTGAGATATTTATAAAACTTCCCCTGGATAGGCAATAGAAGCAGAGATTTTAGAGGGATATATTTTTTCTTTCTTTCTTATAGTTTTCCAAACCGTAAGAAAACAGTCTCTATACTTACTTGTGGAATTACATTCGGGAAATTAACCCAGTGAGTATGTAGTTTAATCTATTAACATGAAACAAAATGCAGGTTAGTATAACCACACAAATGCTCAGCCTTTAGACAATCTAGCACCAGAACCATGGTAGCCCACAGCCATGACTTGTTGTTCCAATGCTTATACAAGAAGCTCAAAGCACTTTATAATAGGGAGTAAGTTTGGCTTTTCTCATTTTACAGCTGAGAAGATAAAAGTGCCTTCTACAAGGGGAAACAAGAAACTGAGCCTGGGGCCATCTCTATTCCAGCCATATGTTATTGTTTGAATTATTTCATGCAGCAGTACCAATGCCAGTGCCAAGTGCTTTTGAGGTGGGTGTGATTTGTGGGATTAAAGCAACAAATTTAAACCTACAGCATATGTTTTGGCTGAAAGAGAGGAAGGAGCACTCAATGAAAGCAGCAAGTTAGTTCCTCTTCACAACCAAGATATATTTCAGCTTATATATCTAAATCAAATGGAGAAAAATCCTTGTGCTTAAAAATACATTTTTAAAAAGAAACATGGAAAACTGGTCCACTGTGTGGACAGTGACATTGAAATCTATTTTCATGCATCTGTGAGAAAAATCTTTGGTAACATTGGTGTTCAGTATTCTTTTCCTTTCCTTTGCCTTTGTTCTTTCTCCTTTACTAACAGCTGCCACCTACTTATGGCATTAATTTTGTGGAATTTACTTCATCTTTTTCCACTTTCTTCACGTCAAATTGTCGAGATTTTAGATATTGGCCATATGGCAACCCGTCCCTCAGTCAAAGTTCTCTTATTTTATCTTCTACCTGATGTGACAATTTAGACAGTAGAAAAGCAATGGAAAATTACAGTGCATTGACAACAGTGTGTGATTTAAAACAAATACCTTCTCATGCCAAGGAAATGTTGATAGTAATCTCTAAAGTAAGACTGAGGGTTGATGCTTCACATTGTAAATATCACATTTTCATCAAGATGTTTTTTGAGTTAATAAAAAAGAGACAGGGGCAAATCTCAAATGAAGGAAGAAGTTCAAAAGCATATGTTAAGACAGTCAGTGCTCATGGCACTTATAGGACACTAAGTGTAAACACAATTGCCAGTATCAGTTTCATGCTGTTATGTGTGCTTAGGTTAGAGAAGTTCTCACCTGGAACTTGGGTGCAATGGAAATGTGTGAAGATCCAAAAAGAACTGAGTGCCGCTATACTTGTTCTCATCCCAAACAGAACATAATCTCAGGCAAATTGAGACTTGTTTTTAATCATATTTATATTTTGAAGGAGCCCATTTACTGAAAAATTATGTGTTAAGGATTGCTCTTGTATCAGAAAAGGATGTGATAAAGACATTACAGAAGCATGCCCAAAGATAATCCAAGATGTGAAGATAATTGGAGTGTTTTCCTCTGTTCCCCATATTAGTATGAGAGGTAGGCAGTGGCTTGTTACTATCATTATATTTTATGAAATAGTGAATATCTGTGTGGTTACTGAGCACTTGGTTGTTCCTGAGCTGACTGCCAGAGCAGTGAGATGACGCAGGAATGTGGCATTCCTCTGAGGCATTCATCTGCAGATAAACACGTTATAATGTGGAAACAGGTAGCAGGGAAAGTGGTATCAATGCATCACTTGACCCCTGGAATGGAAGGCATCCATCTTTCACTCACCCAACAAAGCTCACTGATACACATTTCACATAAGATTGCTGTAGTGTCTCAGGCTGGTAGGTATTTAGGTGCTGGGGAAGCAGTGGACTCTGAAAAAAAACAAGCCTTATGAACTTTGCTGGTTCCAGGATCAGGCAGAGGCAGTATATCACTCTGCTTCTCCTATCAGCACTGTTTTAAGTTTGGCTGCAGAAAAAATTGAATAGGATAACAATTTTAATGTACAGGCAAGCTTGACCTTTGCATCCCAGTCTTTCAAAGAAACAGAGGCTTTGGCCATGAGGGGTGTATTCAGATCACCCAGCTTGTTTCTGAACTGCTAGAAGGCAGTCAGGGCCATTGGTTTATCTGTGCACCAACATCTCACTCTCAATGACAGCATCTGTCTTAACTATAGTCCCTTAACATTCTCTACCCAAATGCTGCTACTGCACAGGACCAGGAGCACTACAGCAATAGACCTCAGTGCAGTTACTTGATCTGCTCTGTCCCAGTTTGGGTTGGCTGCAGCTCCCATTACGCATCTCGAGGCATTTCACTATTTAGATGATTACCATCAAGCTCAGACTTTCATCCTTGCACAATAAGGATCAGTTTGCAATCAAATGTTTTGGAATACTTTCTGGCCATTTATCACACAAATAATCTCAGCAACACCCTTTCAGAATGTTCTAAAAAGGCATTAATGTTAAGTGTTCTGCAAACATGGTTAGTGATAGGATGCTGAACAGTGAAAACCGTTTTCACTTTGATATAGACTATCCTATTCGGACTTCTGAGCATGTTTGGATATGTATAATATTATCTTTTGCATGGGAGACAATACTTAGCAAGAACACAGAACAATAGGCATTGCTAATATTCACCCTGGGTAAAACAGCTTTCCCACTGTCCACTCCTATTTCACACTTTGCACACTAATCACTGCCCATTTCACAAAATAGTGACTGCACTGAACTCTCCTCTGGCAAATCTAGAACAAGACCTATCCAGCAACATGATGTCTTATGCCCAACAAAACCTTTTTTTTTTTTTTTTTTTTTTTTTTTAATATTTTTTGGGGAAAAAAATTTTCTCTAAAANTGTTAAGGGTGAAAAAATGTACTCACTAAGCCAGCAATTTCCTTAGGAGATGCTGTTTCATCCTCACTTACTCGGGATCTCTCTATTAGTCTCCTCTGCCATTGCAAACAACTGAGCAGTTTTGACTGGCTATGTGGGCTTCTGCATCATCAGCGTGATGTGGTGGAACCACTCGTCAAACTTGGGGTACTGTTTCATGTACAGGCAACCCAAAACAATCCAGGTGAAGGAGATGAAGGTTTACCTCATTTCTTTAGAGAAATAGCTTCTTCCCCCTTTCCCACAGCCCAGACTATTTCCATAGTGCTTGAGATTTACTGAAAAATGAATGCTATGACTAACACCAAAAACCACTTAAGCTTTCAGCCAAAAGACTTCTTAATTTTCAAAAAAACCCCACCTGAGTTTTCCACTGAAAATATACAGATTTTTCAAACAGTCCTATCTGTTAAAACCAATAAGGATTGGTTTTCTGTCTGTTATTGGATTTCTTAGTCCTGGCCTAAGTATGTGGCCTAAAAAAAAATTCATACTACTGCTATGGAAAAAAAGTAAAATTGTGTTAAATGAGTATGGTAAGAAGCATTTCAGTTCCCATTAACTAAATTAATTTAATCACAACAAGAACATAAAGAAAACAATTAAGAAGTTGATGAAACTCCCCTTTTGGCCTTGGATGGTCCATTTCCTCCATTTCTTAATATGTATGAGATGCAGAAGAAATCTTTGCTGGCAGCATTTCAGTTCAGGATAAAAGTTATAATGCTGCAGTGCACAATGGCAAAAGCATTTCATACAAGTTCCTGTTGAGCAATTAGAAAAAGATGTATTATTCCTCTCAGATCACAACAGTAGCTTGATTTCCACTTCAAAAAGTAATTCAGAACATTTCAAACAACAGCTATTATGCATTTTATATTAAGCAAGTCTGAATAAGTTGTGACTGAAAATTTGACAGAGCTAATCAAGCTCTCTGGGCCACCAATACTATTTAGATGACTTTCACACTTCTAGGAAAAATTTCAGAGGACTGAGGTGAGGAAAGAACTAATACAGCTTCAACTTTTCAGGGAGTAGGTAGACTGATCTAAATTGACATAGCAGGGAATGGAAAGAAAATAATGGAATAACCCATAATTTTTGATCATTCCAGGACATGGAAAGCAAAACTAATTGAAATTACTAAAGCTTTTAAGAAATCGAGCTGGTCAGATAAAACGGACTCCTTATATTGATCAGCTAGAATTAAAAATTGGTTGAAGACAAAGCCAAAACACATGCAGTGTTTATACCACTAATGGGCATTTAAAAGTGTGCCACATGACACACTGAAGCCAGATTTATACAAAATTAACTGGTTGGTATGAAATATGTTGCAACTATGTTTTCTGAATTGTATACAGACATCCATTAAGCACAATCTTCTTATTTTAAATATTGGTTCTTTACTATAACATTATTTAATATTATTTTCAATGATTGAAATGCAAGATAAAATTACTTTTCAAATCTCATCTAAAGATGAAAAAGTTTCAAAGGAGAGAAGCAGAGAAAACTAATGAATACTACCAGTCACTTCCTAAACCAGCTTGCTTTGTTTTCTGGCTGCAAACTGCATTCAAAGGAATGTGGAAACATACAGGGCAAGGGTTCATCAACCACAGAAGCAACAGGCACAGAGATTATTTATACTTCAAATCTGATGTCACTGGCAAGATGGCTATAAAAATGAGGTAGAATAGTGTAGTGAGAGTTAATACTGTACAATTCTTTTAGCAGTTCTGTTTTGCTATTAGTGTTCCAATTAAAAATGCATTTAAGTTATTGTAAAGGATCCAAAGAAGAGTGCCACAGAGGATCCAGAAGACTTGAGTCTATTTACTTTTAAAAATAAAGCTGAAGAGTGACTTGTTCAGTTTGTAAATGCCTACAGGGAAAATAGCGTCACACCATGCACTTCAGTTTAGCAGACAACAGACAAAAGATGTGACAGCTTGATACAGAAAGATGACAAATTCAGCCTCAATGAAAGAGGCATGTGTTTAATAGTAAGTAACTATACTTTAAACAATTTGAGTGGATTCTTAATTCTACGAACTTTCAAAATCAATGCAGGATGCTTTTTCTAAGAACAGCTTTAGTTCAAACAAGACTTTGAGGAAGTCTTGGAAACTCTGCTCAGGAAGAGAGCAGACTGAACACATGGTGTTTCCTTCCGCCTTCTGAATCAGATTACACTGGAACTGTTGTATTTTTCTCATGGAAATACCTCAAAGGAGGTAGATTTTAAAAGGGAAGAGAAGTGGGCATGAGCATTTTGGACACATAGGACCATACAATACAGTTGGGACTACATGGCTGCATTACACCATTACCTGAACGAAGCATCACCTAGGTACAGCAAGAGTGCTAAACTGTGTAGGTATGGAGGGACCCTACATTTTTGTACTACAAATTATGAAAATGAAAGCAGTAACAGCATGCTATGTTCAGTCTAGCGGATGCCAGAAATTTTGCATGCCAGGAGATTGCTCAGCCCAAGCCTGCAGGGGTACTGTTCCTTTCAGACTGTTTTTATCATGAGAAACAAAAACAAGACAGATGCAACAACCTGAAAGAAGAAATTCACCTTTTTTGCCTCAGTGAAATAAAGGTGAAGAGGCTTGACATACTGCAGATAAACTTAACCATGTAAAGGAAAAGGTAGTCAGAAGAGACAGAAACCTGAGAATTTCCTGCTTGAATTGTATCCATACTTTTGTGAACATAAAATTTGCAAACACTGAGTTTCTAGTCTAAGGAAATAAAATTATTCCAATTAATGGCACTCCTTTTTGGATACAAGGCATTGAGATTCAAGTTGTCTTGTCTTGGTGCCAAGTAAGAGCTTTGAGCAGAATCTCTTGTGTCTTAGGACAAGATCTCATGCCACAAGGCTGCTGGATGTTTTGGGCATGAGTGCCTAGTTCTCCCTGTGAGAGTCATGTTTGAACAAAAGAAAGACCACATAAAGACAGCCACATTTTGAAGAAATGTGTTTTGGTGAAAAGCTGGCATACAGATTGAGTTGGAGAATTTTCTTTAAGAGAAGAGTGTAACATTTTTTACTCCAGTAAGTCTTTCAGTAGCCAAGATTCTTACTTCACAATTTCAAACTTCTGCATACCCAGCTGACAGGATTAAGACACAGTGTAGGAGTTCACCCTGCACAGACGGTGAGCATAATGTACAGTCATCATGGAGACAACAGCTCAGAGATGGAAAAATCCTTCCAGGTTGTTCATGACAGATCTATGGCAGCAGTCACCCACGACAATATATTTTTAGAGTTCTGTACAGCTTATTTCTATTCATGCTCCTCCCAGAGCCCCTTTAATTCATAGATACTGTTAAAGCTCATGTGACTCTCTTCAGAGAGATACATCATAGTATCACTTTTGCATCTGCACTTTCCCACATGGGCGGGCAACATGCTGCTGTAGAGCTGTATTTAAAGTATGCCTTGGAACCAGGGACTTTGCAGTTCAACAGCACTAAATAATCCACAAACTTTTCAAGTATATACTTTATTTCATTCATATTTCACAGTCAATTTCTGTAAAGTTTTAGCAAAAAGGTCATGTTCTATAACAGAGGTGTTAGGCTACTGTACTCAGAGCTAGCAACGGGCTTTGAAAGTACAGAAAATATTTACATTCCAACTAGAACAGCAGAATTTCAAAAAGACATAGTAAAAGTAATCAAAAATACCAACATTTATTAAAACTTAATACAAAAACCAGTCTGTCTGACCCACCAAGCTACCCCACTTGTAAGTTGTCAGCAACAGCTGAAGCTGCAGCAGGCCATGTAACTGATCAGATCAAGGCAGCTGTCTTCAGCTAACTTCTTAATACCAAGTCTTGCTGCTTCAACGATCAAAAAAACCTGTGAATTCATTGCTTACAGTTTCCATTCAGAGGTAACATTTCTGTTCAAATCTACTGGATCACTTTCAGATCCTTCCCAGAATCTGGACTTATACTGGTCATGATGAAGTCAACTAATTTTCTGAATGCATTTCCAAGCTAACCTATTTTATTACATTGCAGCCAAAAAGGGAAAGCCCTTATTGTTTTAAAACTTTATCAGGGCTCCCAGGAATAAAGGCAACTAAGAAAACTGAACAGAATGGTACTTGATGACATACATATCACCAGAGACCTTCAACATACTTTTTTTTAAAAAATAGATGTTAAGGTTTCCCATTATCTAGTGATATGCTTCCTAAGGAGCCCCAGATTTAAGGATGAGTTCCAGAGTGGATTTTTCTAGTTCAGTAAATACTATTTAAGTCTGGACTGATGCCCAGTAGGATATTTCTAACCAGCTTCTGGACTTTATTCACAGATTTATTGAACATATATTTATACAAATTACACCAGCTGAAAGGCCCATTAGCTGTAAGCACACCCACTTCAGCCCACCCTACATATTGTCAGGGAAAAAGTACATGTAGTACTATAAGAACTATGAGAGATTTCCACCAGCTAAGTCTCCCTAAGTCAAGAGGATACTGCCCTGCAAAGCAAGTTTTTCATTCCTTTATGCTCCATTACAGCAGTGGAAATAGAATGGAGAAGGTCACTGGTAGGCTCATTTTTCCTTGTCTCAAACATCTACGACTTGACTTCATTTTTTCCACCTTCTTTTCATCTCTAGGTACTCTGAGCCTATCATCTTGTTTCTAGGACAATCGCTTCCTAAAAATACATATTCTGAACTTCAAATTCTCCTCTCTATTTCATAGGTAGAATAAGAACTTGAGGAAAAGTAGAAAAAATATCCTATGCACTTTCTCATACCTCACACCTCTAAGCCCATTTATTTGATCAATGGAACTGCCTCCTTCCCTTGTAAGAATTTCAGATGAAAACAACATCTTCTTTCATAAATGGACTAAGGTACCATCACATCTATCCTGCCAAATGTCATTTGGTGCAGATATCACAACTGATTGTGTCTATATTGGACATATCCTACATTATTTCATTGCACTGTACTGCCTTCTGGGTTTGCTGGCTGAGTTCCAATATTGCCAGGCTGTGAATTATGAGACACAGTAGTATAACAACTGTATCAGGCATATTAAAAAAATAAATGCCAGAACAGAGTCTACAAACACTTTTAAACAATTCCCATGTACTGCACCAGTCTTCAGCAGGTAGGCAGGATCCCATGAAAGGCATGGCTACTAGCTTGCTACAGCTCCACTAGAGAAAACCCCGACACATTTCTCTCCAGGCCCATGGTTATACAAACAGAACTCACATGCTTCAACTTCGTAAGACATATAAAGCATTTCTTTTCATCAGTGTAGAAAGGGGGAAATCCCTTACAAGAGCTAAGTCCCTTACCATCTCTCTAATCCATCTACTTTAGGAAGGACTATAAAAGTATTCTCTACAGTCTTCCGCAATACAGATTCCTAGAGGCATCAGAAAATGTAAAGGTCTAGTCACAAATTAGCAAGACATCCACTCTACTTTGAAGTTTCTTTTTTTAACAGTCTGAAACAGATGACAGAAGGAATCAAATAGCTAGTCACCTAGACAGCATGAGTCTTTGAAAACATTGTCACACAGAAAGGAACATATCACAAACGATCCAGATTT
Organism: Pycnonotus jocosus; assembly: GCA_013400435.1. NCBI lineage: Eukaryota > Metazoa > Chordata > Aves > Passeriformes > Pycnonotidae > Pycnonotus > Pycnonotus jocosus. The sequence goes on from VWYP01019570.1 coordinate 949,306, forward strand.
CTTAATCATCTCAGACAAAGCTGTTCTCAATTTTCTACACAAACTTCCTCTGGAAAAAATCCCTTCAGACTGTAGGGAGTGACGTAGTTAAGTACCTAGATAATTACAATGAAATAAATGCCTGTAAAATAGCTTTTGTAATATGATTGCAGTGGCTCTCTGCTAGCACGGTCAGTATCTTATGCACACTGTGGTGCTAGCAATATCTCAAGGCAAGCAGCCTAGGAACGCTATCGATCTATATGAAGAAAAAATGTTTCAGAGTTTGGTTTTTCAAGTTCGAACTTAGCTAGATAAAGTTTGTAGTGAGTTTATCCAAGCTGACCTCCCACCCTCACTACATTCATCTGATTACTCTAAGTAAAAAAAAGGAAGAGGATGGGAGGACTTATTTCACCTCACACCAACTCCCTTCACCTGCTCGGAACTGATGATGGCCCAACAGCGGGGCCTGTTCTGCTGCTGCGCTCTCAGAAACAACTATCTGAAAATGGGAATAAGAAGATGCTTGCAGAATACTGCAAATGACTGTATACACTCCAAGAATGGGAACATGCCAGCAGAGCACATACAAACTTCTTCAGTCCAAAGAATTACACAGAGTTAGCATGAAATTTAAAGTCACACTGCAGTACTAAGTACCCATTCTGTCTAGAACCCACTATGCTATTCCAGTCCCATAGCTGGCTCTGAAAAGAAACTGTTAATGGCAATGCAACTTCACAAATCTTGGACTCAAAAAATGCTCAAGTGGAAGTTTGAGACAGGAAAAAGGAGGCACAGAAATAACTTGACCAACAGCTATGCACATTTTTACTATATGTTGGGATAAGTGGGGTCTTCAAGGTTGCTATCGGCTTTATCAGATCCTGTCAGAGATGCTTCTAGCTCTGCCCATGACTGTGGAGCATTGTTCTTTATTGCCTCTATAAAAAGCTGTGTCTGGTGCTTCAGCCGGTCCAGCTCAGCCTGCGTCACCTGGTTCTGATGAATGAGTTCCTTGGTCTTTAAAGTGATTTCCAGCAATCCCGACCTACGTAGCACAACAAGAGTATTCTGAAAGCGTCTGCACTTGCTTTGTTGTTGCAAGAGCAGCTCAGGGGTAGTGCAAATCTCTTCTGGTATCAATGGAGGGCTCCACACGGCAGAAGGCATTGTAGTCTGTGACGCACTCTCGCTCTCATGAAAGGTGCACTTTGTTGCCTGCAGAGTTCCGAAAGGCAAGAGGGGAGTCAAACCTGGCACTTTCTGAGCATCACTGGAAACACGATGAAGACCAGGAAGAGCTGACAGTTTTCCACTTGTCACCAGAGCTGAAGAATTTTGCTGGTTAGAATCCTGAGGGGTTTTAAAGCTAACTGGTAGGTGGGAAAAAGGACTAGTAGGCAAGCCTGTGCTCATCAGTACAGGAGAAGTCTCCATCTTGGGTGCTTCCGTGCAGAGTCGTTTATGGCAAGTGGTTTCCTGACATTCTTCTAGATCAAAGGAATGATCTCTTTTGCAGGGCTGTGGTGCTATTTTGGGAAAAGAATTCAGGATGGGCAGGTAATTAGTGGAATCATTTCTCTTTTTTCCAACAGGGTGAGAATTAATGGGAGGTGGGATTGATGGACGAAGAAACACTAGCTGTGGTTGAGCTGGAATCACTTCAAAGGATGGCTGCACAGTCCAAGACTGGAGCTGTGATGAACTCCCCTGAGAAGCACAAACAGGAAAAAACCACAAGTCTTACAAAAGTGTTATAGAAGACAATAAAAACAAACTTGAACAGGTGAACTGTGCCATTTTCCCACATTTTATATATACTGTCCAATTAACGTGTTATGAAGAGTTTTCTATCAAACTCATCCTTCTCCTTCTCTGACAATGGACCATAACACTGGAAATAAAGCTGTAATCCATAATCCTTTTACTATGCAACAGCAGATCTATTTAAAAACAATTCAATCTGAATTTATATATGCTTTGCTAAGTGAGAATTAAAGTACAAGCTTATATTGTAAAATGTTCATTAAAAAATTCAATCCAGACTTGGGGTCAAACTACAAGTGCACAGGAAAGGTGAAAAATAATTAAACTTTCTGTTATGAAGTATCTTGAGTCAAGGAAAGACTGCAGAGACATTGTAGCAATGATTCAGGCTCCCTCTTTGTTGAAAGGTAGCAAATCAAATCTTCCCTTATAGCAAGATTTTGAGATGGTTATTTAAGATACACAACATCTGTTCAAGAAGTCTTGCAATTTGAAGTACAATATACAGTTTCAGTAAATATAAAATAAAATATATAGTAAATAGATGAAACAGAAAAAACAAAGGCTGAATATCAACTAATGCAAGGAGAAAAGCCTGCAGTAAGCCCAGAGGAGTTTAACTTCGTACCTCTGTGAAACAGTGCGCACCAATAAACCTCAAAAGCATTTTATTTCAAGAACAATGCCCAAGGCTTTATTCCCTCCCACAAGCCATAGTCTGGAATAGAGGGGAAAACATCCATTTTTACAATACATTACCTCTTTTTCCTCCAACACCTTACTACACATCTTCATGAGCTCTTCTGGCCAAAAACATGACTGCTTTTCTCCAAAGATATCAAATGGTCTAGTAAGAGACACTATTTCTTTCTAAAGCAAAATCTCACTTCTTAATATATTTAAGCCATCACCACTACAATGATACTAATATATTGTCAGCTGCTTTTTCAATTCCTTACAACTAAGAACACAACTGGCAGGCCTGCTGAAGGCAGTTTTCAGCTACCACAAATACATATTATTTTTAGTACTATATTAAGTCATCTGAAATCTATATCCTTTCCACTAGTCTCATAAGTTTTAAACTGGCAAATGGTAACAGGCTTTGCTAAAGTCCATTCCCACAGTAAAGGACTTGGAACTTACCAAAAGCAGGTATTACCCACTGATTAGGACACTGAGACTTGGAGATAAGATTCAATTACCTACTATGACACAATGTTTCTTTGGTTCAGTGGGAAAGATGCTTATGGAATAGGGGTACAGAAGAGCTACCTGTAAAAATAAATATTACTACCTTAACACAGAAGAAAGAACATTCAAAAGAGAAGTATCTGGAGATGTAAGGAATGAGGAAACATATGAATACTGTAGCTATATATACACAGGACAGAACACTTAGCTGTAGGCGTAAGGAGCAAGGGTTTGGAGCCAGGAATTGCCATTTACTGCACGGCTGAACAGCACCCAGCACAGCAGAGCCCCATAATAATTGAGGAGAAAAGAGCTGTGGTAACTGTTTATCTTGTTTCTTCCTATCTCTGTTCTTTCTTCCTTTCCTTCTCACATATCACTGCTGTCCTAATCAAATCTCATTTGCAGTAGAGAAGGCCTCTTTTATTTTACTAACTCTGCAAATTGTTGTGTGTTTTGTTGCATTTTTGAATGAAAGCTATGAAAGCTAACTTCCTGATGTATCAGTGTTACTTGCCTAAAACCCCTTCCTACTTATTAAAGATTTTACAAGACTTACAGAAACCATACCACAATCAGCACTGTGTTCTAGAGCATTATTTGCCACTTGATTCTTTTTTTAGCAGCATTACTGTTTGCTGTTTACATTCTGAAATTGGGCCAGCAGGTAACCACCACTGTAGAGGATCACAGCGGTTCCAAGACAGAAGGATGATGCTGACTGAAACTGAAACTAGAATAAATAAACAACAGTAACTGGATGCTGCCTTTTTTTTTTTTTTTTTTTTGGTCCAGCAAGTCTAACTGAATGCTGGGTTGAAAACACCATTTTAAAAAGATGACCATCTGAGCTAACTAGGCATAATGAGGAACGGCAGAAAGACATGTCATTATTATCATGACCTAGACTTGTTGCTTTCATTTATTGTAGTAAACATTTTTCAATTTGACATTACTGTCTTTAACCATACATACAATCATAGTTAGATATTATGATGCACGGCTCAAGAGAACCAAGTGTGGTCATTTTATCCATCTCCAACTCTTCCTTGCCAAATTTCCTTTTTGCAATACTATCAGCATTTTTTAAATATATGTATGTGTGTGTGGTTGGATTTTATTTTTAATATATCTCTCTCTATATAAGCTACTTATTATTAGTTGCTGCTTCTTATTTGCAACACAGCTTGGAGTTTAACACTGGAATCAGTGTAGGTAATGTCTTAATTTTGAGCTCTGGGTCAAAAGCTATCAGCTTTTGGTGGAGCTTGCCTATTCCTGACTTATATATAAAAACTTCAGCATTTTTTTTAACACAGTATTTTGTCCGCACATCTAGGGAAGTGACTACAAAATAAAATTGTTTCTTGTCAAGATAAAAGCATGATGCTCAGAGAACAGAACCACCACCCCTACAACTGCATAATCTGCTAAACCCTAACAGTGAATATTAGGTCTTGCTTGTTGTTGTAACAGGTTCAGTAGAAAAAGAATTGGGATCTATATTCTTTTTTCTCTTTCTCACTGTATTCTCAGAAGTATTCTAGTAAAAAAAACCAAAAAAAACCCAAAAAAAAAAAACGTTGAAGAACTTTTGCTCTGCTCCAAAAATGAGTGAGTACAGAGCAGGAGGTCTAATAATATGACAGTACTTTGGATTTCTCATACTTTCTGTTAAATGTTAAAGTTACACAGGGGGTCTCACAGATGTGCTGGAGGAACTATATATTACAAAAATACTGGAGAACAGAAATAGGGAATGTAATTGTTGCAATATGAGCCATCACATCCAATTAAATGAAACAACTATTATAGTAGAAGTACCACAGCTAACTTCAGATAAGGATTTAACTTTTTCATTCATAACGTTCTGGATTAGTGTTCCCCTTTACATATGAAACACTTATAGAACCTAAGAAGGAGGAAACAAACCTGTCATCCTACTTCATCATCTTTATTGAATGAAAAAGACAATAGCAGCTTTCAAAAGCAAATTACCCTTTTCTGTTTAATCTTTGGTGCTATTCACATAACATTCTTGCAGATGTATTTTGGGGGGATTGCTTTGAGACAAATAGGTTTAGTAGATGGAGATGGAGCATTTCACATTCCATCTTAGTGATTCCAGCTGCCTCTCAAAGAACAGAGAATCACATTAGAACTTTGCAAACTACCACTTACTTTCTGGACTGCAACATATTTTTCGAAAGGAAAAACGCTTTTTAAAAAAATTAAGAACATGCAATATTTTTCAAGATGTTATTTCTTCCCTACCTGCTTAACCAACACATTTTTCATAACAACCATAGGAGATAGTGCAGGAAAGGAGCTACTTGTGGTCCTCGGGCACTGCCAAGGTCCATCCTCTGCATTCCAACACAGCGCATTCAGCACGTCCTCGGAGTCTGTCTGCTCCATAGCACTTGGGCACTCTGAACTTCCATCTGCAGACGCAGAATTCAGCTGTTAGTTATGCAACATATGCAACATGCTTACTACTGCCTTTCAGTTCTAATATTCTGCCTCCTTCAACCAAATCACAAAGAATAATAGAGTTTTGTTCTGTAATATTAAGAAATTTAAAGTCACTATGATAGCTGTCAGACAGCCTCTAATCAAAGGGTTTGTATTTCAGGTCAGTTCTTATATAGACATTTTCTCCCCCCAAAATCTATTACTTTCTGTTCTTTTGTATTTCATCGCCAAGGGACTGCATAGTATCATGAAGGTTCCATTGCTCTAAAAACTGATACAGGAAAGCACTACAGGCTCCAGCATTGCCACATCCATAGTTCATGATGCAGGCATTTTGTGTCTTGAAATTTTCTATCTAAAACCCAGTAAAGCAGGTATCTCTCATATAAATGCTTTTTTTCTTGTTTAAAGGTCATTTTTGCACAGTTTTATTAAGTACTAAAATGGCACACCATGTCTATTATTTTACTGATGTTATAACCATTACTCTCTGGTTTATCAGGCTCTTCTGACAATATGGTAAGATCATAAGAGACGCTGGGCAGCATAATCCAACAATTCACTCATTGCTGCAAAGAACAAAAAGTAATTTTGACCTTTCCACTTCTAGACTCTAAAGTCTAAGATTCTTCCATTAATTCTAAATTCCCATGCCATTCAAATTCACAGGATGAACTTTATAACTTGGTAATGTTCTGCTTCAAAAGACTTTGGTGGTAGCATGATTGCAGGTGAAATGTATCTTGCATAGAAAGGCCCTCCAAGGTAATGAGACACAAACTGTAACACATTGTTACATGTCACCAATAAGAGCACAGCCTCAGCACCATAACACACAAAAAAGGTAACATAGTGCTTTTCTAAACCTGAATATCCGGAGTCTTTGTCAGATTCAGCTGCCGCCATACTGAAGCGATGGTTGAAGCTCTTCATTTCAGTCACTTTGCCCAACAATTCCTCAAGGGTGTCAGTAGATGACTGTTTCGTCTGAGTGCTTCCATAGTGCCGTGGGCAGCTTTTAACATCTTTTCTGTTAGTGAACTACAAAAACAGTTAAGAACAAAAAAGGACTTTATCTGAATCTAAAAGAAGTTCCATCAGTATATGACAACAATGGTTGCATATCTCCTTTTATACTGCCAGTGAGCTAACTGCAGACTTTGAGAAATATCTCAAAATGCTGAAAGAATGAAATTTAGATCAAAAGCTAATGTATTGGACATGTCTATCCATCCCAGAAAGGCAAAACAAACTAAAAATAAAGGCTATTCATAAACAACATTTATTTCAAGAACTGAAATGATTCAGGGCATTATCTATCTTATGAAAGCTTTGTTGTCCCAAGGGCTGAATTGCAAAACAAGACAGTTGTACTGGCTGAAGCTCTTACAACAATTACAGCTGCACCTGCAAAGCTGTGGTTTTGCTAACACAGCTTGTTTCATTCTCAAGAGTAGAGTAAGTCATCAGAGAAAAGAATGGGTGATCAGCGAACACACTGAGGGCTAAAGAAATCTATGCTGCTAAAAGAGCAACACATACTGCAATACACTCCTAGGGGAGACAGAGCCTTAGAAATGCCCACACCCAGAATGCAAACACTGAAAGGCTGAAACTAAAGCTATGAAAATCAGAAAAATGTAGTAACATTATGGCCTCTCACATTACATACTTGTCACAAGCTTCAGCTGCTTCCTGAGGGTAGGCAGCATCTAGCAAGACTAAGTATCCGCTTCACTTAAAGAAGGTAATTGAGAAATTGGCTAACAGAAAACTGACAGAATTAAGTGCAGAAATTATTTCTACTATTATTTGTAGAAATTATTTTCCTATAAACTAAGCCATTGAAGTTATGTCTCAATGTTAAGTTTTATATTTAAAGTACAAAACCAGGAATTCAGGAGTCCATTAGCAGCAGTATCCAATACAAGCTGCTTCAAATGACATTGCAACAGACATTCTGAAATAACCTATGCTGAAAGGCAAGTTCCTCCTTCAGGTCCTGCCAGCTTTGTTAGAAGTGTGCACCAAAAGCCTGAGTCTTTCAGTATTGAATCTTGACATGGGAGTATGACTGTCTATTACAAGGACGATGGAATAATGGTCAGCAGAAGAAAATTTCCTCAAGTTGCTACTTGCATCACTTTTACTTTCCATCTTCAGTCACACCTGCCTGCCTGCTAACAGGTATGGAACAAACACGGTTACATAAGCGCAACCTAGATACTATCCTTGAAATGGAAGAAGTGGTTTAAGTCCTGATCTACGCTTTCATTACTTAGCCCTTTCCAAAACAAATGTATTTTTTTAAGAAAGTGATACGCAGAAATGCTTATTTAAAATAAAACCCCTAAAACCAGAACCACCTCAAACCAAAACAAGAAACAGAAAAAGCTAGAAATAAAGTAAGAACATCTCATCTGCCAGCTTGCATCAAGTGGCTTTGGGAGGGGCTGACACACCATCTTCTCTCACAGAAAAAAGCAAAACACCACAACCACAGCCGAAAATAAACAAACCATAAGTGCCACTCCCCCGAGGCACGGGCGTGAGAACCTTCCTGCCCATCCTCGGGCCAGAGCCGCCCGCCCGTGCCCGGCAAGCAGGACCTCCACCGCACACCGCCCTTAGAGCCGGGAGCTCACGCCGTCGTCCAGGGCCGTCCCTCCCGCTGATCCCACCCAACCGCCCCGGGCCCACACGCCAGACTCCTGCGGCACGAGGAGAGCCCGCGCAGGCGGGCCGAGACACTCGGTTGCCAGGTCCGAGGCGCCG
>VWYP01019575.1:0-14681 GCA_013400435.1 Pycnonotus jocosus
TTCTTTGTGCATGTGAAAAAATTACAAAAATATAAGATCTTACCTCATGTTTTTACAGTACATATATGTTCAACCATTTGAAATGAAGTTTTATTTTTCAAAAAATATTAAAAATATACATTTATAAAATAAAGTTGTTTGTGACTGTGAAATTTGTGCTTGTATGTAGAATAAAGATATGCGGTTATATGAATACGGCTGTATAACTGGAGCCATTCAGCTTGCTGCTACAGTTTAGGTTAATAACAAAATTATAATACATTAAATAAATGAAATATGCATATTTCCATGTGTGGGCAGCTAAGGTCTCTGTTTGAAGCTGTGAATTTTTATTTTTCTGAAGATAAATTTAGCAGTGCTCACTCAGGTCTTGGCAGTTTATTAACAATTCAGAACATTGGTTTCCTTGGAATATAATTCATAAAGTCATTAAAACATGAATTCTAGGGGTCACTCAATATATTCAGGATTTTTTGCATTTATTGTGTTTATTGATGTAGTAAACCAATATTAACCAAAGTGCATCTTGTTTAAGTCTGGGTCAAAGTGAGGACCAGAAAGGAGGAAAGATCTGTTGTGTTGGCTGCAGAAATTTATCTCATGAAAACAAAAGGATGTTATTCCATAAAAAAGCAGGTTTTGCTGAAAGCAACCTTGACATGTGCCCCAAAGAACCAAACAACTTGAAGGATCTGAAGGATATCCCCAAACTCAGCCAAAGTTGTGCAATGCTTTTTCCTCCTTCACATTACTGTCATAGAGTAAATTCTCTTCTGGTCTATGCACTAAAAAGTTCTCATTATTCTGAACCAAATTTTACATGCTGCAGGTTCAGTATTTTAATTTTACTAAATTATGTGCATTAAAAAAAAAAAAAGAATCTATGGGGAAAAAGAGATTTGTTAATCTGATTCTTTAAAATAATTCAAGTGAGAAAGTGTGTTTCCTCACTTCCTTCTACCCTAGTTTCTCTCCTACAGTGCTTTGAACTGCACCGATGTCATCTCTGGCTCCAGATTTGCAACCACAGGTCTGGAGAATGCAAAATTAACCTCATTATGTTTGTCTTATTCTTATGGGCTTCCCTAACTATCTCCTACTGGCTTCTGTTGAGAGCATACTGGATCAGATGGCACTTGGAGTGGACAAAATGGTAAAATCATACACAACTTTCTCAGTGCCATGCAAACTTTTGTGGACTGGACAAATCTCTCTGCATTCGGCAATTTTTCAGATTGTAGAGCCCTGGGCTACTTCATCATTGCCTGAAAATAAACATTTAATCATTCTTATCACCAGCTATAAGAACTTCTCAGGTTCTTTTATGTGCTCCAGGTCAATGTGTATTGGATTTTTAGGCCCATCGCATTTCTGTAAGACCAAGTGATGCTGGTTTGTTCTCTATTCCTCTCCTAATAACTCTTAGTACTAGATTTGTTTTTTCCCTTTATCATTGCTTTAGCATTCATGGACATATCTGTCATACTCCCAAAATATTGCTACCAAACAGTAACTCTCTTTTTATGTGAAATTAGGTGTCTTTGTCACCATTCACAGTCCTTTATATTTATGTGCACGGAATTACCAGACACTTTATTACCAGTCAAACAGTTTTATAAGGTTTTCCGATAATGTTTCATCCTCTGCCCTGTCTTCACATTTCCAGCTAACTTTGTACCATTGCAAAATTTTGTTTCTTCATTGCTCCTCTCCTTTTCCATGTAATCTATTAAAAGTATAAAAATCTTTCAGTACAGGGCTCTGTAGAACTCAAATGACCTTTCTCTGTTGAAAGAACTGGTTATCTCTCCCTGCACTTTGTTTCTTACCTTTTTAGCATTTACCCATCTATTCATGGTCCTTCTTTTTTACACCAAGGCTTCTTAGTTTTCCTAAAGTCTTTGATCAAGGGCTCTGTGTAAAGTCTTTTTGGAAATCCAAATAGACTCTATCAAACAGATAATTCCTGTTCCATTTCAATTACCATCTCATTTTCTTTTGCTTTTAAGTTGATTGAATATCCTCTACCGCATTTGGAATTTTGGTTTTATTTCTCAGTTCAGTTTCTACCAGGGAACCTGCTCTACATGTCTAAACTAATATATTTTTACCTGCTCTGATATTGAAGGTTTTTTACTGCTTATTTTCTCCTGAGATATTGATTAGGGCTGCAACCTACTCTTGATAACAGATTTCAATGCCCAAGTGAGAAATTCTTCTAAAATCTCTTCTCCTTCCTCCCAAGTCTTTTCTCATATACTCCAGAAACATCAAGCTCCTTTACGTTAAGTCTCCTTTTTTAAAGTGTGTTTAAATAGAGAGCGATGAAGTTTTTAAGGCCATCATCTCTAAGTCTCCCAAATGCTGCCTCATTAACTTTTTGTGGGTCTCCACCTGTGTCTTTGCAGATATTTGCCAGTTCTTTTCCTGGAATGGGACAAAAATTAGTTGAGACGATTCTCTTAAAAACTTACTAACATCAGGTTTTACAGACCCCTTGCACACTGTGAATTTTCAGTCCATTCCTAAGTCTACAAAAATAAGCAAATAAATCGGCACTTATTAACAGTATTATAAATTATTTATACCAATGTTTCTCTCAAATCCAGTTAGTGAGGTTTGTACTCAAGCCCTCCTGCATCCGAGTCATACCTCTCTCACACCTCACACAATCTGCTGAGTAACCAGGGCTTGGCTGCAGAAACATTTTATTCCTAACTTATTTATCATTGGTTTTGTCACCTCAAAACCATAACTGAGCCATAGCAAATGAAACTTACTGCAAGAAAACTCCTGAATACAGTTTGGAAAATCACCCACTGGTGGAGGAAAACATCTCCTTTCTGGACCAAGCAGTTGAACAAGAGCTTCCAAACACAATAAGTAAAGGGAAATAGTCAAGATTCTTACAGAATCAGTAAAGTCAGAGATATGCATCACTGCTAACACCTCACAGCAGAGCTTCTCAGGAGTAAAAGAAAGGACAAAGAAAGGGAGCTATTAGGGACTCAAAAGCAGTAATAAGATTTTTTTTTCTCCTTGCATTTTCATATTGATTCTTAGCTAAAACTTCCTCTTCTCTACCTTTTTTTATCTGTCTTAGTACAGCTGCTGGGATTTCAATACAAACATACATCATGCCCTATCAGACAGAACTGCCTTCAACAGGTGATGGAGCGTGGTAGACTCAGGCAGACACCAAAGCCCCTCATAAATCTTCACCTGTGAGAGTAAGAATAGAGCATGAGGATCATAAGGGATAAAAAACAAACTTTGCGGTAAGTCAGCCATTCTCCGTTAAAACTAGATTGTTCCTGGAGTTAAAGTGCTTTCCTTGCTCATTTGGGCTGAAATTAAGAGAAAGGGATTGAACAGATGTGCTGCTGTGCTGTCGAGATAATCAACCTACAAGAATGTGCAGCCCTGGCACAGGTAAAGGTGCTAAAGTGGGGACAAAAGGAAGAAGAAACCAGGGTAAACAAAAATGCAAACACTTCCTGTAGTAGTTTATCGAATGCATGTCCTCTCTGAAGATATGTGGAATGAATTTTGAACTAGAATTGTAGGCTTTTCATATTCACACACGTTGTCATCCACAGGAGCTGGGGCCAGTGAGGGCAGGGAGCTGGAAAAAGGACGTAATTCGCTCCCCAGGTTACTGCGAGGAACTTGCCCTGCTTCCATGCTGGTAAGTAACACTGTGACTGCTGCTGCAGTTTCACATTCTGACTAATATTGCACCCAGCCTGACAGCCATTAGCCTGCCTTTGAAGCATTTCCTCCCACTCTAAATAGCTAAAGGGTTGTTCTTGATAATATTCACTTGACAGCACAACATTAGGTATGTAAGCTATTGCACCTCTGTGCCTCCTATACATGTATTTTTTTTTCTGAGTTCTAGCCATCATAAAGCAATTTTTAAGATTCAGAATGCTTTCTTCAAATATAAATAATTGAGGGGAGATTTGGCTGACTGAAAGCTTAAAGCTTTTTTGGTTTTTTTTTTTTTTTTCTTAAGTTTATTGAATTGCCAAAAAAAGTAACAAAATATTTGTAACAGATAAGACCTAGAAGTGATGAAATTCTGCTCAAATTTAATGGTAGGCTTTGTTGCAGCAGTGTTTCTGTAGTTCTTTACTTATTCTGAGGAAGCTCTGACTATGGTGTTACCCAATTTTGAACATTTTCCTCTCGCAGAATCTCTTCTCAGACATAACCAGGGTGAACATCAGTGTTTTCCCTGGGGAGGAACATATTTAGTCAAAGATATTATTGGACAAAAACAGCCTCCTGTATCTATTGTAAATCAGAATGTTTATAGAATAAAAAAGCAAACAGGCACACTTAACTCAGTGTGGATTAAAAAAAACCAGGCCACACAAAAATAGTAAGAAAACAATCTTGGATTCATTCTAAAGTTTCTTTTGTTTATTCATTTATTAATGTTGTTTTGCTAAGCCAGCTAGCAGAAGCATGAGGGCTGGTATTCAGAAATCTCACGTAAGAGACTCTCCACAACACAAAACCTCTACATTTTCTCTACTTTGCCTATTTACTTGCTGAGTTGCTCTTTGCCACATTAATTAGCACATTAAAATTTAATTCTTATTAGCTACTGAAATCAGCTGGCAAAATCTTTCTCAGCAAGCATTATCCCATTACCAAGTTTATATTATTGAAATTTAACATTAAGTGTTATTTTCAACCAGGAGCAGTACAATATAGCAAAATACCGTGTGTTTATTTTTTTCTTGCTAACAAACAATCAAGGTCATTCAAGGGGGTGTAATGAGATAATTATCAAAGTGTGTACAGTATGAGCTGCCATGTTCTAGGTAATCCTTTCATGGAATTCTTTCTTTCTGTTATCCTTAATTTCTCATTAGCATACATAAAAAGTTTACTAAATGGCTTTTCAAGATTCCTGAAAGAGCACCATTGCAATGGAGTCTCTTACCACAGTCTGTATTTAAATCAGTATAATTCAATTCAAATCAAGCAGATTTATACAGGTTTAAAGAGATCTCGGGAATACAGTATGGCATGTGTTAACAATGTGATCCTTTTTATCATAAAAAAATTGGAAAAAGAAAAAGAGAAAGAAGAGAGAAATAACACTTTGGAACAAAAGAAATATGAATAGAAAACAAAGCTGATCCTGCTCAAAGATGAATTATTGTAAATATTTAAGTAAAATTTTCCCTAAGGTTTCAAGTATTACTCAGAGGATGCAAATGTTTAAGAAAATCACTTTGGGAGGAAAGCAAGAAGTTTCCCTGACTTCCAAGGACTTCTGAAATCTCTAAAGAAAATTAGCATACATGGGAAACTACAGTAGAGAAGCTAGACAAAGAGAATCTTCCCCTGCTCAACACTTCTGCACAGTTAAGGTGTCCAGTTTTTATGCTTTAGAAAACAGTCAACCACAAAAGAAACAAAAATGTAGAAATTATTTAATTGTTACTGCTACTCAGTGCAGGAATCATTGATGAGATAATTAAATCGAATGATTGTTGTGAACTGTGTTCCCTTGACAAGAACTCGGAAAATGAAATATTTGTTTAATTAGAACTATGTGCACTTCTTGAAAAATCAGTGAAGGTTAATAACTTTTCTGTGGTTATTAGAGCCATAGAGGAATAATTGGGGCAACTGTTTAATGGTCAGTTGGCTCACTATATCAGATACCTGGTGTGTTGGGTTCCTTGCAGGGTGCTGGGAGGGTTTGCACTTTTGCTTCCTGTGGTAATATATTTATTCTTTCCTTACAATCCAACAAGGTTTCAGTTAAATCTGCAAATTTACTCTTAACTGGAAGCTCATTAACAGAGAGATGTGCTTTTATACTATCATGTAAGGGTATTTTGAGCATTAAAGAGGCACAAAAGTGGAGTAGACTGGACTGTATCACAAGAGATCAATAAACACCCTCTGGCAACCAAAACTGGATATTTATTATGGCAGTTATTAAACTATGGTCTGAGACAATGTCAATTTTCTGTAATTTTATTTTAAGTATAAAATTTTAATTTAAGTATAAAAGCATATCAACCTGAAATTTGTGATTTTCTGAGCAAGCAGCAAGACTAAGAATCTACAGAAAGAATCTGTGAGGTTTATTCTTTAGCAACTGTGAATTATTGTTACCTTTATGTCAAAGTGCTTCCTTCAATCTCATTTATAATGTGTAAATTAGTTCCTACCTATTCACCACTATGTTTCAGAGAGACCCAGGGTGGCACCTGCTAAAAGAAATAAATTTTACTGCAAGGTTTCCTCCCTGAATCTGAATCCTTCTTTCTCCCAGCAAGGTTGCATGTTGGGGTTTTTTTACAGGAAGATACTTTTGGTATATTATATCTAGCTTGCTTGTAGTTGACCTTAGAATTTTTAAAAGTACACTAAAATCTGCACATTGCTTTTCAGGAAAACAAATAAATGTTCTCTAACATAAACACTGCAATGGAGAGGATTCTTTTTGACTCTATAACTACTTGATATGATGGGAAAAAAAGGAAGATTAAGCATTATTCTGACAAAGGTAGCAGAATACTGCTATAAATCATACAGGAGGCACATATTGCATAAAAGGTGATGGAGTTCACATCAAGATAAATAAAGAAAATCTTCAGGCTTTAAATAACATCTTAGTAAATCTATTAAAGTGTTTGAATAGCCACATACAGGTGGCATATCTAATTTTCTAGTACAGGAAATTATAGCTTGTATATCTTTCAAGTCAGGTCTCAGATGCTGTGCTGATGCTCTAAGTTCCTGAGTCAAGCATCAAGTGCAAATATGCTGTTTGCACTGGAGGATCACATTCCTTTCCTTTTCATAGTACCACAGGAAATAACTTTAGCTTAGGTTTTGTTTGAGGATTTTTGTTTGGAGGGTTGGGAACTCTTTTCTCTTTCGTTCTTTCTTTCTTTCTTTCTTTTTGTTTGTTGGATTTTTGGTTGAGTTTTTTGGTGGGGGGAGTTGTTGGAGTTTTTTGGTTGGTTGGTTGGTTGGTAGGATTGCATTTTTCGGGGCAGTGGGTTGTGCACTTTAAGGATTTCAAACTAAACCAGGAAAAAGATCTTTCATATCAAAAACCTTCATGGCTACAAGAATGAGAAGATCACACCACAATATTCAGGTAGCGATAGATATAATGCCACACCTGATTTCTTTACCAAAATTACTGATATCATGTTGAATACTTCAGGATCATTATTAATCCATGAGCTCTCCTTAGATATTACCCGACAGACCACCCAAAGTTTTAATCCTGTGCTGGGAAAACCTCTGTCAGCTGAATTGTTACTGAAATTTTGATTTCCTGGGGAAAATCTGGGATGCCTTATGTCAGCTTTCCGGAAGAGGAGAGGATAGTAATTGGATTCCTAATTGCATACTAGTCCCTCTAAACAAGGCAGAAAAGGCTGCAAGAGCCTCAAGAAAGTGACAATGGAATAATACTTCTAGAAACATTTTCCAGGAACTGGTGTTCAGCTCCAAGCTGGAGTCAGAAAATCTCCTCCTCAAGGTGTTCCCAGTTCACAATTTAATGTCTCTGAAAGGCTCACTTTACCCAGATTTTCAATTTTCTTTGTTCAACTTAGAGAAGAACAAGAGATGCACAAAGCCACACAAAAGCCAAGAATATACAATTTAATGATCTCTTCTGGCCTCAGACTTTGAGAGTCCATTTAAAATACAACATTACCCAGAGCAGACAGGATGTTTTACTCTAAAATATTTTTAAAACATAATTAATATTCAGTGAAAAGAAAAGGCTGGATGAATACCTTACAATTTCTTCTTCCTTTGTACAGTTAATGAACACATTCATTCATGTCAGTTGTTTTCTTACATGTGCTTGTTCATTTCATATGAACATCCAACAAGTGCATTTCTTACTCTACCAGAGACAAAACTATTTAATAGGCAAATATTTAATATTCATGGGATTGAATTCCAGATTCTGAAAAGTTTGTAGCCTCAGTAAAAATTTGATTCTAGCAATTATATTTGCCTGGTGAGCTGATGAAAGCAGATGATCTCTGCTGTGAGAGGGATTCTCAAAAGGTCTGAGTGCTGATCTAACTTTGAAATTACACACTGAAATTTACTTCAACAGCATGCATGGTATCTAAGCAAAAACTGCCAACACAAATTCAGGTTTTACAAACAAGTGCTGACAGCTACTTACAGATATTGGACAGACTAGCAATAGTTTGTAACTATTTTATAGAGTATAGAATTTAAAATAATCAAATGTGAGAATCAGGGGAGCAGAAAAATCTTAGTTTACTCTTAAAGAAAATATCTTCTCAATTTTAGAAACAAGTAAGCTAATAAAGTATGGCTATTCTGATCTTATTCCAACTTTGTAAGAACCAAGGCAATCTAAAAAAAATACAGGGGGGAAAAAAGCATTCACTCTAAATATGTTAATCTCCAATTTGCCAAAATAAGAATAAGAAAAGAAACCCTAATCTCTCTGAATTAAGGCTAGTTTACTCATTTTACAGCCTTTTGGGGATAAGACACAATCAATTTTTGTGAGGAAATTACATTACTTTTGAATTTATTTATATACGCATGTAAGTGTATCCATATATACAGATTAATATAGAGAAATACCATGCATTCTATAAAGGGAAAAGATGGAGTGGGCATATTTAATTAGTAAACAGGTGTAATAATTTATATTACTCAGCTTTTTCATCTTCTTTACAGATTAGGAGTGTAAAATCACTGAAAGCATTTCATTCAATGAAATCAAAGCTATAAGAACTGTGTGATAAATATCAACCTGAGACTCAAGGAACACCAGAATATTAAGAAACAGTCTAATGATTTTATTTTTAAGTCATGAATTTAAAAAGACACACATTTAGTTACACTATTGGAAAGATGTGAAAATCAACTTCTAAGGGAAGAGGGAGTTATATCATTATTTCCCTTTGCTTTAATTAAGACTGGTAAGGAAACTATGTTTCTTTTGTTCAGTCAATAAAGGAATTTTCTCTTTACCTCATGCTGTTTCTATGCCTGTGTAAAATACAACTTTAGAAAAACAGATGTGTGTCTAAGGATGCTTTCCAGAAATAAGTGTCTCAAAGTGCCAAATTCTGTCTGAAATTCAGGATAAAGCTCTAAAAGGAGAAATTGATTCTCTTATACCTTTGAACATCTCTAGTCTGTAAAAAAAAAGACAATATAGAGCTAAATGAGCAAAATTATTAATTAATAATTTCCAAAGGCTCCACGATTTGCAACAGAAGCAATTACTGGTTAAGGCTATTATTGAATTACATTACTGAAAAGGATCATTCAGATTTGACAGGCCAACTAATGCATTGAACTCCATAAGAAAATGACAACATAATAAGCATTATTAAATGACATCTCCTACCTTCATAATGTTAAAAAATATATAAAATATCTGAATTCCAGAAAGTCCATTGACATCTATAATTAAAATATCATGTATGTACATGTACATGTTTGTCATGCTTGCACATGTCCATTTTCACTCTCTTCCCCTTTAGAGTTACAGGAATAATATTCAATTAAACAATACCATAGGACCTGTGTAGGGCTGAAAACTACAGGAAGGAAAGGAAATATTGCCTACTTTGGAGACTAAACTTGCTAGCTATGATGCGAGCAATTCCACTTTTCCTGTTAGAACCAGAATGTTTCCCAAAGTATATTTAATTTACTTGCACAGACTCAGCATTCTTCATGCCTTTTCCTTCATCTTCCTATGGAAATCTGTGTCACAATCTGTCCTTTCACTGATCAGCTCTTCCCTAACTGTCTCTTGTGTGGGCACACAAGATATTTACCAGCTTTTCCTAAGTTTCCCCTTAAGGAAACTTTTTCTACCACTCCATTAAGACAGGCAGGAAGCTGCTTGCGGGAGGCTTTCTGGTCCAGATGGATGAGACTGGAAATCCCTGGATAGCTGAGGAAGTCTCTTTAGGAGCTTCCAGGAGTCCAGACTTAAATTTCACAATATTTTGGCTTTGAACCTTTGTTCTGTTTGTGGACAATCCAGATGGGTTCACTATGGTTATGGGTAATTGTGACAACCAGAACATTAAACAAAATTCATCAAGTTTACCACTTAAAGCATCTGAACTACAGACCCTTCCTGAGAATGGTAATCCCTATTGTTCTTAATCATAGATCTAGTCATCTAAATTTTTCACGTTACATTAAAACCAGTCATGTACTTCAATGATTTTTTTTTTTAATTCCTAAATATTGAATGAAAGTTTTGCACTAAGGTATTCATACATTTTTATTACCTCTAAACAGGATCATGAAATTATAGAAATAATAGAAATAATTTCCATAATTTCATATATTTTATGAATATGTGGATATATGAAATACTGAAAAATGTTCTGACCTAGATTTTTTTTCTAAGCAGCAAGATTTTTTCTCATTTCATGACTGTGTACAGTGGGAGAAATGAGTGGTCAGTAGAACATTTAATTACTTTGGCACTAGTATGTTTGACAGGCAAACTTAATTAAAAAATATTAACATATTTTCATTTCCCTGTAGGAAGACATGAGAAAAAAAGAAATCAAATCAGGAAAGAGAAATTTCTTATGTTGCTTCTTTGAGACTGGATTTTCTTTACTTGGCTTTAGAAACTCACTCAATGTTATATTTACCAGAATAAAATGTGATATATTTACCAGAATAAAATGGAGGGGAAAAATAAACTCTTACTTCTCTGTGAATTTGAGTACAGATTCTAAACACAATTTTTAAATTTATCCCAGACACAAAGTTTTACACTCTTCTTTTTTCTGGAGGGGAGCCCAACAGCCAGCAGTGCATGATCCCAAACCAATATCAAGCTTGACAGGATATAGAGCTGTTCAGCTGCACCAATTCGTCAGGAAATGTTCCTCCTCCCCTCTGAAGTGATGAAAGAAACAATATCAATACCACTCTGACAAATCAGTAGTGGAAAATATGATAGGAAATAACCTGTTTCAGACTGTTTCTTGCCATTTTATTAAAGATCAAATCAAACTTGTCTATCCTCAGTGCATCCTCTTTACCCCAATACAAGAAACATAAAAATCATATTTTAATGCAAGGGAGAGTATCCCTGTGTTACACCGATGATTGACAGAAATCCCATTTCTGAAAGCTGAAATGCCAGATGGCCTTTCCTGATCCTCATCAGATGGATTTGTCATAAAAGGAAATGTGTCCTTTCATTTGACATGCTCTTTCTTATTGATTTCCAGATGACAAATAACTAGGAAATGCACTGAGAAATAAACAAACCATGGCCTCAGACTTTGTTTCATGAGGACTGGAGATTTTCTTGAATTTCAATTTAATTTTCCATTAAATGAAGATATACTGTGATACAGTCAACTTCAGAGGGGGTTTGAAATTAGTCCTTTAATTTCCCCCTACAAAAAATGCATTTAAATGCTGAACTTCTGCAGAATGCCAATGGAGTCATTGTTGGAGAATTCAGGCTGCAGTTGTGGGCACATACTGTGGAAAAGGTACTTACCTTCTTTCTATATTACTATTTAGAAAATTTAGTATTGGTTTCTTTCTGAATACTTCCATTTCAGAATACAATTATCTATTTTAAATGGTCAGATTTTAGGTTTTACTTATATTTTGAAACAGGAGGAAAGTTCCTACAGAACAAAAGGACACTACAATTTCTTAAAGGATAAAAAAGTATCGTCCACAAGCGGGTGTATTCATTAAAGACAAGTTATAGTCCAATTCTGCTAGCTAGAAAAAAACCAGTTTCCTCTACACCAAGCCTTGGCACTGATTCCAGGAATTTCTACTGATTGGTTAGGACTTCATAGTTCTTTGTAACACAGGTATGTCCTGCCCATTAAATTCAATTATTAGTATGAGTTTTAAACTAACAATAAAGTTCCATCTTGACTTTGTATGCTTTTTAAAACCTTTATTCCTCATCTCTTTTGCACATGGGTCATAGAGACCCACCAGATGTATATCATCATCAAAATATAATTTATTTGAAGACCACAAAGCAATTTTGATCTAGGAGTTCATTTTTTTAAAGGTTTTTGAAGTGGATACAAGGAATGTCAAAGCTATTAGGCTGAAAACATTTGATAATACAATTCATTATTTAATCGAGGACATGTTTCCAGGAAAGTGGAAGAATTGCCTCATAATCCAATCTGTTTCCATCAACCAGATGAGACCACTAAAACTTTTCCAATTGAAAATGTACAGAATTTAAGCTGGAATTGTGATTTATTTATAGCCAAACTAACTCTCTGAATTGAATTTTACATTGTAGTGGCAGAAGTGCAGAACTCCAGCATGGAAACTCTTCTCAGCAGCCATGGCAGATGAGGGAGCTGCAGTTCCAATTCTGGGCAAAACCAAAGAGATTCTTCTGCCTACAGCAGAAGAAAGCCCTATTTTCAGGCAAAGGTTGCCAAGAATAATTTCAATATGAAAAAACTTCCAAGACTGAGACAGGTGTAAAGATATAAAATCTTCAAGTATTTAAGAAGCAGGATTAAAAAAGAGAACAGTTTTTCTTCCATGTCTGCAACAAATGGGCTGGAAAGTATTGGCCCAATGTTGTTGCACAGAAGTTTCTGAATTGTAGTATAAAGAAAAGCACTGAAATAAATGGAGGTAAACTGTTCCATGACTGGAGAGCTCAAGAAGTGGTTTGAAAAATCAGTCACTCAGGACTGATTGACATGACAGCAGAAGCTGGACTGTATTTCCTCAGAGATTTAAATCCAGACAAAAAAAAATCATATCTAAAAGAGTATGTAAGCATGCTGTTTAAATCCAAACAGCTTTATTGGCAGATATATTTTCTCTCACACTAGAGCCTGTGTCAGAGACAGGACTGTGTTACTGACAGGAGAGTCTGGTTCTGGCAACTCTGCAAAATTTTGAATGACCTTAATTAAAAAAAAATTATTTGAGACAGGACAAGAAAAACTTTGGTCCTGGCATAACCTAACCAGAATCAACCTGCCATGTCAAAAAGTTCCTATTTTTCTCTCCAAATTGAGAGCTTAACACCTTTTCATTTTAGCAACATCTAGGGACCATCTTTTTTGGTAGAAGCAGACCAAATCTCACATCCTGGGAGGAAAGCTGTAGAGAAAATCTGCATTCAAGCTCCCTTGAAAAATTAGGACTAATTTTAGGAATTAAGACTGCATTAGGGAGCAGTGTCAATGCACATAAGTTTAAAGCCAAGAAAGAATTGTAAGAATAATTGAAATCTTAAAAATCTGCTAATTATTCGTCCAGGTCTAAGCATTACAGGGAAGGAAATATAATAATGTATTTTAAATTGCTACACTCTTTGATTTCTCACCTTTTCCTCATGTCATTCTCATACTTTCACTGCTTCACATGTTTCTCCATGTTTCTCTACATGTGGGGTCCCCACTGCCAAGACTCTGTGCTATCCTTTATAACCTAATCCCTGCACTCTTCCTGTGCCTCCATTTCTCCAAATCTGCCCTTTCTCTCAAACTAGGACTGTATTTTCCAGTGCTGCATTGTAGTGTTGGGTTTGTAAATACCTCACTCAAGAAAACATACTTGTTGCATTTATCTTAACAAAGGTGTACATATAGATAGATATAGATGATATAGATATAGATAGATATGACATAGAGAGATAAAAAATTGCACTGTGAAAAAAAAACCAGAAAACCAACCACAAAAACAAAAACAAAAAAATCTTCAAACAAATTTGTCATCTCTGTCCCCCTCTCCTTCCCCATCAATTACTGAAAGTGAAAGAGACCAGCTCTGAGTACTTTTCTTTATGCATTGCCCCCTCCTTCAGATTCTGGCTACCAAATCTGTTACTAATCCTCTCCTCTGTCTTGGGGATCTCTCATGAATAACTCTCAATCCATGGGTTATTCATGAGGGGAGGTTTTGTTTTGTTTGTTTGTTTTTTACAAATAGGTGTGAACATATGGCAGTGGAGCAATTCCTTTGAGAATGCACCAGATCTACTGCTCACAGGTAAGCTGTCTGCAGAGAGTGTGTGACTTGCAGCTGTGCAGGGCTCAGGCAGTGAACTGCAGAGCTGGTCTTCAGAATATCACTGCTCAGGAATTCAGGATGTGGGTGGTGCCAAGAGAGCTGCTGGATTCCTGAAAATCCTACATTTTATCAAATAAATCTGGGTTTGAGGCAAATGCTGGCATGTCCCGTGGTAAGGAAAGGAAAAGGAAATGGACATGATTTTGTCCCCTTGAGTTACCTGTTCATTCTCCAGTTCCTCTACAGGTTTTGTCAGCTGTGCCTCTGCCACAGGACATCCTCTGGATCTGCAGCTGGGAGTCCTTCTCCCACATGTACAAGGATACATTTCAGTTCTCTCCTACTCCATAAATTCCTCCAGTCTGGTCTTATTTTCTGCTTGACACAAAAGTTTCTCTTTCCTTTCTTCATTCCACAGTCTTTCTAGAAGACCTTCCTTTAAGGCTTGCTCCACTCTTGTTGGGATCCAAGACACAGGAAAGCTGCTGTCTCTGATGTGTAAACAGCAGAAGTAATTCTTGACCCTAAAATCCAGATGGTTTGTCACCTCCCTGCTGATGTTCCCCTAAATGTGTTCTCTATTTTATGCAAAATAAGGAAGAAAAAAAAAAAGAAAA
>VWYP01019603.1:4215-26900 GCA_013400435.1 Pycnonotus jocosus
AGGTTTAATAAGGGAAAAATCTCATTGTTAAAGTTGCATGTTCTGTGTGATTTTTTTCTACTGGCAGAAGTCCAGTGTAGTAAAAGCTATGAAATGGCCTGGTTATAGTTAAATGCCTGAGTGCATATTTCTAGAAGACATGTTTTGTTACATTTTAATCTCCACAGTCTTCTCATTGGAATGATATCCTCCCCCACCCCCTTTCACATTTAATCCTGAGGACCCCTTCTAAGGATTTCTGAAAGTGGAAGCAGAAGAGGAATCACAGCTGGAAGAAACCATACTGCTGCATATATGAGGAAAATGCATGAAAGATGGAGGAAGAGTGTTCACTGTTGAGCAGTTTCCATGATTTGACAGGATAGGGTAGTCACAGCTTGATTTGTCCTTTGAGGCACACAGGGTATTTGATTTTCATTCAACTGGGAAGAGACTCATTTCAAAAAGATGGCCTTGTAATCCAGAAATGCTTGGTCACCTCTACACAAAGTAGATTACATGAACTTCTGACTAGACTATTATGAAATCACATTTTTTATCTCTGTTGAATCAGAGGTTTCAGCTTCAGAAAAATGAACAGAGCATTTGCTCATACTCTTAAAATATAATTTCAAAAGGGAGCAGATTGTCAGGTATCAGCTCAATGGCTGGAGGATTTTGCTTGGTGGATTCCTTCGCTGTCTTTGCTGCTTTCAGGAAATTCACATCCCTGCTACCCATGAAAATGCCAAAATTGCCACTCCAATTCTTTAATGTTGTATCACTGCAACAGCTTCATATGATAAAATTATTGAGAGGATTAAATTGGGAATATACCTGAGTGCTCTGGGAGATCATACGATGGCTCTCCAGGAAAGAGTGTTTTCATGCCCACAACTGTCTTTGAGTGCAGGAAAGCAAAGGTGTCCTAATGTGTACAAAACCTATACTTAGGAAACATGTTAAAGTGACTAAGTAAGCAGTAATTTTGTAAGTTTTTTCTGTTCTAAGAAAGTTGAGGATCTTATTGTGGTGAGACAGGGACAAAGAGATGTGGCAACAGTGTGGTGAGTGGAACTCTCAGATCTAAGGAAAAGACCCGTCTTTGATAGAACATTTAGAAGGCAACAGAACTGCAAAATCCAGCTTGAAGATCAGATTTGAAGCTAGACAAGTTCAATCTAGGAGTAAAGCTCACCTTTTTTTAATGTAGAGTGTTACTAAAGAAGATTTTTCATCTTTGCAATCATGGTTAGTAACAATAATGCATCTATAAAAAATAAAGGAAGTCTTTGTTTTGTTTAAATTATCTTTTCTTGCCTTTAAATCCCTAATTTTAGAATTATAAGGTGAAAATTTACTGCACTGTGATTGTTGAAGTTCTGCTTAGTGCTAATGGAATGCACAGGCTTAGACATAACAGCAAGTAAATCTTGCTCCAGAAGCCACTTTTTCTTCTCTTTTGATTAACTTGAACATCTAGAACATTATATTAACAGTAGTAGAGTGTTGCTTATCATAGTTATTTGCTCCACAGGAGCAAGTAATTCCTGGTATTAAGGTCTTGGGAAAACTCAGTAGGAAATGGGATAATGGCATTCGTGTCATAAAAAAGCCTAGTGGAGAGGAATGAAAATGAAAATAATAAAATTCAAGTGCCAGGATTTTTCAAAAACTGGAGAAACTATCATTTTTGGTTAAAAATTCCTTCATCAAAATATAATTGCTTTGCTAACCATACAAACCCATTTGTCTTTATATTCTGGTGGAGGATGCCAGATTCAGGTTTTAAAGATGTTAGTAGCAGTCAATTTTTCTTGAGCTTGAATGGGTATTTTCACACTTTTTTGATGATTGCTGAAAACTAACAAGGTTATAACAAACCTGTTTTGGCATCGAGATTACAAGTTTGTAATATGTTTGTTGGTTGCTTTTCCAATGAGAAAAGTGGGGACAACTTGTAACATCTGGCACCTTTTTAACAAACCTACAAAGATGAAATCTTTTTAACACCAGGTGGAACTGCATGACTTAGAAGATTAAGCAAAATGCTTATAGTAGTCAAACCACTTATCCCCTAAGCATTAGACATAAGCATGTGGCTAATGCTGGTCTCAGAAGGATATGGATAGGGAGTCCTTTGAGGGTACAGAAAGTAACCACATGTTGGAAACCAGCAGAGATGGGCTTGCTGCTCTGTTATGCTTGTCTTGACATTGGGCAACCTTGAACTATGTTTCCCTCTCATCCAGGGGAAAAAAGTGCACATCTCAACCAAAAGCTTTGTATTGCTGTAATAAGTATAACTTTGTGTAATTTCCGAGCCCTGTTACTCACTGCAAATCAGGGTCGTGGTGACACAGGGTTGAACCTCTTGTTCTGAGGCTACAATGCAGTGCACTATGGGGAAATTAACATCGGAAAATGAAACGCTTGGAGATTTTAAAGCCTCCTGCTTTAAATGGGCAAGTTCCATTTCCTTCAAGTTGTAAACACTCTTTGAGCAGAGAGATATGTTCCAGCAGACAGTTTTCAAAGCAAAACCCTGACCTGACTGAAGTCTGTGGGAGGCCTGCCATGAAGGTCACTGCAGATGAGGCTGGGAGTTCTCATTAAAGAAGAGCAGCTTGAATCCTGCTGTCCCCCAAAACTTTCTTCCTTGTTCTGGAAAAAGCCACTTAATACTGATGGTTTATTCATCTTGTAAATATGTAAACAGGCAGCTCACGATTAAAAATATGATATCCTCTCTCCTCATGGGTATGTATGTCTGTGTGCTTGTGTGATCTGAGGAAGAGACTGTCATTGGATCAAGAATCCCACAGATGTGCTGAGCGATGATCCAAAGTGTCCCCTCTTCTCCAGATCATGAGCTGCTGGCACATACTGATCTACTTCTGAAGAGCAACTGCTTAAAACCACAATTGACATATAAACGTATCAACAACATATCAAACTTGAACATGTCTAGAGTAGTAGTTCTCAACCTGTGGACTGAAAAGCTGTGTGGGACTGGGTCTTCTTTCAAAGGGTCAGTGAAAAGTGACACAAGAAAGCAAATCTGTAAAAGTTTTATAACAATTAGTGTTGAAGAAATTGGTCTATCTTCCCACTGGGAATTCTGGCATTCATATGTTGGAAGGATATTGAAAACTACTGAACTAGAAGACAAAGAGTTAAGAAACCAAAGATTAATAATGTGTTTCAGAAAAAATTCAAGCATGACTTTTATTTGTCAGACCATGTGTTAACCTAGGATAGGGAGCATAAAAAATGTAAGTGTCTTTTCATTTGGCAGGACAGCCAAAATTTCTTCAAAGCTATACCCATGTGTCAGAGCAGAAGTTATCCTTTTCTAGATTGGTAGGGTTATTATTATGCAGTTTTCTGTGTCCCTCTAAAGAAAACAGCCCAGCAAATGTTTTGTCTCATTTCACATATTTTCACAACTGTAATTATATGCATGGTAGCAATGCAAGTAGTTATGTTTGGTTCTTTCTTTCTACATGAATATACACAGTTCTTCCAGAAAGAGTGCCCTGGTTTTATGCAAGAGTGTAATTTCTTTGTAGGGAATGGAGATGGTTTCTCCCATTTAACCTACCTGTTTCCTTGCCATCCTTCTAACAGAGTAGACCGTAGCAATTACTGAGCCTTGAGGAAAATCTCTCCAATACGGGCCAAACACTGCAATTTATCTGATGCCTTGGTCCCCTTTTCAACATATATTTTGGTGATACTGACCTCTTTTATTTTTTTATGGTTTCTCTGAAAATAAATATGCAGGATCTCTGCAATGTTTTGTCTGCCAGAAATTTATAGGCTTTCTAGTGGCCTTTTGAATAAGCTGCTCCTTGGTGTAGCTAATGGGATTCTGCCTTCCCTTTCCTAGGTGCACACAGAGAGAAGTATCTTGCATGTAACACAAGCTGTTTTCAGGTCCATTTCTTACCAAGTGACCCATATTTCCTTCCACAGGCAGAGTGACACAGTCAGAGCCTGTTGTCTAAAGAGATGCAGTGAAACCTGGGGAAGGACCACATCTGTTTTGACTAGAGAACTGTATTTCTGAGAGGCAATTGCAGAGGCAAATTTTTTGTGTTCACAGGAATGCAAATTCAGTTCACAGGTTGTAGAAAATGTATTTTTGTGCAGGCTGGATACTGCTGGCACCAGTGTCACTCCTATGGATAAGGGAACATGAGCACTGCTTGAAGCTCAGTGACAAACCATCCACTCGGAGAAACATCACATTTAAAAGCGCTTGGAAGGAGATGACAAAACACATTTCTAGTTAGAACAGATCCAGGACAGCTCTGTGTGCAGGAAACCTTTGGGTTCTATCCTTAGATCTTTTGAGATGGATGACACATATATTAAAATAATTGTACCATATATCTGAGGAGCATTAAACATAATGATAACAAGCCCTGCAATGTAAACATTGACTGATAGTCATTCAATGTTCAGTACTTGTTTTAAATGGCCTGCTGGTTGTTCATACAGATCAAGATCACAGAGCTAAACCATTCGTCCTCATATCCAAGGCAGATGGGAGTGAGAAGTATCAAGAGTGGCTTCATATCATAATTTTATTCCATTCTATGTCTTTTCAGGCACACTCATCTCTAACCTAACATGCCCTCCCATTTGGGATCAGGACCTGCTATAGATAGCTCACCAACAATTTTTTGCATAAAGAAAAATTTGGATATATGTAATTCTCCCATTAAAAATTCAGTGAATTAGTCATGTGTTCCCATTTTGGTGAGGAATAATGTTTGATGGAGTTCATGATCTGTAGAGGAGTGAAATTATGAAAAAATAATAATGAAAGCAAGATTTCTTTCTTTCTTTTTTTTCTGCCTTTAGTTATATGAATGTGTTGTTTAGTTACCTCTCTGTATTTGGGAGGTCTAAGTGGAGTTTTAGAGAATTTTCATTCAAGGCTGAAATACCATCAGATAAATCCTTAACTGCAAGCAAAGTACCTTGCTTTCGTAACAGGAATGTGCCTGACTATCAAATAGTAGGCTGAAAACCTGAACACAGTGAGTCCTACTGTTATGTGTAGAACCATTAAGACATAATACATATGGAGCTCAGCCTTCACTGAAAGAATTTATATGCAGAGAAAAATCCCTCTTCAGAGTAAATTCTTAACAAGTGCAATGTGTTTTGTGAACTCTAAAGTAACTAAAATGAGAAAGGAAACTTACATCTTCATCTGTTTTTGTTCTCACCAGTAACCCTTTATATCCTCGGGAAGACTTCAAGAATGAGTTAGGAACCAGTTTGTTCTCACACCTTTTCAATGGTGCATTGGATGTAAAATTTAGGGATTTTTTCTTAGATATCAGTACCTTGGATGTGAGCTCTGATACGGCCTGGATAATCAATTTTCACAAGGTGAAACAGGGGCCAAATCTTGGGACTACTCACTTGAGTGGGGATAGTTGGACACTTTTTCTTTATATTGAAGATAGCATGAATTAAATATCTCAGGTGTAGGTAGTCAGCAGGAGATGGCTGGAGCTACAACCTTTGAGGACAGGATGCCTTTCCTGTGAGATGCTTTGAAAGAACAGCTGGGCATGATCTTTGCACACTCAAAGCAAGGAGAGAATGCCTGAAAAAGACATTCATACCAGTGCTCCATTTTAAGAATTGATTTTAAAATATTGCAATTAATTTCAGAGAATAACATAGAAAGGCCTCTGTGTCTGAATATAGGACAGTAACATATTTCTTTTCCGGAAAACTGCAACAGCACCAACGCCACCCTTAACACTTTTTCAAATGTCAGCATTTCTCTCTTGAATTCGAGATTTCAAGGTCCACCCTCTGAATGTTAGTCTCAACATATTGGTGAAGCTTTAAGCCCTGTGCTTCCTAGGAGAGGATGTTTTAGTTTGTGTGCAGGACTGCAGCAGGGTGCCCAGATGCACTTATTTGTGCTAATATGTGTACACTTGACAAAGCCTGAGGGCAAAAGAACTTCAAACATTCATTAAGGCACTGCTAAATGGAAATCAAACCCAGGCTCTCCAGTACAAGTTTTTAATAAGCGTTTTCAACAGATGTTGGGAGGCAAAAAATGCTTCTCTTGTGTAGAAAATTATTCTTGACTGCTGGAAAAGCCATTTCACCTAGGAAAAAGGGCAATACCTGAAATCCACTCTTACTGAGGGAATTTTAAAAAATAAACGTAAAAAAAAATCTTTAAAGTGAAGTCTTGTAAGATACAGAGGTTTTCTCTAACAAAATAGGGGCAGGATGTCTAAAAGAGAAAAATGAAAGATTTTTAAAATCTTATGTTTAATTGTATCTGGTTTAGTTTGTGACTTTTTAAAGTTTTATACTCTCATACTTTAAGGAAAGGGAAATTTGCCTGAATTATGCCTTTGTATTCACTATTTCCCTGCTGAATTTACTCATGCCTTATTTTTATTACATCTGGAGTAGAATTAAAATTATAGAGAGCTCAGTAAGGAGAGAAATAGAGTAAGGAGTTCTGTAATATTTTGCACACTCAGCAGTGAGTCTAATTGTTTCAGAAAGTGGCATGGCCATTTCTAGCCCTGAAAGGAGGTGATTTCTCTAGAATTTCCCTGGAGAAATTAGAGGAAATAGGATCTTTTTCATTGCACATTTGAGAAGACTCTGTGCATGCTCTGTCCCAGCTGAGTGGGTGCAGTGAGGAAGCACTCATGGCAACAAACTATATGCTTATTTTTCACTCAGCTTGCCAGTACCTGTCTTTTGGCTGTGTACTCTGCTGCTTTAGTGAAAAGTAGTCCTGATTTTTAAGGTGTGAGTTTAGAATAAGGTTCTCTAAACATAACAATATAAACTCCATAAATAAAGAGCTGCAAACTCTTTGTCTGCCATACAAAGTGATTAGAGTAGTAGACACTGCTTTGAGCCACCATGGTTTCATCTTCAATAAATCACTTGATGAAACAGGTCAAGGAAAGACGCAGAAAAATGTACAGAAAGCTGTGGCTAAAATCTTCTTTTCCATTACACCAAAGGCTTTTTGATCTTGTGTTGGAAATTAACAGTTTCAAACACTTAAGATTTGTGGTAAAGATCTGTTCAGAAGTGTACACCATTTTCCTCTTTTGTTATTTTGCTTGGTGAAAAGAAAAAAAATGGAAAGAAAAAAAAAGAGAAGAGTGGTTTAAATATCTGGGCTTCAAAATCCAAGGAAAATTGAAAACTCCAGGAAAATGCGGTTCAAGGTTGGCAGGGGTGGAAAAACAAACAAAACAATCCCTGTGGGAATGAGTGAGGCAACAGGCAAACTTCAGAGTGTGCAGAAGAAAGGCAGATTTCAAATTAAAATGCTTACCAGGTGATTGAGATATTTTGCCTGAAAGTTTCAATAAACATGTCGACTGAAGAGTATCAGCTGTGTCTACAGAGGCTGGTGTGAAACAAAGAAACATCTGTTATGTATAAGTTTTGGACACTTTGGAAAGCTTGGAGCCAAGACTGAGGGTCAAGAATGCTATACATACAGATATATAAAATGCATTTCTCAAATGTAAGCAGACCTAATGTTCTGGTTCTTTGATAATATCCCCTGCAGTGAAATTGCCACCAAGAGTGAGTTTGCAGTGCCTTCTCTCTGCATACACAAAAGTACAATGTGGCTCTGTGCACAGTCAGCCTAGTTAAAAAAGAAGACCTCAGCCAGCAGCAAGCACAAGCATATCTAGCTGAGCAGAAGGTACACACTTACCTTTGGACTCTGCTTAGAACAAAACCTACAAAATCTGTGTTTTACCTTCACCCCCACAAAACCTGTGACTGTAACAATCATGGTTATTTTCCCTAGAAAATAAACAGAAATTGGCTACATATAGTTTAAATATCTTTGCTTTGTTTGAAAAATTAATGAGATGGATGCACACTCACATGGACAGGGTTTCATGCTGTTTGTGATATTTCACATTTTATATAGCTTGTTTTGTGTCTTCTCATCCAGCCTCTATATTACTGACTTGAAAATAGTGAGAAAGAATTAGATATGAGGAAGAAAAAAATACTGGTTTTATTTTTTCTAATAAGTATTTAACCTGGATGATATCATTCTGGACCTGTCAGTCAACACACATCAAAATATTTTTAACCAAGTTATATTGGACAGGTTGATGAACCAAAATAAAAGTTCTGCAGTGAGACAATGGGATTTGCCTGGCAAGATTTGTGTCCAGGTTGTATTAATGGCATAGCAGAGAAGGAGATCAGGAAAATGAAAACATCAAGGGGAAACAGGAAGATTTAGGGAACTGTAAGATTGTTACTTAATGAGCCACCATATGTGCTTGCACACAGCAAAGCCAGTCTTGTGCTGCAAAGATAGGAAGGAGAGCAGAGAGCATCTTGTTAAAAGGAGAGATGAACAGAGAAAAGTATAATTCCTTAAAGAGTAAACCTCAGATGGTTCTACCTCCTTTTCTTCTGAGGTATGAGAGGGCAAAAGGTTAATAGAGGAGGACAACATGAGTGCAGAGCACTTGGAGAATCCCCAGTCAGTCTTAATTATTCCCACAGACCTATCTCACCACAGAAAGCTCAAAACTACTAATAGACACTGCCTTCAGAAACCACTACCCAAGTGTGCCTGGCATCCTCTTACCCAGCATGGCTTGCCAACAGTGACCTGTTCAGGAATGGTGGAAATAAATGGCAGTGCAGCAAGGGATAATGTCTAAATGAGGCATTTAACCCATAAAGCATTGAAAAGAGGGGAAATAATCCAAATCTTAATCTGTGCAATGATGCATGTGAATGGCATCTGCTCTGTCTGGCTTTGAGGCCAAGATAATTAATCCATGGAGAAGAGGTTTTGCTGCACATCTTGACAAAAAACTTCTAGTAGTAATGTCAAGAAATGAAACAAAATTGTTATTATAGGATAACCTTTTACCTGAAAGGCAGTGATATGACCAGTGGTTGCTTGGTTACAAGCTAGTTTATCTAAAAAAGGAAGAAATTTATTTTTCCCATAGGAATCACTTTACTGTGGAAGCTCCTCCTATATTTTCACAAATGTGTTTGCTACACACTTGCAGATGTCTTTGGAAGTGTATTTTCTCATTGAGAAACAGAGGGATCAGGAGCATAAGGAAAAAGCATATGGTAAAGTCTTAGCCCCAGGGGGTATGCAGATTGGACTTTGCTCTGCATTTTTCATGATTTATGATTCTTTCAATGGAAATAAGTTGGACTTAGGAGAAAGGTTTTGTATTAAAATTTCAGAACAGAGAATGTTCTGAAAAACAACTGCTTTTTCAGGAAATTAATATTGCCTCCCCCAGTACATATCAGGAAAGTCCTTGACTACAGTGCTGAAAAAGGTCTTGTTTTTTTGGAAATATTGGAGAAAGATCAGAGAATTCGACAAATATATTCTGAAGAAACAGAAGTAGCTGGAAGAAGGTTTTATCTCTGGAGAAACTCTCTCTGCATGGCAGAAAAGAGAAAATACATCTGTCCCAAATTTTCTACCATAAAAGCTGATAGAAGATTTTGGTGCTGTCTCATCAAATAGCATTCACCAGTTTTTTAAAACCATAAGTCTTTGATTTTTGGCACAGCTTGAACGGGCACTGTACCTCAAGACCTGAGCACAGCCATCAGTGGGGAAGTCCTTCTGAGCCTCAAAATCCTGCAGGGAGCAAAGGTGCTCCTTCAGCACCACTGCTCAGCACACTGGAGTCCACAAGAGCCATTTTATATATCTGTATATATAGCATTCTTGACCCTCAGGAATTTGGAGGGGGAGGTCAGCACCTTCAGAGTCATAACTGCTCAAATCAAAGGCATGGAGGAGGACAGCATCTTTCTGTGCACGACTGCTAAACTCAAAGGTTGTTGTTGTTGCAGTGAATATAAACAAATTGATATTCCTTAATGTTTGTCTCCAGGCAAAGTTCAGATGGACTTTTCCTTTGAGACACATAGATAGTGTGGATATTTTTTCTCATCAATGGTTTGCATTTTGTAACAGGGAGACTATTATTATAAAACATCTTTATATTTCTCATTCATGCCACACCTTATTAACTCAATCCTGTATCCATGTTAGTAGAGATCCTCTCCAATTTGCTTGGCTCTTAGATGTTCAAGATGGCAACATTGACCAACAGTGGGAAGATAAAATTTATATTTTACTTAAAAATGAGTAATAAAAACCAATGCATTATGCACATACTGATGAAACACAAACCAGTGATCACAGCATGGGTGTATGAATCTCTAAGTTAGATTCTGTATATGTAAAAATAACTTTCTTCCTTTAGGCCCCACTTAAACCTAGAGGAACTGGATTTTACTTTTGCAGAGCAGAGAGAATACAACATCAAACTTACCAGATAGGCTGATAGTTTGTATTAATGAGGCAGTGCTGGTAGGCAATTACAGAATTTTCTTTTGGGCAGTATACACACATCCGTTGGACTAAGGATAAGACGTTTAGTTTGCATTTACAAGTTAAGCTGCAGCTTTAACTTTACATGGCTTTTAAAATGCCATATGCTGCCAGCTTATAGAGGTTAAGATTTCGCTGCAGAATAGCAGGCATTCTTCTGCAAGACACTTCACTATAATTTATGGGTATTTAATGCACTTCCAGAGGACAAAATTATGTGTACAATTCTCTGAGCATGCACTAATCATCTCAAGAACCCCAAGAAGTTAAAACCCTAGATTTACAGTAAAATAGTTTAATATTGTTACTAAACAAAATTGCGAGTTCATGGAAGGGACAAATACAAAACACATGCCTGCAAAAATAACACTGATGGAGAGTAACAGTATCAAAACATGTCCATAAGATCTTTAGTGTTTGTAAGCTGCATCTGAAGGCTAATGAGATTTCAAACTACAGTATGTCAAATTTATGAGGTGTAGAAGGACGTATCCCTTACTCTCATGTAAAATATTGGGCAATAAAGAAGTTTAAAACATTCCTGAGCTGATTTGAAATTTAAAGTTGTGCCCTGACTGAACTGGACTTTAGAGAAAGGACATGGTGATTTTTCCTGCCTTCCAAATCTATCATTCTTAATATTTTCACAGTGCCAGTGTCTGGAGCATCTAATACCAATGTATCTTAAGCAGCATGAGCTCGAGCAACTTGATATTTACAACATAAATCTCCTGTGACCTTTCAGAATTCTCTATAGACACAGAATTATAAAACACTGTGAGAGGAGGGACTTAATAATTTTTGCAATCATGACACAGTCTTTGTGCCCTAAAAGAGGAAAACCACACTATTTTATACATGTCAAAATTTGTTTTGATTCTTTTGTCTGTGTTATGCTTTTGCTTGCTGTACATTGTTACATGAATAATTATCCTTTTATTTTACTTAAGAATGTGTCATCTTAATGTATGAGCACCAGAACACTCACTCTGTGGATTTGTTTTTCCTTTAAGTCACAAAAAAATATCCATAAATCCATGAAGTTAAAGTTACTAAATCTAGTCTGGAACTTTATGAGCTGTATTCAGTTCTCTTTTCTAAAACAGATTTAATTTCAGATCTTGACCAAGCCAGCTCCTTTCTTGCCTAAAGAGCGAAAAGAACTTCTTCCCTGAATGGTTTCTGATGAAGCTAGTTACAGTAAAGGTTGTACAGATGATTTTAACACATGAAGGAAATAGATTTAAAAATAGTTTTAAAAGAAGATACGGCATTTTTATTCTGAATGCTCTCTGTATTCAAAAACCTTACATATAAGACTTCCTTAAAGCAATAGCTCACAGAAATTGTGTGAATGTGTGTTATTACGTGTGCAAGATAGTCCAGACAATTCTAGAGCCTCACAGGGACAGATACTGAAAGAGACAAAAATAACTTTGAAATCCTGTTCAGAGGCACTACAGATTACAGTTGCCAAGTGGACGAAGTGTAGTAAACCTGAGAAACTCAAATTTACATATAACTTGTGGGGGGTTTTTCTATTAAATTATGGACAGGTATATTTGTGTTATTGAAACAGCTGTCATTATACCTTAAGTGCTATTTCAAGGGCTGGAAGGAATCTGCCTTTAAAATTTTTTAATCTAATTTAGGGCTTGAGAGACCAACATGGCTTAATGTTAACCACATGATAAAAACTGTAGAGTATCACTACACATAAAAGTCATTATCTGAATTTTACAGGCTTGTAATTTTTGGAAAAATTCTGGTAACCTTACATTATGTGTTTACCTTATACTGACGACATATACTCTCAAACTCAGCAGTCCCATAGCTTTTGTCTAAGATTGGAGTATAAATTTTGAAAGTGGCGAATACATAACATTTCACTTGAACTGCTCTTTTAGTTCCTCCTCACAGCAAGGTCATGCAAGCCACGTGGTTTTTGAAAATCTCAAGTATCTTTTTGCAACACACGAAGGCTCACTTCTATGATTCTATGAGGGTATTCCTCACAGGGACATTTTTCTTCTCCAAGCTTAATTCCTAGTTCTTAATTTCATCCCTGTGTAACATGCTAAGTGTCTGAGTTACTGTGCAAAGACAGTGTAACTTACATTGATTCCTCCACCTTGAAACCTGTGGTAGGATCTGGAGGCATTTGGATGTACATACAAACAAGAACTGTGCAGCAATCAATAGCACAGACAAACACTGATGCTTTTTTCCTGGAAATGGAAAAGGGCATGTTCCTGATGCAATAGCTTCAGGGCTTGATCTTTGCCAAATGAAAGTCCGTGTTCAGAAACCAGCAAGGGGTAACTCAACTCCTCGGTAAAAGAATTGTGAAGCCACAAGCAAAGAAAACAAGGCCGTGTGCTGTAATCAGGTGTCATGCCAAGTTTTCCAACTGCCTCTGTATCTTCTGACTCTTAAAAAGTGAAGGGAACTAGCATGTGTGTGCAAATGCTGACTGTTGATCTGTGGTCTCCATCACTGTCATTCCTGAACACCAGCACAGCCTATAGAAACTGTCTTTAATCTTTCCTACACTTATCTTTTTCCTGGAAGCTTCTCCCATTGTGTGTTCTGGGAAATGTCTAATGCATTAGCAGCAAGCACAGCTGACTTTAGCAGTTCTGAAGCTGAGCACTTGTCAATTTTAGTTTGGGGTTTTATCATAACAAAATCCAGTCACTCTCTGCTAGGAATGCATGTTCTGCACAGTCTATTAAATCTAACTCTTTGTTCGAGGTACAATACCTTGCTGTTACTTGAGTATGATAACAGCAAAATGTCAAAACAAAGTCTAGAGCCTTTTTAGGCCAATATCTAGCATGTTTAATACCAGGCTTTGGCAGCATGCAGGAAGGGATAGCAGGAAATGAAGCAGTGACAGCAGAGAAAGGGATGCAGCCAGAGTGATGCAGCAGTTTCTCAATGGTGACATTTGTTTGTGGAACCTTGAGTCCTTTTCCAGGCTGATGCCAACAGAGCTTTGAATTGTGTGATGGGGAAGAAAAGCTGCTGAAAGAATACAGAGATTCACAAAAGATGGTTCAGGTCCATTCCAAGGTAGGGGAAGAAAGGTGGACATGTGAAGGGGTATATATAGAGATGTATGTATGTATATATATGTATATATACATATACACGTATGTGTGTGTGTGTGTGCGTAAGAGAGACAGAGGCAAATGCATACTTTGGATGTCAGCTGCATCCCTCCAGATGCACACTGAAATAGAACTGTGCTTTGTTACAGTGTTAAAGCTGCAAACAGCTGGAGACCTTCTGAGAAGAAAAGGGAAGATTTCCTGAACGTGAAGAGTGCTCCAGTAAGGATAACAGCATTGGTTAAATCTGGCACAGTGACTGTGGGACTCCAAAATGCTCCTGGCCATGCCATGCAGGTAGTGGCCCCAGAGACACTGTCTCTTATCAGCTGTGGCCTTTGGCAGCAGGAGTGCCTCCCTGGCTCCACAGCTTTCTGTCCCCACTGGCCAAAAGAGCTTGGAAAACTGTTTGCGAGATTTGTTTCCAAGGGATCCTTGAAATAGTACTGTAAAAACTTTGATGGTGACTGAGTGATCAATCTTTGAGAGACGAATTTAATTTCTTTTTTCTTTTTTTTTTTTTGGTCTTGTGAAAAGGCAACTGTAATGTGGTAAATCTCAGTGTTGCTGATGAGGTTTTCTTCTTCAATAACATAAAACTTTGCTTTGTGTCTAGATGAAAATGTCCCTGTCACTTTAGGGCAGGCCTTTGCATTAAATGCACTAAGAAAAGATCAGAGTAAATGGGCACACAGAAGAGACAAGAGGTCTCTTTGTTTAACCTACATGCAAAACTTGATTGAAACACAGCACCTGAAGTAAAATAATTTCAGCCAAAACAATACAGCACTATGTTTTGTATTAAATAGATATATCTAGAGTGATGGTGGAATCAGTGAAAACAGAACCCTTTCCAGAAAAGATGGTTGCTGCAGTTTTTATCATTTGGCTAGGTTTTAACAACACATTAGGATCTCAAACGTTCTTAAAATTTATTTAGTTGGGTTTTTTTCTTTTTTTAATGTCCAAAAGGTAATTTTTATTTCGGTCAAATACAGCATGGGTCACAGTTGAATCAACTTATCAAAGACATAGTAAACTATATTCAGCAGCAAACCAAACAACAAAGCAAGGTTACTCATGCAAGGACCCAGTAAGAAGAC
This sequence comes from Pycnonotus jocosus, assembly GCA_013400435.1. NCBI lineage: Eukaryota > Metazoa > Chordata > Aves > Passeriformes > Pycnonotidae > Pycnonotus > Pycnonotus jocosus. Next base: position 18,852 of record VWYP01019603.1, read on the forward strand.
TTAACTTCCATAATGTGACACACAAAGGACCGAAAACCCATTATGGGTGTGAGGTCAGCAAACAGCCCTGCCACTGGTCCTCCTTTTAGTAACAGGATTTCAATTATTACAGAAGCTTTCTCAGCATTTAATGAACAGAATAAATGAGCTTTAGGTGGGCTGGTGCTTGAAGGAGCCTCTGAGAATACAATAGTTGCTAACAGACATTGCTGAACTGCTAAAGAACCCAGGGACTGAAGCCTTGACCCTCTTTTCTTAATGGGGTACCCAGTAAGGAAACAGGCATCCCGGGAGATGCTCCAACTGGATTTATGTGCCTTTTGCAAAAGATGCCTCCAGGTCACCAGCCAAAGAGGTGACAGCCGCAAGGCCCAGGATCTAAACTGGAGAGAGACAGATTTCTTTTTCTTTGTCTTTCAGGCTTAGCAGTGTGAGATCTCTTTCCACACAATAGTTTCTCTCAAGCTTTGCAGAGGCCTGCATTGCTTTTCCCGATTTACACATGGCAAAAATTCAAAAAATGTCTAACTGAGTTCAATTACTTTTTTTTTTAAAGTGTCATATTATTTTTTTTCTAGTTTCCATTTCCTCCACCAGAAAAATGAACAGTATTTATGCAGTATCAGATTTCCTGCTCTGAGGTGGAAATGATGTGCAGATGATGTTTTGCAGACATGGCCTCACAAAGGTTTCATCCACAAAGCCTCCCAGGCATGCTGCAAGGAGTGCTGAGGCTGTATGCTGGATGAAGTGGGAATGGTTTCTCATTAACTATTCTAGAAAAGTATGTCAGCTCTATCAATCTTCAGCTCAAGTGCATACTACAAAATGGCCTAGGACCCAAAACAAATCCCTTCTAATAATATAGGAAAAGACTGATTATTTGTTTTCTCTTCAGCACATAGCATAGAATGCTTACAACAGGGCAAAGAATCAAGTAAACAAAATTAAAAATTGAAACACTGTCCTGTCCTTTTTAAAGGTAGTAGTTACAACAGACACAGTTTCTCGGGAGCCTGAGCTGGTCACAGGTCTCTCTAGGAGGGCAAGAAAGAAATCAGCAAACCATAGACTCATCCAACAGCCCAGGCTGGAACAGATCCCAAAACATTGCATGGTCCAACATTTTATGAGAAATACAGCCTGGATGAGATTACCTATCACTCTGTCCAGCCACACCTTGAAAACCTCCAGTGATGGGGCCCCACCCGTCCCTGGGCCAGACTGTTTCAGTGAATGAATATTCACACCATTAAAACTTTCTTTCCTCTGAAATGTCAAAAAGGGATCCTATACTCAGGAAGTAAATACAATCAGTACTTTTTTATTGAATTTCAAAACACAGCCCCTTTGCAGTATGTTATAAATCCACGAGGCAGGAGACAAACTGATTTTAACTCCACAGCAAAAGCAAGGCCTTGAATTTGCAGCTGTGTTTCAGCACGCACAAGTACCCAAGCACAAATGCAAAAGGACAGTGGGATATATAACAAATAAAAGTAAAAATCTTGTTCAACTGAGATGTATGCAACATTGCTGCTGTTGTGTTCAGTATACTATATCAGTGAACCCAATTCTTCCATTTTTTCCACTAAATACTGCCCAGAGCCACGGAGTTGCGGGACCTTACTGCAGAAGCAGATGAGTAATAGTGGCTTCTGTTTGCTCTTTCCCTTGTCTTCTCCTTGTCACACCTTCCCATAATCACATCCCTAAATTTTTTAACAAAAATTGCTACCTGCAGCTAGATCAGCCAAGATGTGTCTTGAGCACATCTCATGAGCTGCCACCAACATGTGCCATCCTTTTGAGTAACTGAGCTCATGTTGTTTCTGACAAGGATATAAACTGAAAAAAAAAAAAGGATGTAGGTTTGTTGTCAAGCCCCAGTATAACTTGAAGCTGAAAACCCTAGTCTTTGGTCTGCAAAGCTAATCTGTCATGGAAATGTTCAGATATGCATAAATTTTACTTCAGAATATTATTTCCATTGATTTGTTTAACTGTGTTTTTAAATGTTTTAAAGTATTTCCTCTTTCTATTTCACAAGTGCTGCATGTAGCTTCCTGCTTTGCTGTGGTTTAGATGCCTCCTGAGACATGCAAGTCTCAGCTGAGGAGTTTGGAGCAGGCCTCACTGAGCTTGCTGTGATCATCCCCTCAGGATTCGTCCCTCCCTCTGGCTCCAGCTGTATGTTCCCACCAATGGTTCCTCTCTCCTGTGAGCCCCCCTCTATGGGCCCCAACTGTGCCTAAATGTACCTCATTTATTACCCATGTGAAGCGGTAGGTGCCTTCTGCAAGCTCTCTGAGTGTCTGGAAGGTAGAATGCGGCAATCAAAGATCCTGCATGACTTTTTCTGTAGCACAGTGCCAGCGGCAAAGCCTTTGGGTTTCCACAGGAGCAGCAGCAGAAGAGCTGGGTGAAGATTGGCATGCTGCACCTTCTGCAGCCTGAGGGAAACAGAGGACTTGGGAGGAGAACAGACAGCCAGGCTTCAACATACCTTAAAGCTAAAGCCTGTGAAAGTGAGAGAGCCCCTAAGGGAACTGCTACAGGTTGGGAAAATATGAGCCCAGTCTCATCAGATTAAGTATTCTGTTGCTAAGGATTTACAGATATACCAGATACATTATATATTTGTGATTTATTTGAATACTGAGAGTTTCTCTCTCAATGATGTTAAGACTGCTGGTGGTCATTTATGAGGAAGAGAATGTCAATTTTCCCAAAACCTCTTCCATTTATATTCTCTCTAACACTGCTGCATTATAAAATGTCCATTGCTTCAAGGCAGAGTTCATGTTAAAATCAATATTTAGGTTAAAATCATGCACAGACGAGTGTGCTTACTGTCCAGTCTGAGAACTACTGCAGGAATAACAGTTGAAGACCACAGGAATTTTTTTAATTTGCAGTGATGGAATGGTTTGAGATTATAAAATATCTTTATGAGTGCACTCATTTTCTTCAGAAGTATATTTCAGTAGGCCGACAGAATACAACAAGCAAGTCTAACCACCATGGGTTTTAAAGCTTACTTTCCCTAGAAAAAGATGAAAAACGTGCATACTGGTGATTTTAGAGGACGTTTTGTCTTGAAATGAGAGAACTTTGCAAGAACAAGGAGGGCAGACTTGCTTAGGAGGCTGTAATCTTAAAAAGCCCAAGTAAAATGGACTATAGATGCAGATGGCATCAGCTGGAAAACATTGTCTTGTTAGTGAGGAGCTGCTCTAGCAAGTAGAGCAAATGTTCCCATGTCTGTCTTTCCATATTTATATCTGGAGATTGAAATCTGAGGACAAAACATGCAGGGTGGTGAACGGGCTGCAGTGAGGATGAAATGCCAGTGCAAGTAGCCTCAAGCATATTGCACCAGCTGAAGACCACAGGATCCCCTGGAGCACTGGGGAATATTTACCTTAAGAGCTACCCTCTTCCCACAGATTTCCTACCCAGAAATGATTAATTTCTGATTCTGATCTCAGATCTCCATCTGGGGCCAGGCACTAAGGCTCACCTCTGAAACAAAACCAGTGAAAGGAATTCAAGTATCTTTTCCTGTCACTTGGAGTGTTTTGGTCATCTTGTAACCACAAATTCCTTTTCTGGCTCCAGTGAGAGTCCAACTGAAAAAATCATCCTCTTTTGCCTAATACCTAAAAATTATTGAAGCACTGAGTGTGAAAAATGTGGCCATAATCCACATACTAAAATTCAGTTCATGGACACTATTGAAAAATCTGTGTTATATAAAGAGAATCTGTCTTCTGGAACAAGCAGATGAGCATAGCTTTAGGTTGCAGTGTCTGTTATGATGCAGCAAAGGCCCTTTCAGCTTTATGCTCAAACTGCCTTTTGGATTATTCCTCTGTGAATAACCTGTGAATAGCATCAATGGTTTGATCATATTAGAGCAACAATATCTCTAGGAGGAGATAGGTTTCTGTAAGGTCAACTATGACACTTGATAGAGTGGTGTCACTAATCTATCTGATAGATGGTTTAAAAAGAAAAGGACTCCCTAACCACATAAAGCCTTTCCTCTGTAAGCATGTTTTCTTTTAAAATTGTGCCTACCTTTAAAATTGCACATTCTAGTATAATTGTACAGACATTCTGCAACCATAAATGGCTTTGCACAAAACCAGATCTTTTATACCTTGTTAGGCAGGATAAAAGCTAACTTTCTATGCCTTTGCATTTGTTTTTCAAATCAGAATATCATATCTTCAGCCAAATCGAGACTACCTGTCAACATTACTTTGTAGTCTTTTGATCTATTGACAAAAACAAAAAGGTGACTTTTTATTCAGGATAATGCCTCCCTTCTTTTCTCTGCAGATTGGCCAGGCACTGAAATTTGCAAGTTACTCCAGACCAGCAAACCTCACAGTTTAATTAAGCAGTTTGCTTAATCCAGCAATTGCAATTAAGCACTTTGCTTAGTTCAGCAAACTAGACTGGAGAACAAGAATATAAAACTGTCTTCCTGTATCTAAGCCACTTCTTTCTTCCATTCTCAGAAAGCTTAAACTGCCCATGTCAAAGATGTCATCACTGGAAAATGTGTTTCAGGCTTTCAATAGTAATGGATTGGGAATAGGTGGTGTCATTTTCCCTTTTCAGTTCCTAAAGGACATCAACATTTCTATGCAAGTCCTAATGCTATGATATCCACTCTGTGACCATACCAAAAAATGGCAGAGAATTACACTCAGAAGACTAGAGGAAGAGTAGATATCCATACTCAAAGATCTTTTCTAAGATGATGAGATGCAAGATGACTGGATGATTAAATTACTAGGTGGTCTTTGCCCAGAGAAGTGGTGGATACCACCTCCCTGGGAGTCTCAGAGCCAGACTGGATGGGGCTCTGGGCAACCTGGTCTAGTGGAAGGTATCTCTACCTGTAGCCAGAGTATTGGAACTAGATGAACTTTCAGGTCCCTTCCAACTCAGGCCACTCTATGATCCTATGATTCTATGATTTTATTGTTCAATGATACTATGATATGACTAAGAAAAATATATAGAAAACCCCCTACACAAAATATTGATGAATGTATCTAGTCAGTTTTTCTTTAATTGTCTCTTACATTAAATTTCAAAAAATTCAGTAGAAAGTGACACCTATTTTGCATCTGTAATTTATACTTATGGCAATTAAAATCTCTGCTTGATGACATTTAATTTTTCCCTTAACGGATATTACATTTCATCTCTGAGGGGAACTTTCTCTGTTCCTTTATACATATATATACTGTCTTCTAGTTAAAGACACGTGTTTAAAAGATAACCATATTTCAGTCATAGAACTAGTGGCGAGGAAAACCTGTCTCTGATTGTTAACAATGTGAATACTAAATGAAACACAGCTGCTCTGACATTTCTATATTAACTTGCACCCATAATAATACCTTATAGATGTTTACTGAAAGTTATGCAACTCTGTGTTAGCTTACTGCAAAGTGACTAGTTATTCTAGTTACCCCACACCAGTCAATATTTACAAACTGATTTCTGGGAAGCACAGTTTGAAAATATCCATACACTGTTCCACATTCAATTGCATGACAGAAGGGAAATCTGTTCACATTTAGCAGTCCCCAAAGGCTTCTGAAAAACCCACTTGTGCTTTCATTTCTGTATTTGTGGCTCTACACATTTTACTCAGACTTCCTTCTGCACAGAATTTATCAGTGGTCAGTGGCAGCTGCATGGATCAAGTCACTATCAGTTCTACTCAACAGCTGCTCTCAGCCAAGCTATTTACCACAGAAAATAGCAGGGAGTGCAAGACCAGCCCTGGTCAAAGTTGCTTCTACTTCCACAAGTACAGGAACATCAGGTGGACACACTTCAAAGCTGAGGAAATCTGACATACAGTGACAGCACAGCCCCTGCTTTCCAATACCATCCTCTCTGCAGACAGTTGCTGCAGTAAGGCCAGAGAGGAAAAAAATTAATTGCAGAGAAATTGTCTGTGTTGAAAAAGACTGAAACCACATATATTTGAGGTGCAAGTCTTAGACTAATGTTTGTAAGAACAGGCTTTGGAGGTGCTTCTCCTTGGCTTTGGAAAAGGTAGGTTTTTCCTTCATATCTCTATTGCCCTCAGTAGAGCTGGGTTTTTGAGGAATTGCTGTTAACCAGTTTATGGGTATCCATTTCATTCAGTTTTAAGGAATTTAGCTGAACAAATGCATGCCTAGACCTCAACATAACTGATTCTACCCTGAGGAGCAGTCCCTATTTCTTGAAGAAGAGTAGCTGTTATCTGCTCCCCCAGAAGAATAGATGGTGCAAAAGGGATACAAGGCAGCAGCTGCCAGCTGATGATTTATATCAAAGGACACATGGATTTTTCACTAATTTTTGAACTTCACTTCAAACTTGGAAATGAAAATTACAAACAAGAACATTACTCTTAATACTTTAAGTCGTACCATGCTAAAGAGTACCATGCTAAGGTACTCTGTAGTTTCAGGTGTTCTAGGCTGGTTTATCACTTCAGTCAGGAGAGTTTCTGTCTCTTTAAAACTGTGTTTAGTTTTTCTTGACATGTTATGACTGTCTAACTCAAGCTTTTTATCCTGGTAAGTTCGTTGTTTCAGTATAACTTTTTAAAGTGAAATGAATGGATTCAATTTGTCTTGTGAGTGTTAAACTCTTTTTTATGATTTTTCAGTTTGTTCAATTATGTCTATAAAGTGACTACCCTGAGCACATTGATATTACAAGAAAACAAAATGAGAACTTCTTTCTATGTCTTCATTAAGCCTGTCATTATTTCCTGTACTTGTTTTTGGTTGGTTTTTTTTTTTCCCTTCCCTAGCATTCCTCAAAAGCTGTTGTGTTTTGTCTCAACTGACTTCATGAGAAACTGTGAGATTCTCATGGTGCTATTTGGAAAAGTGTATTGTAGAAGCTCATTTGAGTGATTTATGCAATTAGGAAAATGTACAAGCAATGGCTCCAGGTCATGCTTCTAATGAAATCCAAATGCAGGTAATGAAGTTGTATTTGAAAATAAAATTTTTACATAGCCATCAACATAAACTGAAGCAATTCCAGACTTGCTTGGGAAAAGTGATGTTAAAATTAAAGGCAGAAGAAATGTCAGAGAGGTGCAGCTGCCTGTGCAGTTCCACAGAACTGTAACAGTTATCTCTAATCTGTCTCACCTGTCTCCATGAAGTGTTGTGTCACAAGCTTTGGTCACCTACAGCCTGGTTGTTCCAGAACTGTCAAAGTTAAGTGATGAAGCAGAAAGCAGAGTGTGTGCGTGTGTGTGTGTTTAAAAATCCCAGCTTGAGAACACTTATCAAAAAGTTTCTACTCAAACACAAAACCACAGATTGTTTTCCCACAAAACAAGATAAAAGCATTCTGAGGAGCAACAGTCAGAGTTTACTCAGGAGTTTATAAAGGTTGTGGGGTTTTTTTCTACTGAGAGAAAGACAGAGTACTGAAAAATGAATGAAAACTAATCACTGCTGAATTATTTCTTCATTCAGGACTCAGCTCTGCTCTCTACAGATGTGGTTTAGACATAGAAAATTGTCTGGGGGTTTTTTATGCAATTAGTCTATTGGACTGAGCAAGTGGGTTCACATTAAAAATTCCTGAACTGAACTAGGAAAATTTACTGTCATTGGCAAAGTATTGCTGTCAGAAAAGAAAGATTAGCAGTAGCATGCCCAGACTTGTAATACTGCCAATTTAAAAAGAAGACAAAAGTTTGAGCAAAAACTTTGACCATAGGAACCTTACACATAGAGGAATACTGAAAGAGCATGTCCAAATGCAGTAAGATAATAGAGAAAAATGTGAAATAAAAAGAGTAAAAGACAAAAAAGTAACTATTGCTGCTGACAAGTTTTCAGGGAGAATCTCCATTATAAAATGCTGTAGTCTGTAGAGGGTGCTGAGTCAGTCATGTACTACTGACAGCAAAGGTAGCTGAAGCAGACTTGGTAGTTTAAAAGTATTTTAAGAAAACTAGCATCTTTCAATATTGTGCTCCATTACAGATTTCCAGGC
>VWYP01019606.1:0-13292 GCA_013400435.1 Pycnonotus jocosus
TTGTCCTTCTTCTTCCTTCTTCTCCACGGGTGTGGGTGCTTTTCTGCCACAGCTCCTGTGTGACCCCAGCACGGCCTGGCAGGAATGCAGCCAGCCCCAGAATATCAGGATGCACTCAGCCCACGCAGCCTGCTGTCCTCAAAGGCACTGAAGAACCAGCAAACTCCCTCTGGTTTTCCCCGGGATTAAGTGCTTAAGTACTCCTGCAGGCTGGGTTTAAGCAGCAGGGATCTCTTCTTGCAGCCGGGTGTCCTTTCCCCAAGCGCTGACTTTCACTCCATTATTCTCCTTGATCCCCTCCACAGCTCGGAACAAGCAGGCATCATCTCGGGGCCAGAGCAGACAGAGCAGGGAGAGCATCCCCCAGGGAGCAGGGAGCCCAGCACACCTCAAAGCCCACAGGTTAATTAATCAATTAACACTCAACGGACAAATCCACCGCAACAAAACCAGAGCTCTGCTGGGATGGGGAGTTAAAAACGCTGCTAGAGTGAAACGCTGACGGTCTTTTAGTCAAGACAAGCTCACACTGAACCACCACGAACTTCAATCCACAAACTCTGGCACTGTGACCTCGCAGCAACTGGGCTCCATCACACAAAGCTGATGCTGCTATAAATACAGATTCCAGCTGTGTGCTTTGCACGGAGCAGCCTGCTGCTGCAACCAGCAGGAATTTTACAGCACCACTGAGAAAGGGATTCTGAGGGGATCTGAGCAGAGGGGCGGTAGTGGTGATAAGTCTTCCTCTCCTGCAGTCTTGCAGCCATATATATATAAGAGTGTACTTTGAACCAACCATAAATGCTCTCAAATACAGCAAAAACCCCATCCAGGGCTCCTGACAAAGGTGAACATACAGTTTATATCCGAACATGCCACTGTTTGGAAAATTAGTTACTCTGCTTCACAAAAGATTTTAAAAATGGTTTCCTTGTAACTCCTAATAATGGTTAGAACAGGTGCAGAGTGTAGCACAGCCTTTGAAGCAGCATCATAAACTTCTTGAAAATAAAGCAGATTTTTATGTTGGATTGTAGGCTGCTTCTCTTGACTTTGTTCCCCTGGGCTAAACACAAAGTTCACTATTGCACAAGATGCCTCCACTGCAGATTAATAAAGTTAATTCATAAGAATCAAAGGTGTCTTTGCTATCTCTACCAGAGATTAAAAGTTTATGAGAACAAGGTCAGAACATATAAATCCCTCCTGATTTCTTTCCTCCTTCATCTCCAAACTCAGCTCTCCACCTTTATTCTCCCAGAGGCAGCACAGTCTGTACCCTGGCGGGTGTGGCTGGCACAGCACGGCGACATAACCTGGATCTCCATCAGCTCTCCAGCCCCTTGAACACCTCCATCCCTCCACAGGCAGAGATGCCAGCAGCTCCTGGACCCTCTGCAGGGGTGGAACCGGGTGTGAATCCCTCTGGCTGGTGACCCACACTCAGCCAGCCCAAGCTGCCTCGTTTGCTAATGGTGTGGAGGTATCGGATTTCTAATTCCGATATTCTGGTGGTTTAGAGTCTTTTTTGCCCTCCTGGATGTTTCGGGGCAGACGCAAGAAAGAGACAGAGGCTTCAAGCTTCAGTTTCTCCATGGTCTATCACTTTGTTTATTATTCCTTATCTCATAGTTCTCTCTGTGCCCAGCGAGGTCTGTCTTGAACACCGGCCATAGCACAACTGCTCTTCCCCTGAAAGCTTGTCCCCTTTTATACAGATTATTACAAACATATTGTTTACCATTCCCTACCAATGTCCACCATCCACATCAAACAGATCATACCCACTTGGCCCAATCTCCCCAAGCCACATTGTACTAACGTCACATCAGAAAATGGAGGTGAAGAAGAAGAAGAAAAACCTAGGGAACTGCCCCAAAATCTCCATCTTGTCTCCATTTACTTCTATTATAGAAAACCTAAAACTACATATTTCTCACTCAGTGATAAGCTAAACTACTGTGTTCCACACTCTTGAGATTTGTAATTCATCTCTGCTTCGTGCCATGGTCTGTGACCCCCATGGACAAAACTGAAACTCCCCTGTTCACCCTCCAGACAGAGCTGTAAACACCCTGTACTGGGGTCAATCTTTCTTGTTCAGTTCCCAGACTGTCTGATCAGGGTCTCCTGAGCTTCCAGGGCAGCCAAAGAGATGCCCTGGGTTCCGATGTGGAGGCAGCTGAAAGCACTGCCCTGCAGCACGGGGGAAAATCCAGGAGCACAAGGAGCAGAAAGCCCTCCCTCCCTGCCAGGGAAGCGGCCCAGCCTCCCCCGGGCACATTTTCCAGGGCAGAGCTGCACAGCATGAGCTCGATGATTGAAATGGCATCCCTGAACGCCCCGGGGACATCTCTTTAAACTGCTGTTTTTCCAGCCGAGCAGATGGGGCTGCCCCTGCTCTCCTTTAAGGGCATCAATCCCACAATAAAAAACCCAAGGCAGCGCCGCTCCTTCCTCCCTCCACCCCGCAGCCCACGGGTCCTGAGCAGAACACCTGATCTCAGGTGAATGAGGTCGGATACCCTCCCAGGCCCTTGGCCAGCTGGTTACAGATTAAACAGCTCCGTGTAATTCCTTCGGAAAGCACGCAGATCCCGGGGAAGCTGATAAAACCTGCAGGTGCATGGCCATGCACGCTCCACCCAAGAATCCCAAACCAGCTGGGCGGGACACAGAGCCGTGGAGGGAATTTTGGGCTGGGGGTCTGTGCACAGTCTCTGTCAGCTTCCTGCCTTCCTGGGTCTTTCTTCCTGAGTGATCAGGAACGGATAGCAACATTTCCAGCACTGCACCTCTTAACAACGAGGCAATCACCACTCCCTCCCCACATCCTGTTTATCCTGGTTTCCCCAGGAAGGCACAGGGGCACTGAGTATTCCATGGGGGCACTGAGTATTCCATGCCCTGGCTGCTCAACCCAGCTGACTAAGCCTAAATCTAAAATGTATTAAAATAAATGAAATGTGTCAAAACCAGCATGGCGAGAAAGGGCAGTGGAAGGGAGCACCTGCTTTTACATCCTCAAGCTCACACAATCCTTTCTTTACATTCTCTTGTCCTATCCCTTTTACTTTGTCCAAACAGCTTTAGCTTTGGTTGGGTTTTCTTTCTGTTTGTTTTTCATTCTGAATCAGAAATGTACTGTTAGGGTATTCCCCACAAGCCAGCGAGGTCATGTGCAAGTTTGCTAAGAAAGCTGTCTCTCTACACAAAAGCAAATTTATCACAGTTTCTAAAAGTATTCTGGAAGCCATGCGTGAAACTAATTCTGAAAAAGCTGTGAACGAACACAGATGGAACTGTGAGCCAAATATAACACAGGAGAAGATGACCGCCTCTATGAAAGATAAGAGACTGGGAAAATTCCTCAAAAAGGAAGTGAGGAAACTCCTCAAAAAAGAAAATCCCTACAAAAGGACCAGTCTGGGGTTACTAATCTGCCACCAGTGAACATTTCTTTAACATTTATCATGTATTTCCATGCATGTGTCTATTGCCATTTCCAGGCATACACACATACACAAATGTGTGCATGTATAAATCCTGAAGATATCTGCTGAAGCCTAAAAATTGAGAGGCACTGTCAGTGCAGGAGGAGTTTTTGGACAAGAGAAGGGATTTCCCCATGGAAAGGATGGAAAGGAACTGGAAGGGGCTGCCCAGGGAGGTGTTGGAGTCCCCATCCCGAAGGTGCCCAAGGAAGGCCTGGATGTGGCACTGAGTGCTCTGGGCTGGTGACACGGTGGGGATCGGGTGACAGCTTGGCCTGGGAGGGCTTTTCCAACCTCAGGGATTCTGGGATCCTGTGACAACCCAACAATCCTGAGGAACCGAGTCCCGGGAAACGGGGTAGTGGAATCCACTGTGCAAAACACAGTCACACACCTCTTCACAGGAAGAACTGCTGCCACAACCAGAATCACCAAATAAAGCACAGGATGTGCCACCAGTCATGCAGAATCACAGATTTTCTGCAAGCCACAGAAAGCACACACACAGATAACATCACAGGTCACGCATCTCCAGTGGAGACAGGGACACTCCACCCGGCAGCACCAAAGCCAGGGATCTCGTCCTCCTGCATCACCTGTTCTGTGCCAGAAGAACAACCCAGGGCCCACCCGAAGCACAGATACACAGTATCAGTAACAATTTAATTGCCAGCACTAAAACAGTGAGATTGTCCTAACAGTGTTACATGCATCCGGAAAGGTTAAAATGCTGCCTGGGCACGGCAGGGAGCTCCGGCAGAATGGAATGTCCTGGAGCTAATTAACTGCAATCTGAATCCCTGTAAGGGAGCAGAAATCACACATCTCCGAGGGCTCTGAGCAGATGAGGACACCAGCGAGAGTTACAGCAGGCTCTGCAAGTGCTTGGCTGCAGCACTGAGGGCATGGCCCAGACACATCACCCCTCTGCCACCCGAAATGTAGCCACAAAAGCCCCAAACCAACTGGTGCAGCTGTGGTGGGTGCCCACCTGCAAGAAGAAGGGTGGGCGTGCAAAAAAAAAAAAAAAAAATAAGAGAAAAGCCTGCTCCAGTGGCAAAGAGCAACAGATTAGCCTGCACAAGGGTGAGGAGGGCTGGTTCCTGCCCCTGATGCTGTCCTTCTGCTGCTCTTGTTTTAGGGACACGCGCCTGAGAGGAGACCAAACGTTCTGCAGAGCTGATAGAGGATGCAAAAATCAAATGTAATCAAGTAAAACATGATAATCTCACCAAGCTGACAGCACCCTTTATCTCTCTCTGTACATAGATAATGCATATATATCTATACACATGTGAGGCACAAGTGGTAAAGTTCTCAGTGTGTTTAATAAATCATTTATGTCCTTGCTGAATATCCAAAATGCATTTCCATCCTGCAGTATCACTCAGTGAGCTGATCCATTCCAACAGGCGTCAGCAGGAAGGACAGGCTGATACAGCAGAGACAAACCACTGCAGAAAGGGGCTCCCTCTCACAGGTGTAACTTCTTTGAGGCATTAAAAACGTCAAAAAATCGATTGCCATTGACCAGAAGCTCCCTACTCCCTTCTACTCCTCAAGAAAAAAAAAGCTGCATTGTGCTCAGTGCAGCAGAGAATTCCAGGGTTAAAAAAAAAAAAAAAGGGATGGATATTATCACTAGAAAAACAGCAAGAAACGACCTATTGTTCTCGTTTCTGAATACTGTTGCATAATCAGCATTTGGAAAAGCTTACAGGGGTTGAAATAATTTCCACTGGCATGTCAAAGTCTGTAGAGCTCAGAAAGTCTCGAGATAATCTGATCTTGACAAATCACACCGATTTACTCTTTCCTGCTTCCCTGACACAGCAATCTCAATTTCAGTTTTGCAGTCAGCCAGTCCCCACCTTCCACAGTGCTCTCTCCCTCTCTTTAGGCAGAGGGGTTCATGCAGGACTGAGGCATCTTGCACTCTGCTGTGCAGGGGAAAAGAACCCAGCTCCATTGCTCAGGAAATGCCCTGTCTGACACAGGCAGATTTGACACCTTTCTTGACCAACTTCACACATCTTGGTTCAGCCACCAAAGGCCTTCATCTGATTTCTCACTAGTTTTAATTTACACATTAATGGCTTCAAGATTCCTGAAGGCCACTACAACTCCAGCAGGATAAAAAAAAAAAAATAGGGGTTGAGGGTGGGCTTGTGGAAACAGGTGCAGTTGTGAGAAAGGAACAAAACGCTACTTTCTTCTTAGTCTGCCTCAATGCATGGAATTAACATGATATCCCAACCTCCCCCCTTTATTTTTAGATGCTCTTTCAGACTCTGCCCAGGGAGTCCCCACTCTCAGTGAAAGGGCCAGGGCTGGGACAGAGAGGCGAACGCTTTTTCTGTGATCGGCTGAGCTCGGAATTACCTTTTGCAAACCCTGAATCAGAACCCAGTCAGACCCTCTGCCTGCCGAAGTCCCAGGGGAAGGCAGTGCCAGGGCAGTGCCAGCAGCCTCTCCTGTGCACGGGCAGCACTGGGCTGTGGGGACAGCAGCCAGGGGAGCACGGGCTGCCAGCAGGAGCAGCAGCAGCAGCAGCAGCAGCAGCAGCAGCAGCAGCAGCAGCAGCAGCAGCAGCAGCAGCAGCAGTGCCACCAGGAGCTGCTCCCTGCCTCTGCCACCCTGCTCTGGCCGTGCCCCAGGGCCCTGCGCAGGGCGAGGGACAAGGTGCGCTGTACTGTGACACCAGCAGGGGCAGAGAGGACGCCGTGCAGGAGAGGCACCCACCTTGTTTGTGCGCGGGTTGAGCATGAGCGGCTTGCCCTTCTCCCGGGTGTGCAGGCCGTGCCGCGCCAGGGCGCAGGGCGCCGCGGCCACGCGCAGTCGGGACAGCATCCTGCCTTCCTCTGGAGCACCTGCAAAGGAAAAGGGAACGCTCAGACACCTCACAGAGCCTGCACAGCCCACGGCCGAACACACAGGCTCTCTGCTGCCACAGGAAAGTATGTGCAGTGTGTGTGGGACTCCTTTGAGCACCATAAAGTAACAACCCCAAACTGTCCTGTGGCTGTCATAGGGGTTTGGAATGCTGAGAGTACAGAGTGGAGGGAACGTGCAGAGGGATCCTGATGGGAGCTGGCACGATGTGTGGGCAGCCAGCTCTGCCCCGGTGTTGCCTTACACCATCACGGCAGGGCAGAAAGGCCAGCAGCAATTTTAAATGTCCACGGTGACCCGCGGAGCTGGCACTGCAGCAAATGCCAGCCAGGACAGGACAGCCCGGGCAGGTGCAGCTGCAGAATCCTCACTGACATCCTCTGGAGCTGCCCCACAATGAAACCTCCTGGCCTGGACAACACGGGAGAGAAACGCTGTCTGTCAGCGTATTAAAACTGTGCTACAGCAAAACCTGGGATTAAAATGGCCAAAAATGCCACTGAACTGTGGATTCCAGGCTTAGATTTTTACTATTCCAAACTTTAAAAATGGAAGGGTTATTTTCAGAGAGAATATATCCTCTTAATTAAAGGATGTTCCCCTAAAAGAATTTAAAAATTATTAGTATAAAGCCAGTTCTAACCCTCTCAGGCATTAGCAACTCTTGAAACTCATTTTACTCCATTATTGATATCAAGCTCTTTGGAGAAGAAATTACCATTTATCACATGCTTGTATAAGGCAGGACCAGCATGGAATGTGCAGAGGACTCATCTCCAAAGGTTATTTCACTGAGACACGGAGCCAAGGGGAAGCACAGCAGGACCTAGCCATGGTCTGTGTGGGGACACGGGGAGGGGACAGCTGGGCACCAGGAGAGGGGACCCCCAGCCCAGCTGAACACCCACAGACAGGCAGGGACAGTAAAGCGGGCCATGAGACATTTTTAAGGAAAGAAACGATGCATGGCTCGGATTTTTAATTTCTTCCAGATGGGAGACAAAATCGAATTAAGGAACAAAACTTCATTATCTTAAATATCGCCTGAATACTTTAGAAGACCTTCCTGTAATCAAATTTGCACATAATCAGCTTTTAAGATGGCAGACTGGTCTTACGAGTTACAATCTGAGGATTTCCCTGAAAACCTTTCCAAGCATTTAAAAATATGCAAACATTTAATACTTTTCATCATTGGTTAAGCCTGAGTTTCTCTTCTACCCACTACAGAGCGCAGAGGGAAGGTGCCCTGCATTCAGAAGCATCCCTTTCTCTCAACCTTTTGTGTGTTTAGGCCTAAGAATGACAAAAGTTCCACTCAAAACCCCTGTGTTTGTTTGTTTTGGGGTAAGGAGCATAAATTTGCTTTGTGGAGTGGGACAGGGGCACGGAAGCCTTGCCAGCACTACAAACAAATGTTGCCTCTAACGTGCTTGTTCCTCCCCAAACCTGCCAGCGGTGGAGCGAGCACGGCTGGCCTGCCAGCGCTCAGGAAATCAGCATCAGACAAGGGAAATTAATTCTGTGCTGCAACACGCACTAATTTTGTGCTGCCTTTAGGATCACCACATTCAGCTTTAACTGGTTTCAGTTCTCATTTGCCATCACCACACGGTTGCAGGTCCATCTCCCCACGCAGGGGAGGCCAAAAATGGTCTGTGACTGCAGAGTCACAGCAAACCCCATCCCACAGCCCCACCAGCCTGGTGCCACGGTGCCTTCAGCCTGCCACCAGCAAATACCTCACACAAGGAATTAAAAAGCAGGACAGACACCACACCTTACCTTTCTCTAATTAAATCTAAATTACGTTGTTGCAATTAGCGAGCAAACAAGATTGTGGCCCAGATTCACCCTAACTTGATCAATTAACTCTAATCAAGGAGGCAGAGGGGAAAAGACTTTTCAGAGCTGTGATACAAATCTTGCTTTCTTCTCGGGTGTGTGAGAGAGGAGATTTGCTCCTCTCCAAGGTGTCACATCAGCACCTAAAATAATTCTCTTGATGGAGATATCTCAGACTCATAAAGGGGGAGAATCAAGTTTCATTTTCCACTGAGCCCTCTGTTTAGATCCAAGAGATACGATCCCAGTTAGTTTATATCCAGCACAAAACCTGACTGGTCACTCAGCCCTGAGCTCTCCCTCCCCTGCTCTTCTAATTGTTCCCTGTCTCTGTTTGTTCTCCTGCGTGTCTCCTCCAACTCCTTTTGCCACAGACTTTTGAACGTGGTTTAGCAAGGGCATGTCTCCAAAACCCAGCTCAGCACGACCTACGCTGACCCCACAAAGCAGGAAATCCTTCCTGGTGCCTGTCCACTCTGCTCTGCAGGGCTGCCAGCAGCTCTGCCTGCACGGCCACAGCCCTCTGTGACCCTGCCCCGCTCTGCTGGCCACCAGCCTTGTCCCCTGGGCTCTGGGGAAGGACAAAGGGACACGGAGCCTCACGCGCTGTGGGTCACCCTTGCTGGGGAGCTCTTGTTTCTGGGGAGCTGCAAGAACAGGGCTGGGGGAAAGGTCCCCAAACCACCCCCTGGTTTGAAATGAGGAGAAGAAAGGGCTGGATCATGCTGCTGTCTGGTGTAAAATGGTTTATGATGGTCCTGTAGGAGACAGGCCAGGCTTGAGAGGGTGGTAGTTTAAAATGAGAGAGAATTCTGGCAATAGAGGCTGACGGAGAATCCCAGGGTGGTTTAGGTGGGAAGAGACCTCAAAGCCCATCCCTGCCATGGGCAGGGACACCTTCCACTGTCCCAGGATGCTCCCAGCCCTGTCCAGCCTGGCCTGGGACACTGCCAGGGATCCAGGGGCAGCCACAGCTGCTCTGGGCACCCTGTGCCAGGGCCTGCCCACCCTCACAGCCACCAATTCCTTCCCAAGATCCCAAGATCTGGCCCTGCCCTCTGGCACTGGGAAGCCATTGCCTGTGTCCTGTCCCTGCAGGCCTTGTCCCCAGTCCCTGTGCAGCTCTCCTGGAGCCCCTTGAGGCCCTGGCAGGGGCTGGCAGCTCTCCCTGGAGCCTTGTCTTGTGCAGCTGAAGAGCCCCAGGTGTCCCAGGCTGGCTCCAGAGCAGAGGGGCTCCAGCCCTGGCAGCAGCTCCGTGGGGAAGGGATGTGAACTGAGGGAAAGAGCAGCACTTGCCACGATGTGAGAACACACACAGAGGACTGAGGTTGTGCAATGTCCCGTGAGGAGGAACTACCGAGAAAGAAGCAGAATTGAACAAGGAACAAATTCCTGCCCCAACATGTGTCAGCATAACCAGGATCTCTGTTCTCCCTCCAGAGATGGACAATGGTGAGAACTAAACCAGACGTGGTGGCCCTCCAGACTGAGTCCAGTACAGCTGGTAATTTTTGACTTGCCGTGCCACAATTTAAGGGGATTAAATCCTCCAGCACACCAGAGGACAGCTCCCTGCTGTGCCTTATCAGGAGGCATCTGGCCAGGTCAAACTGATTACCAACATGCACAAGTGCCCTTATCTGGGAGCAAGCGTTCTGCTGCTCCAATTATGGATTTGTTAAATGGCAAAACCTACTTTTAAAGGAAAGGCTCATCTCGCTCTTAAAAGGCAGAATTAGGTTGGCCAGAGAGTCAGGAAGCTCAGAGTCAATTAAAGCGAGGCCAGCTTCAATTACTGCCCAGGCTGCCTGACCTGTGGATCTCCCCTCAGTGCCAAGGAGTGTCTGTCAGTGCACAGAAACCTGTGCTGCATGACTCTGCAGTCTGCCTTCACTTTGAAGGGTGGGGAAACACAAATGCATTTCCAAGTGCTCCTGAAATCCTGTGTCAGTGATTTGTTCCAGCCTTTCTTTAGTGCACAGAAACTGACCTGTGTTGAGGAGCTTTTTTTTCATTGACTGAAGCTGAAATCATTATTTCAAGGCCACGAGGCCCTAGAGAATTTCCCATTTTTAGGCCTCAAGCATTTCTAAGCCAACAGAGATTTTCTCCTGTGTCCCCAGAGCAACCCCTCTGGTGATTCTGCACCACCTCAGCTCTGGTGTGGATGCACCCTGCACTCTATTCTCTTTTTTTTTTTTAGTAATNAAACCAGGCACACACTGGCTGGCTTCATCACTTCAGCAATGATAAAGCAGTCTAAAATTATTGCATTAGGCAGGCACTGGCTATAAGTGTGTCTCCCCACGAGACTTCTGCCTAAAGAAAGCAGCTCTCCCTGCACCCACCACCCTCCAGCAGCCCAAGGAGTCGCTCTCATTCCAGAACAGGAGCATCCCAGGAGGAAGGAGCAGAGGGCTGAGCCTGGGGAATGTGGTTCCTCACCAGTCAGCACCTCCGGCTCCCTGAGCTGGCCAGATGTTATTGCTGAGGAAAGTCAGCAGGAAACAGTGGCAAAACTATTCCAGGTTCCCTCCAGCAAGGTCCCGGGTCACCACTTTAAAGGTAACTTCTAAGGCACCTTGAGATCTGCAGATTAAAAGGAACGGTCACGGGGAGAAATTACTAATTAAGTGTTTGGCAGAGGCAGGCAGGTTATTTTGGAAGCAGATCTTTAGCATGTTGGAGTTACTTTTCTCCCCTTCTATTCTGAGGCAGACGGTTCAACAGGGAGCAAAGTTAGGCTTAGAGCACTCAAGCAGAGTGAGTGAGTTCATCACTTGAGGCTGGAAGCACTCACCAAGCAAAGCACACTTGGATGAACTCAGATGAGAGTGACTTCAGAACGCCTTCCTGAAAAGAGTATTTGTCAATTACTGAAATTCACAGTGTTATCAGGCTTCTTGCAGCACCAGTGGAAAGTAGGGCTGAATTGTTTGGTACCAGTCTTGGTTGGTAGCAGCTCCCACCAGACAACATCAGAGAGCTGCATTTTTATACATTAACGAACCTGACCTGAATATTCTGATTCTTAAGCACCAGAAAGTCCATTATCTTTTACTGTGGAAACTGCAGCAGCAGTGTTTTTGGCCAAGTCTGACAAGATATATTGACATTCTTGCTTTATTTTCATTTGTGTAACTAGGAGGGCTACTGCTGGTAAAGGTGAGGACAAACACCTCATCCTAAAACCCCTCAGAAGCACTCCAGGAATAAACAGAAAGGTTCTCATGCTCTGTTCTGGAGAACTGGTATACCCCTGTGCTGGAGCTGTTCAACCCAGAAACACAGATATTTTCTGGATACAGGTTGAGAGGTGGACAAAGATGTTCCCAACACCTTACAAACGGGAGTTCTCCCTTGGGAAAGCAGCTCGGCACTGAGCACAGGGAGACTGAGCTGCTGGTAGCTCAGTGAGGTGAAGCATAAGCCTGCCAACCTCCTACAAACGTTGGTGTGCACTGGTCAGGGCTTTAAAAAGAAATACCCAACTTAAATTACAGAAGAAGCTCAGAACTTATCCACGCACCACGAGCAGCCTCTGGTGCAGTGGAGGTGCTGGCACAGCTGGTAATGATGAGCATTCAATTAGTACTCACTCAACCACGGCAGGCTACCATGCACTTTGACAGCTTCTGTCTTGGTTTGCAGGAGAAAAAACCTCCAAATCCTGCCTGTGCTCAAGCTGCTGACTCACAAGGATCATCAGAACTTCCCTCCTGTGCCTGTAGCACAGAGTTTGTTTTAAAATACAGGCTCAGGTTAAATTTCTACAGATCTCATTGTGTCTAATAAGGCATTAGACACTGCTGGCTGCACACACACGGGGCCACTAGCAGAGCTGCACATTCTGCCCAGCTCTTTCATTTGCCCACATCTAAATTACAGGTACACAGAAAACCTCCCTTTGATGCTCACTACTTTTTGGAATTACCAGCACAAAGCCACCAAATAATCAGACATCCGGTGGGTTTGATCTTGCTTGGCTGCAAGACTGTCCTTTTTCACCAACCCCTTATCAACGTGCTGTAAGTTTGGGTTGTTTCTTTCCCTATTAATTATGAGGTTCTTGCCGTGACACAACGCCCCGGTTTGCTCATATTATCACCATTTAGTCAGTATTTTTTAGCGGGGCGTGGAGCCGTTGACGGCGGCGTTGTCAGCCACGGCCGCTTCTTTGAACGAGCAGCCAGGAGGCCAAGCCCAAGCACCAACTCTAAAGTGCCAGGCGGCGCTTCCTGCTCGCTCCGAAGGCCGCCACAGCTGCTCCGCTCCTTCCCAACTTTCACTCTCCGAGGCCACGGAAGTTCAGGGCAGGTCGGGCCCGGCGCGGGGGGCCCGCGGGAGTGGCTGAGCCCGCTGGGTGGGCGCTGCCCGCGGCCTCGGGCAGCTCCGTTTGTCACCGTTCTGACAGGGGTAAACACGCACGGGCAGAGCCCGGGCTGCTTCCCCCGGCTCCTGGCAGGCACCTGCCGCAGGGCCCAGGGCTGCCCCTGCCGCAGGCCGAGCCTCGGGGCCTGGCACCACCGTGCTGCTGCTTCGGTACAACCCCCCGCGGGGCCGGACCGGGGACACGGAGCATCCCGGGCGGGCTCCATTCCCTCCCCGCGACCGGGCGGCCTCCAGCCCCTCAGGACGCCCCGTAGACACGGGTTCATAAAGAGAGAGAGGCCTGTTGTGCGCCGCCGCAGTTGTATAATTGTTACCAGAACGGGATCTACCTCCTCCTGCGGCTGCTGACCGGTGAGCGATGCCGGCCGAGGACCTGTTCCTATTGAGCGAGAGCAGCGCCCGCCCGCCGGAGCTGCGTCCACCGCGGAACCCGCCACTGAATGGAGCCAACACCGAGCCGCCGGGGAGGGACACCCCGGGAGGCGGGTGTTGGCTCTGATTGATAACTCGGACAGCCAATAGAAGGGAAAGAACCCTGCAGACGATGTAGCGTTTGGCCAATGAATGCTTTATCCCGCCCCCGCAGAGGGGAAAGCAGGACAGGCGCGGCGGGGCCTGTCGTAGGTTAATAAGGACTGGCGCGACAGCCAATCAGCGCGGGGGAGG
>VWYP01019609.1:9536-27995 GCA_013400435.1 Pycnonotus jocosus
TTTTTTTTTTTTTTTTGTAAACTGGACTCCTCTGTATCACTCTCAATATGAAGAATTAAAATATATTTTATCAGACTGCTTCTTTGTCATAGCCATTGCAGAGAGCTGCATTTTTTAATCACAGCTTCTCTTTGGCCGTTTCCTTAATTTGCAACAAGCTTCTGAGAATTACATCAGAAAATTCAAAGTTTATTGTCCAGCTAAGCATAGAGATATAAATGTTAAATTTCTGGGAGTTTTCTTGTTATACAGATACTCCTTTTATGACAAATAGTACTTGACTTCAGAGTGACACTTGTGATCCTTCAAGAACCAAAGCACTGTCAAATAGTCTCAAGCATTCAGGACACTAGCTCATGCTGTACAGGAACAATATTAGTAGTATGAATATCAACTCTAGGTGGTCTTGTGAGACTCCTTTTCTTCCCTTTCATTTTCCTTGCAACTTTATATACACTTTCTTCTTTTTCATGGAAGTTTTCTCCATCTTGAAGTTATTTTGCAATAAAGTAAAAGGTGTCCATATCATCAAGATAGTTCAACAGGCTAAGAAAAAGTCAAGGACCCCATTTACAATCTAGGGCAGATTGCTGCATATTTCACAAAGGGTGCTGGAATGGCAAGCACCCCTCAATGGCTTACAAATGCAGCAAAAAACAAGTTTCCTTTTAAAATATAATACACAGGCAACACACAGAGAAATCAGTATATATACCAGTGGAGAAACAGTATTCAGCCTTTGACTGAATGTGAACTTTGGACCCATCCTGATGAGCCATGTATCTAAATGTATTTCTATTTTATTGCCACCTTTGAGAGGTCAAAGCTATTCCCAGTTACTGAATGTAAAAGAGATAAATAGATATATTCCAAGCGTAGGTTCCAAACTTGTATCTGTAGGGGAAGAACAAGCTGGGAGCTCTGACATAAATGCAGCTTCAAATGACTCTGTTTCTCATTTTAAGCTTTCTCGGTAATGTGACCAGAAACAATTTCATTACTATCCTTTAACGTTCCTAAAAAAAAAGAGGGAACACATGTACATGTACATGTACATGTACATTTTAAGAAAATTTTTGCAGCTTCCTAGTTTAGATGAGTGCATATTTGGAAACATGTCTTTCACATTGCTAAGATTAAAATTGCTTTTGACTATCAGTGTCCAAAAAGCAGGAGAATCTGATTATTATGGATATCTATTAGGCAAAAATCCGAAATGTACATTATAAATTTGACCAGACACAGAAGAGTGCTAGTTTCAGGTTACTTTTTTGATTTATATAAGTGAAAATAGTTCTTCTGAGGGGAAGAGATGTAGCTTTGGCAAGGCTGAAACTTTCTGGGGTGATGGTAGATACCCCTGCCAATTTTGGTTGAGCTGGTGTAAGAATGACCAAGTACACAGCTGATCTGGCAGCTCTGAGGAGAAAAAACACTCTGTGATGGTATTGATCTTTCACTGAGGTATGGACTGTGAGGAGAACCTTGTGACAATACTGCTTTTCATTTGGCTTGATTGCAGCATAGACAGGATATCAGACCACAGAATTAACCAAAGGTGGTGCAAATTTCCTCCCTTATTGGGAAAAGTCCTTTATGACAATGCCATCATTTTGCTTAAAGTCCTTCCAAGTAGGGATGTTCTCTGTGGTTTATTTAGCTAATTGCTGACCTCTTCTGTGTCCTCACACACACCTATAAATACATGTCTGTGAGAAAATGAAGAGATAAATGAAATTAAGGGGAAAAATTCACATCCCAGAAATTAGTGAATTTGTTTTTTTCATACTTGGGTATAATCTGTGACGAAATAAATGCATTGTCATAAAGATGCAAGGCTTTACTTTTACTTTTTAATAGATGTAACTGAGATTTATCACTTCTTTTAAAATTTGAAAGCTGCATCTTTGGAGCAATGAACATGTCTGATCTTTTCTTGATGATCCTTTACATCTATTCTTCAGAAGATATCATGGGAGGAAGTGCACAGAGATTGTTCTGGTGTTTTGTATTAAGATGAATTTCACTGCAGGAAACTTTTCTCAATACAAAAATAATAAGGGATGGAAAACCCCTAAACAGATGCTGTAGAGAAGAGGGGAAGAATCATACCAAGCCACTATTGGTCTACAGTCATGTTATCACATGTCAGATAGAAAAACGTAATTATAAACCTACCTTTTTGCATTTTGAAGTAGATAGGAGAAAATATATCATTTTTTCCTACAAAAAGGAGCAACCATCTTGATTGAAAATACATAATTCTATTAGTGTTTTGCTTTGTTTTTTAATCAATCCATGTTAGATAATGGCCTCATTGTATTAGGTTAATTGCTTAGATTTCTACTATTTGTCACTCCTCCCCCACCCTCCTTCACACCCCCATCCCACCACTCTCTGGTCCTTTTTCTTAGTGAGGCTTTCAGATGGAGGTACCTTTTCAGGCACAATCCATTTTTTCCTCTTTCTCCCACATACCCTGAGCTAAGTCCTGCATCCTCCCTCACTCCTGCTCTTGTTCTCATAAGACCATTCTGAACTAAATCAGTTCAGTTAACCAAATAAAGTGACATTTTTCCTCTTACATTTCTCAGCAGAACTGATTCAAGGTGCAAATAATGAGGAGAAAGATGACAGAGGGGAAAAGGAGACCCCCTTCTCAGGAGCAGGTTTTTTTGGCTCAACTTTCCTCATGGAAACATGTCCACAAACAGGTAAAAAACCCTCCTAACACACACTTTTGTTAAGTATGGACAAATCACACAAAGGGCTAGTTCCATCATACTTACACAGGGACATTTTGGACATAAAGTCCAAAAAAGTCCATTAAGTCCAGCCATGCATTCAAGAATTTCTTTCCTACAAATCATTACTGGTCTTTTTTGTCCATGACAATACACACTGACTCTTCCTGAAGTGTGAATGGCAGAAAAGTCTCTCTCACAGCAAAAAGTTGATGTGAAACATTGGCAACTTCTTGTCCAGGAGTCAAATAGAACAAGGAAAAAGGCCCGAAGATTTGTCACAATAGCAGCACTTTTCTGACAATGGATATTTTTCTTTCACGAATGCAAACCTAAAATCAGTAGAATTAAATGATTGGCAGTGCACAAACTCCAATGTCAGAGCATCATATTGGACCAATGAAAAAGGGTTAGTGGATTATTAGGGTTTTTTAATATGTTTGCAGTCACAGCATTGGCAAACTTCTGGGAGAGAGAAGGAAACTATTGAGAAGTAAAAAGTAAAAAATAATGTGTGAGAATAACTGCCACGCATTGACTTGGTGTCATTAGAGGAGATAAAACATGTTGGGATTTGCTGACTTACCTTCCTAGAGAAGGTAGATTAAACAAGATATTTAATTTATTCTCTCTTATCCAGTTACACAGACTGGACTATATAATTTCAAAATTCATATTTCCTTTTCCTTCTGCATTATAACAGTGGTAAGAAAACAGATGGAACAAGCTTGATTTGTAGCACAATCCTGCAAAATCTTTAGAATTATGACTTCTTTCTATATCTTTTGGAACCCACACCAAACTGAGAATATAAACTTATAATGAATGGTCTCTTATGTCAGCCCTCCCGGAAAGAAATCATTCCATGCTACTGCCATCCCCTAATTTATTATTAGGGCCTGCACATTTCATCAGTATTGGGGTGGGAAAAGAGGAATAAGATGAGCAAAGTGCCATCTATCGCAGAATTATAGAACCACAGAATGGTTTGTGTAGGAAAGGATCTCAAAGGTCATCTAGTTCCAAAACACTTGCCATGGGCAAGGGTACCTTCCACTAATATAGGTTTCCCAGAGGCTCATCCAGTCTGTTCTCCAGGGATGGGGAATCCACAATGTCTGTGGGCAACTTGTTCCAGTGCCTCACCACCCTCACTGTAAAGAATTTCTTCCTAAAATGTAGCCTAAACCTACCCTCCTTCAGCTTAAAGTCATTCTCCCTTGTTCTATCACTACACACCCTTGTGTAACATCCCTCTCTAATTTTCTTGCAGGCCCCCTTTATGTGTGGAAGGCTGCTCTAAGGTGTCACTGGAATCTTCAGTTCTTCAAGCTTAACAACCCAAATTCTCTCAGCCCATCTTCATAGGAGAGATGGTCCAGCCCTCTGATCAGCACAGTGGCTCCTCTCTGGATTTATTCCTTTAAATTTGTGTTTGAGTTGTCTACAGGGGGGAAGAAAGTCTGCTGTCAGTGGAAAAGGAAGTAGAACATTTCCCTCAGTTCTAGGGATAATAATGGTTAAAGAAAAGCTTTTTTTTCTGATTGTGATACAAAGAACACATCCCTTCCTATCTCAGGAGAATCTTTTCCTGCTTTTCTGAGGCTGCTCCAACACTTTGCAGTTGACATTGTGCTATCATGTTTTGATATGAGAAAGAATGAGAGAAAGGAATAGAGGCTCATGTGGGTAGAGGTGTGATGGTACCCACATGTGCTGTTCACCCCAAGCTCTACAAAGCTCTCCATAATACTGAAAGCAGATTAATGTCAATTATAGATTAGTGTTTTTACTCAAAAACAGCAGAAAAAGAGAAAAAAAAAGAGAACAAGTTCTTGATGTACAAGTTGACCATGGATTATTTTATTGAATTTTTGCATTATAATAACATCTTTATAGTTTAGCTGAAATGTGAGAGATAGGCATCTCATTGTTTTGTCTACTCTAAAAATATACTGCAAAGGATATCACTTTCTTTATAGAGCTGAGAATTTAAATAGAGGGAATGTACAAAAGACATGCAATTTCTGTTTTAAAGGCAGGGTGTAAAACATGGTGAATTAATTATCTTGCTCATGGTCACTAAAAACATCAGTGGCAGGACTCAGGGAATTAACTTTCTTTTAAGGTTCTATTTCTCTCTTTAGGAAGAGTATTTATTTATTCATTTATTTAAAGCTGTATTAAACAATAACTATCTTTAGAAAAGTGTAATATGAGTAAAGGTTTGAGAAGTGACCCAGGTAGATTAATATTAATAGCTTTGCTGAAAAATTGAAGTGCCAAGAATGTCAGAATGCTTATTATTATAGAAATTCCTTACACTATTAAGTGTTTCTTTTTAAACTTTAGCTATTATTTAAAAAAATTGAATACAAAGAACTTTGTTAAATATGGAAAGACAGATGCATGCCAGGACAAAATCTGATTCCATTAACTACCAACCACATTCCAGTGTTGACTTGTTCATCAGAGTGACATCACGGTGATGGGAAGTGAACAAGTTCAATCACTAGCACATCATTAGTTCAGTAATAGTTTCTTTCAAAGGTGCCTCTAAGAAGCATTTAATTTAATGTTTTATCAAGCAGTGCCCATCAATGTGTCCTTGATCACACGAAAAATTCAGTTTCTTGCACACAGTGAACCAAAAAAAGACAGTCCAGATTTCACATTTAAAAATGAGTAGTGTGACAGCAGTAATCATTATCTTGTCGACATTGATCTGTGTGCTGGCAAAGACTTCCTATTAAGTCCCAAACAGAGGCTGGCAGCTTCTATGGGTATGAAGCTCCCTGAGAGTGGGGTAATGAAGTAAAAACTTGTTTCAAAAAATTAGATTGTCTCTAGAAACCCTGTAGAGTTTTGTTGCTTGCTCAGGACAGGAGGAGTATTATGTCAGAGATTCATGCACGTCCTCATACTGCAGAGAGAGAAGAGGATGGAATAGAAATAGAGGCCATAAAGAACTCAAACCACTACTGATCCAATTATTAATATTTTTATCTTCAGACCAGATTTGAACTATATCACTACACATCATTACTAATGAAATGCAGCCTCCTCTGGGATGAAACTTTTAGATAGCTGATGGACACAGCATGCTGCCAGAAAGAAAGGGGAGGCAAAATGGAATTTTATTACATCACGGAAAGCTCCTGCTGCTGAGGAAAGTGAAATGGCATATTTAGGAGCCAAGCTGCTCTCAAAGCAGGGTAAATTGGGAGCAGCTATTAGAAATTCAATGGAATAATGATAGTGGTGAGAGAAAATAATATGGCAACTTTGTCCACCATAGCATACAAGGCTTCTACTTCTGCCCAGTGCCGTTTCCTACTCTCAGTTGGATAATGAGAAAAACATAAAGTCCTTTCCAGACTGCATGTTTTTTGTATGTCTGCATCACACAATGGAACACAGTGCAAAGGCTCTTAATCCAAGTAAATACCAAAATTGCTGTATTTCCTTGAAATATAATGCAAACTTTTTTGTTTGGATCTGGAAGAACACATTCATCCTGAATAAGTGATGCAAAAAAGTTAAAGAGCACTGACCTGGGAGAGGCTTACTTGTTTGGTTGAACCACCTGATCACCTACTGTAATCCACCAGCTCAAGCTGGCTCAGATTTACCTGGTTTATGTGTCAGTATCATCTTCCTGTTCTTCTTGGCTTCAGCACTGCAATAGGGAGACTGAGGTTGCACCTACCTGCATTAATCTGTCTGTGTCTATAAGGTCTTGAAACAATATTCCCATATTCGTTATTAAAGTTTGTGCCAGCTATTCCTGTTAAATAAAATGAGATGACCAGGAATTTCCAATTTAATTAAGAAACTAGGGGACTCTGGGCCTGGTAGGAAAAAGTACTGGTGTTCAGTTTGGAAAAAAGTATCAAAAATTGGAAATTTATTTTCTTGATAAACCTACATTTGCTTTAAAAATGAATAATTATAATGGTACAAAATATCTAACAGTATCAGATTGATTTTTGTGGTTTATAATGAAGGGAAATGGCCACTTCAGCTATTCTTATGTACAAGCTTTATTTTGATTTTTCCATTGTTGAGTATTTATAGCCATAAGAGACAACATGCAGCAAACAGTAAATATATGTGCCTTTCCCATGTGTGATGCTATCTACCATTTAAGTCTCTTGAGTGACAATACTTTATTCAAATTCCAGTGAAATAATATTTCTTTTTTAATGCAAGGGCAAGCTAGGATTTTTTTAGTGACTAAAGAATATACAAATTTTCTATTGCTGAAAATTTCTGGAAACTTGTACAGTTCATAAAAAGAGTCTGTGTTTTTTTTTTTTTTTTTTTTCTTGATAATCTGGTAAGATTGCATAGTTTCAAAATACAAAAAAATTAATTATATTCCCTATAAGGATGAGAAGTTTTCACTAGCAAGTGATTCTTAGGTGTTAGATGTTACAATGGCTTCAATAGTCTAGTGATAGATGAAATGAACATTTCTTTGCTTTTGGCTTTGTTTGGGGGTGACAAATTGAACAATCTCATTCCAGGTGAGACTGCAACAGGTCCCTGTGTGCTGATCCAACCAGTAGCAAGGCTGAGGATGTATTCCCAATGGTAGCACATACAAATTCAGCTATGAAAACATGTCTCTCTCTTTTGGTCAGTGTAGACAGACATAATCACCACTCACACAAACACAAACAGCACCAGTGAGTGGCTTCATCCTGTTCACTTCTCTGGCTTATTGGGATGAAGGACAATTAGTGTGAAATACACGTCTGTCTGTCTATATATGTACAGCTTGGATCTCTTCAGATGCTGGGCTTAGTAACCGAGCCTTCTCATCAGCCTTCCGTGGATCCAAATCTCTTCAGCTGCTTGCACCTGGATACATGAGTCTCTGGGATCATTCCTGCTCACCAGAGACAGAGACAACAAATTTGTGGAGCAGATGGTTCTGAATTAGTTACCACAATCCTTGAGAGATTTTTTAGTAATTATTGTAGAATAGAAACAATTAATGCTAAATGAAATATTTGAAACATCCTAAAGCTGATTGATTGATCCGAGGGTTTGGGGGCTTCTTCCTAGGTTGCCTAGATTTTGACTTTTTACCCTCACGGTAAAATTTGAAGCTCAAAAAATCCCCAAAAATGGAAAATAAAGTACATTTTATACTCAGCTATTGATTGATGACAAAGCTGAAGAGAAAAGAGAATGTTAAAAGCAGAGCATGGGAAAGCCAGAATATAAACATTTTTCAGTTCTGATGAATTCATTAGTATAAACATATATCAAATCCAAGTTAGCCAAAATCAATAGAAATACTCTAATTAACATTAATAAGCTTGGGGTCAGATTGTAGATTCTTAAAAGATTAAGTTGATAAAATAAGCCTGGTTAAAGCCTGATAAAATAAGATGGTTCTATGTCATTTTGTGAACCTTGTTTCTATTTTTTTTTTAATGAGGACAAGTAACAAGGTGTGTGGGGGGAAGCTTCCCATGAAGATTCTTCTTTACTTTCTAAGCTTCTCAAGTCAAAGATGATAAATGAAAAGGGGTTATTTGTTTTGTTTTGTTTTGTTTTTGTTTGTTTGTTTTTTAATACCAAGGAATCCATCTTTATAAAGATTAAAAGCTTCTGTCATTGGACACCCAATCTTAGATATTTCAACCTATGAAATCTGGAATTAGTTTTGGCTGTGTGTAGATTTCTCAGGGAAACTGTGGGTTTTTTTATTGTTGTAGTACAATTGAGCTCTTTAGCTGTGGGGAATATGCAATGGGAAGTTCTCTTTTCAAATGCAATATGTTTCCAATTTTTATCACTCATTTATTTATATCTGTTTATATATGTATATATATATATGTAGTTATTTCTCTTTAAAGTGGATATGAATTAAAGTATCATAACTTGTGCTAAATTATTCTGGGACAATAATGTTTTGCTTCAATAATTAACCAAAGCACTCCCTCCCTCCCTTCTCCGTGAATTCCTGCTAATCCAGTTGCATTTCTTCATTACTACAGAGGGTTGGAATTTCATGATGTTGAGGTCAAAGACAGACATGTCTTAGCTGAGATTTAGTCTGAGGATTACGTAATGGCCTTAGATAGAGTAATTATGTGTAGAACAACGTGCATCATTGAGACCATGTTAGTCCCTTTTAGACTGTTATATGCCCAGAGAGAGCATGCTCCTATATAGCTGATTTTAAATGCAAATTTCATCATATGGACATAAAACATGTGTTTTAACAATTTCACATTAAAGGACACTTTGTTAGTCTTGATAATTTTAAGTTCTCAAAAAGTGTCAAAATAGTCAAAGAAAAGATATTTCAATCAGTAAAAATGCCAGTATAGAGCTCTTATTAAACAAGCCTTATCTCTCTAGGCAAAGAGGAATTCTTCTGTGTTAGCACATGTGAAAATGAAAAAAATAAATTAGAATGATAGAATCTTAAAATGGTTTGGAATGGAAAGGACTTTTAAAGGTCATCTAGATCAATTCCACTGCAATGAGCAGGGACATCTTTAGCTAGATCAGATTGCTCAGAACTCCATCCCATCTGATCTTAAATTTTCCCAGGTATGAAATGTCCAAAATATCTCTGGGCAAGTTTTCCTTATATTTAATCTGAATTTATTCTCCTTTAGTTTAAAATCTTCATGGCTTGTCCTGTCATTACAGGACCTAAAAAAAATATATTGTCTTCATCTTTCTTATAAGCCCTCTTTAAATACTGAGAGACTGTAAAAAGAACTCCTTTAGAACCTTCTCTTTTCCAGTCTGAATAGCCCTAAATCTCTCAATCTGTCTTCACAGGAGAGGTGCTCCATCTCTCTGATTATTTTTATGGTCCTCCCCTGGCTTCGCTCTAACACATCCATATCCTTAAAATGTTGGGTACACAGCTGAACACAGCACTCCAGGTGGGGTCTCACCAGAGCAGAGCAGAGGGGCAGAATCTCCTCCCTCACCCTGCTGCCCACGCTGCTTTGGATGCAGCCCAGGACACATTTAGCTCTCTGGGATGTGGGCACACATTGTTGGTTCACGTCCAGCCTCCCATCCACCAGCACTCCCAAGTCCTTCTCAGCAGGGATGCTCTCAATTCCTTCATTCCACAGAATGCATTCATAGCAGGGGATGCTCCCACTCAGGTGCAGCGTCTGGTACATGGCCTTGTTGAAGTTCCCTAAGGAAACAAGCTCACTTCTTGAGCTTGTCCAAGACCCTCTGGATGGCATCCCATCCTTTAACTTCACCACTTAACTTGATGTCTTCTGCAGAGTTGCTGAGAGTGCACTCAATCCCTTTGTCCATGTAATTGATAAAGACATTAATCTGTACTGGTCAAAATATGGCCCCACGAGGGACACCACTTTTCACTAGGAACTGACAATGCCATCAGGACATCGATCTGTTGACCACCAGCTTCTGGATGAAACCATCCAGGCTATTCCTCCTGCATGAGAGAGAGATGCACCATTTGTAACGAATCCATATGTTTATAATTAAGAGAGAAGTTGTAGTTATAGTCATGGAAGTTATAGATCAGGTTAAAAGCCTTACAAAAGTTCAGATAGATGACATCTTTAGCACTTTCCCTGTCCATGGTTATAGTCACTTGATGACATAAGGCCACTAGATTGGTCAGGCAGGGCTTGCCCTTGGTAAAGCTATGTCAGTTGTCTGAAATCACATCCCTGTTCTCCATGTGCCTTAACATAGTTCCCAGGAGGATCTGCTCCATGTTTTTACCAAGCACAGAGGGGAGACTGACAAGTTGGTAGTTCCTGAGATCCTTCTTTTTACACTTTCTAAAAGTTGGTTCAATATTGTCCTTTTTTCAGTTTTCTGGGACTTCACCTGTAAGCCATGGCTTTTCAAATATCACGGAAAGTGGTTTGGCAACTACATTAGCCACCTCTCTCAGGACTCAGGGATATATCGCATCATGTTCCAAAGACTCAGTACATTCACATTCCTCAGGTAGTCACAAACCTTATCCTCTTTTATAGTATCTAAACTCAAGATTCCATCTGTCTGAAATTATCTGCAGAATAGACAATAACATAAGAAAGTCTAGACTTTTTCCCCCAAAAAAGAAACTGCATTACACTAGGAGGATGGCCTGTGTCAAACATAATGTATCAGTACCTCCTTTCTGAAAATATATGTAATTCTCTACAGGCCATGGCTGGCTAACAAAGGTATTCAGCCTTGTAGCTCCAGTTACAAGCTTCTGTCAGCTTTAGTGTACAGTTAAGTTATATTAGGTATCAGTACAACTGTGTTTCCCAAGTTAAAAAATACATGGTGTGGGTTGGTCATGTAAAAATATAATTTTGAAAGATACACATATGCAAGGATACCAAATGGCAAACCTGCAGTTGCTTGATATAGTGTTTTCTCCCATTCTTCAGTTTAAAGGAGGATTAATTTGAAATGTTCATTCTACATTTTATTTTCCAGACAATGTTATTTCATTCATATCACAGCAACAACAGAATTAAGGTTTCTAGCACAACTGTATAGCTGACATTTTCTAGGTCTCTACTTTATAAGCAAAAAAATCCCTACCTTTTAAATCTTTTGGGAAAGATTTTACCTCTATTTGAAAAAACCCAACCCCAAAACTAAAGAAATTAACATAATGAAACAGAAACCCCAGAAACAAACAAACAAACAAACAAGCCCCATTGTTAAGGTGAATTACATATATCTAGCACACTGGATTGAATTTGTCAGTAATATTTTTTTTAGTAGATGTTTAAGAGAGTACCTGATGAATATCTTACAGTGCCATGCTCATACTGACTAAGTTTTGTGCATTCTCCTTCTTTGCTCCAATTAGAGCTTAGACAAGTGGTACAATAGTTATACTGTCAGGAAAAAAAAAAACATTCCTGGAAAATTCAAATAAATTGTGATTGAGCCAGTGCAGTAGTACAGTCCTCAGCATGTGGCATTCTGGAAGCAAAGCCCATGGGAATAAATGTACATCTGTTAGAATTACCCACCTGTTTGCATGAAACTTATGGGCATAAAAAATTGCCTGTCAGTAATTTCCAGCTCCTTTGACAATGTTTTCCTTTGGGATGGTCCTTAATTCCAAGAGAAGGCTTTTTTAGTGGTTTTTTTTTTTTTTTCTACCTAAAAAACTTCTGTTCATTTGTTGACAGAGATTTTGAGTCAAGCTCATTGAGGTCTCTGGAACATTAAACAGATTCTCTTTGGAAATCTTCTAGACTCCCAAATGTACTTAGCTTCAGATGCAATATTCAGCTGATATCTCCTGGGGAGAGTGTGATTTGAATAAAAAGGGGCTGCTTTCAGCACAACTCTTTCTATTTTTGTCATCTTGCTGTTTTTGCAGGGATAGAAGCAGTAAACCAGGCTACTGTCTGTTAAAACAATCCTACTGTAGTTTTTTAAGCAGTTATACTCTGAAAGGTTACAGGAGAACTGGAAGAATACTAGAAGATGAAGGTGAGGCATTTTAATCTGATGGGAACCAAGAAAAAATTCCCCAGGGATTTCTTTCTTCTGGGTCTCCCTCCAGAGGCACCCACCTCAAGCCGACCTGCTGTTGCATCCATTCTTTTTTTTTTTTTTTTTCGTTCCAGCACCTGAGACTCTGTTCTGGGAAAACTAGGGTTAAAGAAAGAGGAAGTGGGCCTGAGAATGGGAGTGTGTGTGAGGGGGGAGTAAAATTCGACCCCCATCAGCTCACTGGAGCAGCCGACTGCCAAGGACTCTGCTCCTGGCACTGACGGTCTCAGGTAGTGTGTCTGTGTGACTCCCTGAAAGCTGTGAAAATACACAGGTAGTGGTTTCTCCTTTAGCAATATTTCATACCACAGAATCACATAACCACAGAATAAGTAAAGTTGGAAAAGACCTCTAAGATCATCAAATCTAATCGTTCAATGATCACCACCTTGTCAACTAAAGCATGTCACTAAATTTTTAATTTCCAGGCCTGATGACTCCAGCACCTCCTTGGGCCATTTCAGTCCATTCTAAAGTTTAACAACCCTTTCCATGAAGAAATTACTCCTAATGTCCAATCTGAACCTGCCCCACTGCAGCTTGAGGCTTTTATACTCTTCTCTTGTCAATAACTGAGTGGGAGAAGAGGTCAACCCCCAGTAATGAAGTAGTACACTTCATTAAAAGATTTATATAAAAAAAAAAAAATCCAGAGGATAAAATATATTTTGGAATGTTTGGAAACAGGTAAGAGCTACATGAAACCTTTTGAATCATCACATTATTCATCTGAAAGGAAAGAAGAAAAGTGTAAAACTACACAGATATTTGCCAGGTCAGTGTGCAAATGAGGTGTTGGATTTCTATGCCTTGTGAAGGGATGAACTTGAAAATTTGACCATCTGCATTTTCTCATGCTTGGTTACCATCACAGTAACAAAGAGTCACAACTTTCATTGTTATTCAAGAATGTATTTAATTTCAAAACTGTGGTTTAAATGGCAATTGAATACAGAGGGTTTTCAGGAATAACTTAGACTCAAATGGACCTAAGAGTTTCTTAATCTGTTCTTCTACAGTATTCTACATCAAACAAGATCCCATTGGAAAAAAGAGGTAAAAACTAGTTCCAACCAGTGCAAACAGTTTCCAATAGGTTACATTGGAGCAAAGTCCAATTATTTGGATATAGATAATCCAAATAAGTTATATAAATAATGATCTTATTCTGAAGTTATTGTATTTGTTCTGGAAAGGTCATCTGAATGATTTCAAGTATCTAATCAATAACTTTACTAAATTCCCAGTAGATACAAAAGTGAATTTTAGCTGTAATACAAACAAGCTGTAACTTGGTTACACATCCAAAAGGATTTGATTTTCATTTCATATGCTTTCTCACCTTTTCATGTTGTTCTGTCATTCTACTATGGACAGGAAAGTGGTCCACATTACTGTGATTGAACTAATTTTTATAGAATGCATTTTAAAAGATTTTTCTTGGTTCCAAACTACTTCCAGGTTGGGATTTTGTGAAATATGCAACCTCTCATTATTCTGGGGAAAATTTAATCTGCATTCCCATATAACCTGATGGGCTGCCTCAAAAAGAAAAATTGCCCTGAGACTGTGCACAGATCCAAGAACACAATGCTAAATTACATCCTTCTATGCAACAAAATTTTATTTGCAGATGATTAGGAATATAAATAATAGAAACCCCAAACTTTTAGAAATTATCAAAGTACTAAATTTCATCAGAATAGAAAAGGGTTTGTTCCTGATTTATTTCCCTATTTGAACTCTTTCAGCTTCTAGATTTATCAGTACATAAAATATATGTGTAATGTTATAAATATTTCATTTTATGTTGTTTTTAAAATGTACAGAAAGAAGAATATTTCGTTTATACTAGGGAATCAGAGAAACTTTTTTCAGGAATCAGGAATTTTTTTCCCCTCACAAATTATACAAAATATTTTTTAAATAAAACATTTATTATAACTTTTTCATATTTTCATCTCCTCAGTAGATCTAATTTTAATAGTGATAATAAAATCAAGTGCAAAATAAGCACACATATACACATTTTAACTATAATCTATTCAAAGCTGTCTGCTTTCCAGTGATGAATAACAACACTTGAAGAATATAATATGGAAAAATAAATCACTTTATCTAGTAACTGTTACGTACTACAGGTGTGAATTTGTGTGGGCTGATTTTTACTTCAAATGAAAAGAGCTTGCTGCCAAATTTGCAACTTTTCACTTTTTGGTTATTCAGAGTGTGAAAATTCTTATTTTATAAAAGTTCTTCAGTCAGAAAACTGTTCAGAATTAAATTGTAAGAGTTATTGTTAAATGCTTAGGGAAAATTAAAAACATCATATTTGTTTCTCTTTGCAAAACATATATAAGAAGGGATACTTTGAAACTGCATCAGCATCTGTAAGGTAATAGATGATCTTTGATTAAATGGTTCTTTAGAGAGCAATATATTACCTGTGTGTATGTGTGTGAGTGTGTATATACATATATATGTATGAATATATATAAAAGCATTAAAGATGAGCAGAAATTAACAGAGTTTAAATAAGGTTATTTGCTTTTATTTATCCTCAAAAAAAGAAAATCATGTATCAAAATGCATCCATGGTACCTAATGATCTCTACAAACAAAGATTCTCAGATTGTGAGAGGATTGTCATTTTTGTAGAATTTTGATACCATCTTTTTCCTCAGCCTCGTCAACTTTGGAGCAATATCATTGGTTGGAAACCAAAGTGCATGCTGATAGAACCACTGAAAAATATCAGTTTATGAAATTATGTTCTGCATCTTCCTTTTTTTTTTTTTTTCCCTACTTTTTTTCTGGACAGCCTAGTCTTACACAAAAAGATGAGAAATCAAATATAACATTATATTCATTCTGTATTTGCCAGCTTAATCAGAATGCCCTTCACTGGTAGACATGAAGGGCGAGCTACCCTAGAATGCAAGTAAGAAACTATTCAGGTATGATATATACAAGTATATATAAACATATAAAATACCTGAGATATATATCAGCTACATATATATCTCACTGAGAGAGTTGTGGTTGTTCAGCCTGGAGTAGAGAAGGCTCCAGAGTGACCTTATTGTGCTCTTTTGATAGCTGTAGGAGGCCCACAAGAGAGATGGAGAGGGAGTTTTTACAAGGGCAGGCAGTGATGGGACAAGGAGGAATGGCTTTAAACTGAAGAGAGTAGGCTGAGATAAAGTAATAGGAAGATATTCTTTACTGTGAGAGTGGTGAAGCATGGGAACATGTTGCCCAGAAAAAGTGTGAATTCCTCATCTCTGGAAGTGTTCAAGGCCAGGTTGGATGGGACTTTGAGCAGCCTGGTCTAGTGGAAGGTTCTCTGCCCAGGGCAGGAGGGTTGGATCTAGATGGTCTTTAAGATCCCTTCCAACCCAAATCATTCTGATTCTATAAAACCATTCTCTTTCATCCTACCTGTCATGGCATTCCCCAATTTAGTGTTCTCACTGAAATCCTCTAAATCATGTGCTTCTCACTCAGTCTCACCATCCCCCTGTGGCAGTCTGGAGAGCAGAAATGGAGGCACAAAAGATAAAGATAAGACAAGTTGTTGAGAAGAACAATTTGTTGGAAACCGCAATGAAAGAAGACAACAAACAGTAACAACAACAATACTGATGACAGAGGGTACAGGAAAGAAACAAACAATTTGCAGGGAAAAATCCCCAACAACACCTGAGCACTCCCTCCACCATGCCATTCAACTAAACTCCAAAGGGAGCTTTTCCCCAGTCCCTGGAGAATGATGGGAGGTGGTATATAATAACTTTTGTGTTTTAGCCATGCCCACCCCTCGCTACTGCAAAAATTAATCTGGTTCTGGCCAGAACCAGGACATTAGCCAATTTTCTCTCTGTCATCCCACTGTCCAAAGAGAAATTCTGCAGAGAAAATATTGACTGAGTTTCAAGAGTCCTTGGATTACGTAATATTCACAGGAAATCAATGGGTAAGGATTTGCTTTACACTTTATTGGTGAATAATTTTAGCAGATTTTGTTTGTTTGTTTATCTTTTAGAAACAGAAGAAATGCTGTTTTTCAAGTGTGGTTAAGATGTGTCTTATACTTTGTGATTTCCTAAGTCTTTTAGGCTGGGGTGGGTCATGCTTAAGACCACTTAATTCCTTTTCATCTGTGTTTTTGTTTATGGCCTATAATACGCAGTGTCTTCATAACTCTGCAATTTGTTAGAGACTCAGTAAAGAACCTTTTGAAAAAATGGTCTTTAGCCTTTCACTTTTATAAGCACCAAAATTCAATCAAAAATTATTTTTAAAGAGACTAAAAGCTGCAGTGGCAAATCTATTAAAATATGTTCAATCATTAACTTCTTTGATTTAACATCTGTCTAAAACATAACATCAAAAATTGAATAATTTATCATCTAATTGCATAAAAGCTTGAGTAATGTAAGGCATTAATTAAAAATTTATATGAAATTCAGAAGAAGAAAGTTGAGTGGGAACTATTGGATTACCCATGCACTATGATGGCTATAGTTGCTTTGAAAGACTAATCTATTACAAATCCTAAATGCTTAACAGTGAATAACACTCTAAGTGCCTTAGAAACCTATCTGATGATTTTCAGAAAATGCATTAGCTATAGATTACTTCAGATTCTATACTTAGACACCCAGATACGCCAGTTCTTCTTTCCCTTTTATGACTTTCTAACCTAACTATATGTACAAATTCTTGTGTAAACATAAGATAATAAGGCTTTCATAATTTTCTGGACCTTGTTTCATAAATGTACAGACCTAGGAGCAAGTTTCAGGTTTGCTTCTCAGGCTTGTATTCAACCAGCCATAGAAGAATATCAGAGCCATAAAATCAACTCATGTTAAATATATTATGGTGAGAAAAAATGAAGAGCTATTATATCAACCATACCATCTCTTCAAATTATCAATTAACTCTTATGACTGATGGAAACTAGAGAACTTCTAAGTGCATGTTTCTTCTTTCTCAGTCAGCTAATAGTATTTGAAGGTAGTTAGTTATTTAAAACATTTGTGCCAAACTGCTTTTAGGATTAGAAAAATTGGCTCAGAAATCAGAGTATCCAGATGGATGCAAACAGCACAGGTTTTAATTTAAACAGGTTTGTCTGTCACCAAAAAAATGGACCTGCTTTGCAAAGTTCTCTCTTTAACACTCCCACCAAAGCCTATTCTCATGAATCATTCACTGAGATATACCTATGTAAATGAGGACTTATGAAACCAAGCCCTTAGTTTATTGAAATGCAAAGTACAGTTCAACATAGTTTGGGGTAATTTCTGAAAGAATATTTAGAAAATTATTTTTGCTTCTTAGAGAGAGCACAGTTATTATTTTGTCTAGCACATTTTCGGCTTTCCAGAAATCTAGATTTACCTGAGAAAATAGTAGATTGAAGATTATTTTTGCTCTTCTCTTTTCCACTTTTTTAAAAAGAAAAAATCTTTTTCTTTTCTTTTTTCGTTGCTTGTTTGTTTGGTTTTTTATGATTCTTTTTTCTGTTTTTACTGACTGCTATTTGAGTCTTTATCTGCCTGCTGAGAGGATGGGATGTATTTAATGCACTTTAAAAGTGTGTTATTGTCAATCCATCCCCTTGTGAGAATGAGATTAGTGTTTTCAGTGTTCTCAATTTGATACCAGTAGAGAAAAAAAAAATCAGAATTATCACAAATGAAAAGTGAAATAGAAGATACATTTAAGAAATACTGTATAGAATTGGCATGATAGTAACAGTCAGGAATATTAACTACACTTTTAGGTTTGGATATCTCAAAAAAGACTTGAAGAGATCAATTGCCAACCATTTTGAAAATACACTCAGAAATATGTTCAATTGTAACTTAAAAATATTTTTAAAAGAAGAGTGTTTAGGCTGTACACAGTTGACCACAACTTAGAAAATACCTAGGTAGAACTTTCAGAAAGCAGAGATTTGTCTCTTAATAGGAGGTTTAATAGAACTCTTTTATTTTTTTTCCCATCTAAGTGGCAGGTTTGACAGTTCCAAACCTTTCATTACAAACAGAAAGTACCTAAGATGCCCAGAAATAAATGTACTCAGCCAGCTTTTCTGTTATGTTCTGCTCTTTAGGTTTCTTGTTTGCTTCCTGTTAACTTTAAAAATGTATTACTT
>VWYP01019610.1:1235-21994 GCA_013400435.1 Pycnonotus jocosus
CGAGGAGCTTCTGATGAATTTCGGCTGTGAGAAAAATACATACTCTAGAGCCATATTCTTCACCATGACAAAAAGTGTGGCAAGGACCTGATAACCATTTTTACCAAGATGGTGAATCATGCCTCAAATCATCCATTAAAAAAGCTTATAGCACACAAAAATATGGACATATTTTACTCATTGTGATTGCCTTAATCTGTATTTTTCTGTACATGTTTCTTGGGGGAATAATAAATAGATAGTGATAAAATGTCTATTCTCATACTGCTGAATTTGCCAGCCCCTTAAATGCTGTTACTTTTGATGCACCATTGAATTAATTGAAAACCCTGCTACAGGTTAATGTAATTGTTTTTCAATAACTTTATACTTGTCTCTCCACAGTCTATTGTCCAACTTTTTTTCACTGTGATTTCTGTATCATTTATGTGAGGATTTACAGGATATAATCTTGTCCATATCTGAGCACAGTGATAATATTTTCAATTAAAAAACAAACAAACAAACAAACAAACCCACCAAAACAAGACAAACAACCCAAACAACCAAAAATGAAGTGAGAAGAAAATCCTCTGTTCATGTAAACACCCATTTGTCTGGGATACAGTGAGGTTCCCATTGCATGGGATATTCTTTGTTGTCAACTATTAGCCTGAGCAGAAGATCCTTAACAAGACCTTTTTTCTTGTAACTAAGTTGTTGTGATATAACAGCAATT
This sequence comes from Pycnonotus jocosus, assembly GCA_013400435.1. Lineage (NCBI taxonomy): Eukaryota > Metazoa > Chordata > Aves > Passeriformes > Pycnonotidae > Pycnonotus > Pycnonotus jocosus. The sequence goes on from VWYP01019610.1 coordinate 1,954, forward strand.
TAAATATCACTAATTAACTTACATAGGGCCTTAAGAGCACCAGTGCCTGCATCAGAACCCAATCTATTATGCAAATAGAAAAAAATTGCTGGTTTTATTAGTCTGTACATTCTTTTAACACTTTCTACTCAATTAAATATGAAGTGAGCATTTACTTTACAAATAAAGCTGGAATTAAAAGAAAAAAAAATCTATACCCTCTATGAAGAGAGGAATAGGGAACATAGTTTCCCCAAGTCTCTGACTTTCATGTTTGTGAAAGAAAACCTGAAAACAAGCATCTTTCACCAGGATTTGGACAGCATTAAAACACACTCTAGCCTTTTCTTTTACTTTAAAGGTCATGATTTGTGCAGGTTGTAGTGTCAAAAGAAAGTCAGATGGGAAACATAAAGCACAGACTAGGAACATTTGCAGAAATAAAAACCAGCAGAGAATACAGTCAAGCTTGAGACAGCACCAAAATGTGAATTCTTCATCTTCTGTTTCTTCCCTAGCAATTTGCAGTCCCCTGATCTCCCCAGTGAGTAAAACTGTAGCATATTGCTCCCTCCTCTCTTCCCTTCTTCCAAACAAAATAACAACAGCAGTGGACCATGCAGAGCTATACTGATCAATTTTGTACTTCTAAAGATGATATGCTGGAAAATTACAAAAAATATTTATCAATTCTGTTCAGACATGGCCAGTATACAAAAGGAAGGTGTATTGTGCAACTCCTGCCTGCTGCCAGCAACCTGTATGGTTGGCAGTGTATAAAGACACATGTCTCTGATCTCATCTCTTTCCTCTCTGTATTTCAAAGAGGTCAACAAAAACAAGGAAATAAAATGTCCTTAGCTGTGCTCTTCATTTCTGTGATATGGTTCTATATAAAGCACAAAGAATAAAACAGCAATTTCTAAACATACTACAGCTGTTAACCCAACAGTTTCAGGGAGGTATCACAACTTTGCAAGTGTTGAGCCATCATATATCAAACAACAATCTAGGGTCAAAGGCCCAAAATATTAACCTTATGGTAAATAAACAGTACATTAAAAAACCTATCCTAACAACATGTGCAAATCAAATAGCAGTTTCCAGTCCTGTAAGATCAGTCCTACAACTTTCAGATTACTAGAAGGACCATGGGGTACCATTATTCAAAATATCACTTTGCAAGTTTTAAGAACCAGAATTTAATCAAACACTGCTAGGAGAGGAAAAAAATGCAGATACATCATTTATGGATATTATTTTACCAGCTCTATTTTTAAGTAATTTTTTGTTATTAAAATGTCTGTAAAGCATAAATCTTCTATTAATTGTTCATAAATGGACACTAAACTGAAGCCACAAATTCTGCAAATAAACTTAATCCAAAGATAGCTCAATATACAGTAGAAAAGAGATTTATTCATTATATTTGTCTTCTTAGAGGTACTGAGACACACAGAAGTCATGTTTCTATTTAGCTAACAACCACTGTGCTCTAGCAGCATTGAGCATTCCCTAGCCACAGCCATTTATGTCAATTTCATCCAAATGTTATAAGATACAGACCTATTATGGCATATCAATTATTAACATTATTATGAGAATATCATCAGTTATTTTAGGTATGAGGATTGGAAGACTGAGTAATTTGAGCACCTGTCCCATGACAGAAACATTTGAGTTTCCAAGCACCTTATTTTAGCTTTATTAGTGTTTTCTGCTTTATTGTAAGATACCCATGATGGTTCTATTTTTATTAGGATTTTTATTTTTGAATGTATTTGGTTTCATATAGTCTTATGAGATTCAATTCTCCTAGGAGGAGATATATTTTCTAGCCCAGGGTTAACAGCATCAATGCTGGGATAGCAATTTTAGTTTTTATTGCAATATTTGAAGAATATCATATTCCTGATCCATCCAATCAATTGAATACAACAACCTCTGTCCTCTCCTCAAATCTAGCTACCCACACACACTATATCCCTCACTGCTGTTCAGATCTTCCACTCTCACACCTTACAGCATCTCACAGAGAAAAGCTTGGAGGTCCTGCTCTGCCAAGCAAGATCCTCTCAATGTTTTCAGAGTTCTTGCCTGGAGAACCGAATTCTCACCATCTTTGTTAGGCACATTCCCGTGCACAGGCCAGTATAGGTGCCCTTAAAATGTGTAAGGAGAGGTACAGTTCATCCAGCAGCAGCCCCCTGAAGATACCTGCTGTGCAGATACCCTGAGCAATTTCCTCATTTCATCTTAATCTGCACCACTCAGGTATCCCCTTTAATTGACCCAGAACCACTGGCCAGCCACTATGGAGTTCTGTTTCTCCATGTAAGAGCTAAAAGGAAATGGAGATTCATCAGCAACCCACTTTCCATTTCAAGAGGAAATGCAGCATTGGAATGTTTTATATACTGATGCTTAGTCCTGTTCTAGCTAATGGAGCAATAAATTCCTAATAATAGATTTTAACTGGTGGCCAAGTAACCAGAAATACTCTTTAGCAAGGGCTAAATGAGAAGTTTCATGTCCAATAAAACAATAAGTTATATGGTAATGTACATTTTCATTTGCTTAGAAAAAGCATATAAAAATTGCAGCATCAAGAAGGCTTTCTGAGAAGGGGTAGATGCAAATTAGCAACAGGACGAACTTTCATCCTTCAAGCAAAATACTTGTCCTGGAAGACCTTTGCCTCAACATCATTATTCCACATGCGGGCAAAGGATCACTTCCTCACATTCCCTTTAGTTCCTCTCAAGTCAGACAGCAGACAGAGAGAGGCTTGGTCACTGCTGTCTGACTGCAGTACCTTATATGGTTTTCTGTCTCCAGAAAAAGCATAATAATCCTGACTCTCACCCTAGAGTCAGGGCTGTGACATGGCTCCAGTGCTCCTCTGTCCAAGCTCCACTACTGCCAGCAGGCTATGCTGCTCTAGTTTTCAGATGAGATTTGGGATGCCAGAGAATTGGCAGTGCTACATTTCTATTTCCAGTCCCATGATACCTGATGCTGTTGGGTTTTCTTTCAAAAAGGCAAGCTTCTAACCTTTCTAATTGTGAGGAAAACTTGAAAGCATATTTCAAGTGCATCTTAAAAGCTCAGAAGTAGGAAAGCTGCATTATGCAATCAATTAAGAAAAGAGTCTGATTGCAGTTTCAGGGCTTATGTACAAAATATGGAGCAGAAGCCACTCTTCAAAATGCACTTCCATGTTCTTTTAACAGAGCTAAACCAGGGAAATGACAACATATGGAGGGTGTTTAATGCATATAGCAAGTTTAAAGACATTACTGCGGGTGGTCTTTTGCTTACTTTTTCAATCTTACTATTGAAGTTATTTTTTGAAACAATATGTGGGTGGAAATCTCAGGAGGGTTTAATGACATTATTGCAGAGAAAAGGGATTAACTACAAGTAAGTAGGTAGACTAGTTGTAGGACAAGGTCCTCTGATCTTATCACATCCATAGCTATCTCTGGGACAAAGATAGCTAGTAGAAGTGTGTTTAACATTACTGAACAAGGCATCAGGAAAAAGCATGGCAGCAGGAGGGCCTAAGATGAGCTGTGCATGAACCAGGGGTAGTACCCTATGACCAGTTATGTGGAGAGCAGTCTGCAGCCCTGTCTGTCTTCTCCTTCCCTCCTGGGCTTTGCAGGGCAGGCATTTAGAAGAGAAGCTGAGGTGCTGAAAGGCTTGTGGTTTGGCCTTGGGAATGCTGTTCCTCTCTGCACACTCCTGCTCTCTGCCTGCAAAGAAAAAGAAAAATCAATGGCTGTTTACCTGTGTCTGTCAAGTTCTTTGGGGCTGACAAGAAAAAAACTGTTTCAGAGAACTAGGTATAAAGGCTGCATCCAAACCATGTCTGTCCTGACCTTCATTCATGGGTCAAGCTGTCCACAGTATTTCAGCAAAGAAGATGCTGCAGCAAGATGTATCTTAGGGCAGCTGTTTCTACAGCTAGGTAACCAAATCATCACTTGGACCAGGAATGAATGCCCCTGTGTCCCAACATGAACGCAGCATTGGTCATCCAAATGGTGATAAACGCACAGGGATTTGAAGTTAAACTGCAAACATGAAGCAGTCGACAGATAACTCAACCTCCACTTCGGGATAAAATTGAAAAGTTTAACAAACTGAACACACTTCCACCTTGCCCACCAAACCACAGCAAGGGCAAAGCTGCTGGGATGACAACTAATGGATATCAGAGAAGCTTCTTCTGTAGAAGTAAAATCTTGTGCTAGGGCTGCTGACTAGCAGGAGCTTGAGGGTACATCATAAAATGTGCCTCCTCCCAGCATGTCTGATAGGCTAAGTGGAGGTGGGTCTCACTCCTTGAACTTTGCTCCTCTTGTTCTGTACATTATTTTCCGTGGTGCCTGTGATGGTGACATGATCATTTGTAGCAGGCAATGGCCCTAGCGTAGGTGTCCCCTCATTTGAACTTTTTACTTCTGTGCAAGGAAGAGCGACAGACTCAGTAGCAACTGCAGCAATTGTCTTTTGACAGTGCCCCTGTGGAGGGAGAATGATGCGGGAAATATTGCAGGGGTCACTGGAAGATTTAAGCACCAGATTTTAATGCTCATTTCCAAACATAAGCCCGCCTCCACCTCTCTGCCTAAAAACTCATTCCATCTGTCTATCTTTCCTAATGATCACTCATATTTTTATTTGTTTTTCCTACTAATGTAACTGGTGGTATAGAAAACAAAATGTGTAATGAAAGAGCTTGGTTGGGGATTTTTTGCTCATTTTTTTCTCCTTCTGCCTTTTACTCTAGCTGTGAACTTGCTCTAAGGCATTTCTTGAAATTGTTGCTTTTAAGTCTGGTTTGTGAAGAAAGATTTCATGACTCTTGGCCCCCAGAGAATTGTTCTTTACCCTACCACTTTTCTCTGCCATCTGGCATGTTTACTTGAGTAAACGTGTAGGGTCAGAGGCCAACATGGACATGTGGAGGGACAGCTTTGTCATAAAAGCTGTAAGGAATGAGTGGGTGCTTCTGAATATAGCAGTGTGTGTTTTGCTCAGCTGCTGAACACAAAGAGGTGAGGTTAGGCACACTGCTGAAAGAAAATAAAAATCAGATAGATAAAGAGAATAGCAGCTTTTACAACACAGATCACGCAGTCCATTTTATTTGGTTGGTTGGGGGTTTTTTACTCTAAGCCGTTCTGGGCACATTCCTAAAAAGTATGTCAGAGGACATAAAATCTCCCTCTCCTCATTCTTTCAGAGACTTGGTTTATAGAAGTTCAGTCATGACCTGGAGGTCTCAAACCACTGCAGGTGCAGGTAGGCAGCTGCAATAAGCCAGTACCTATCTTCCAGCCATCATGGTCATGCTACCATCCTTTTAAGTGCCAAATTCTAATTTTGGTACTTAAGAACATGAATTAATTTGATACAACTTAGAGGAATGAAGGAACAAAGTGAGTTGGTCATATGAATGCAGTCATTTAAACAAGGGTGACCTTGCACTTCATGAAGGCTTCTAGGGAGGAGGGATAGGTCTAGGTAAGCCAGAGCTACCTTCCCTTTTTCATTGCTGGCTTTGTTCAGAGTAGATCAAGTCTGCTACTCCCACATGACTACTACAATAACCTCAAAGTTCATTCCTTCAAAGATTTTCTACTTTCATGCACACTTCCTCCATGTATGGGCCATTCACTTAAGAGTTGGGTTCCATGATCCTTCTGGGTCTCTTCCAACTCACAGTAATCTGTGATTCTGTGATTTCCTTTCAAAAGGAATGGTCACTGCATCTCTACTATGCAATTCAGAGCTTCATTGTTGCCTAGAGTGCCAAGAAAAACAACTGGTTCAATTTGGGATATTTTTGTGTTGTATTTAATCATCAGCTCTAAGATTAAAAGGTCCACTCCTAAGTGGCCACCATTGAGAGATGAACTCTTCTATGTGGCTTCAAAGTGGGTTGGTGGCAGAGATGGGATGCCTCAAACCCCCTGTGGCAGAATGGCATTGGGGTTGGATCACAAAACTGGGCCCTTATAACCCATCTCTGGGCCCATCCTTCACAGCCAGGAATAAGGCTGCCACAAGATCTGGCTTCTTTCATCATGGGACGGGTGCCAGACAAGAGGATCAAAGACCCACAAGATGGTTCACTTCCTTCCATAAGCAAGGAGAGCAGAGAGTGACTGTGGTGACCTCTGTACAGAGCCTGTCCACTACAAAAAAAGAGGAGACAAATTGTAACCATGGAAAGAATGGCAAAAATTACTGCTGTCTGAGAGCCAAGGGGAGCAGGAAGGGACACTGCTCTACAGTGCAGCCATGAGCCCTGCCCTTTATTGATAGTACTGGGTGAAGAAAAATTCATCCTGCAGAATTCATTGCACAGCATAACATTACCATGTACTACCAATGGCCTTCAAAAGAGCAAAATCATCTATCTAAAATTACTCCTACTACTTTGAGATTATATCTAAATCTGACCATATAGCAAATAACACATAGGTTAATACTGACATCTTATTAATGGATCCCTTTTTGAAGATATAAAATAATGTAATCTCTGAATCAACTGTACTGTATAAAGTTATTTTTATCTATATTTAACACATGAGCTCTAATAAAAGTTTATTAAGACCAGACAATGAAAAATGGAAAATTCTGTCTCAGATTCTGTCAAATTATCTTTGGAAACAGATCAACCAAATTAATAACAAATGCAAAAAAGCCTAAGCAGTATATATTTCACATGAATTTCACCACCTGAATTTTGATGAAGTAATAGCTTTTTCTTCTGGCTCCTAGTCAAAACTCATCACAGGCTTCAGGCCACTTGTCTCACTGTAATATCAACATGGATTGGTAACCACTAAAAAACCACCAAGGACTGTTTTCTTTGAGGCATGATGGAATTAGAAGGTCTGAATGATTATTCTAAAACAGAAAAACAGAAACATGAAACAGAAACTTGAAGTTCAGACAATCAGAAACATGCCTCTCACTCTACATCTTAGAATATCTACTACAATTTCTGCAGAGATAGATCTATCACTATCACTATCACTATCACTATCACTATCACTATCAATCACTATCACTATCAAGGATACAAAAAATAAATCCCCAAAGATACCAATACAATTATACAATTATTACAATTACTATACTAAGAAAGTACAAAAGAACTGCTCTATTTATGACTAAAATTAAAAGACTGATTTCAGAAAAATTGCTTTAAAAACCCAAACTGCCAACAATTTGATCTGAATACTCTCATGAGAGTGATTGCAATTGAACCTAGGTAAGCAGAAAAAAATGGAAATATTAGTATTTTTTCACAAACTAGTCTCAAATACATTGCAGGGGCCACCTGAGCTCCTTTGAGGAGATGTCTTCCTGTTTTCAGGTGGTATAGAGCTAATTTTCTCATCAGTAGCAGGTACAGTGCTGTGTTTCAGATTCAGTGTGAGAATGTTGATAACACACTGGTGGTTTGGTTGTTACTGAGCAGCGCTTACCTTGAGTCAAGGACTGCTCAGTGACTCATGCTTTGCCAGTGAGGAGGTACACAAGGATCTGGGTGGCAGCATGGCCAGGAGAGGGGACTCAAACACACTGAAGGGATACTCCACACCATAGCATGTGTAGGAAGAGGCCAGTTGCTTTTTGGGGATTGGTTGAGCACTGGTCACAGATGGCACTTCTCTCGGGGTTATTTCTCCCTCTCCTTTTCTTCACTATTATTATTATTGGTGTTGGTGTTGTTAGTATTATTACATTTTATTTTGTTTCAATTAATAAGCTCTTTTTTATCTCAAACCATGAGTTTTTTCTGATGCTCCTCCCTACTGGGGGTACATGGACTCTGGTCTTGAGTTGCTGGCTGGGGTTAAATGAGAACTGGAGTTGAGTTCACAGGCTCTCCCTACACAGAAATTGCATAATAGGCCCACCCAATTCTGATGCAAAAAATTAGGCATACTAGGACAAAGTGAGACCTGTCAGCCTAATACACCTGTATTTGGGAATTTGAAGGACAATCTTAAAACAGAAGAACTGTTCAGAGCTTCTGCAACAGGGTCTTAGAAGCTAGTACATCAAATCTTGCCTTACTATCTCATGCTTTCTTCTGGCCTTCTGTCTATAACCTTCTTCAAAGACTATCAGCAAATATTCTTATCTTGAAAGTTGATATTGAAAAATCAGCCACCATTGCCATGTTGGACTAGCTTTAATCTTACTTAACAGAGGTACTCTCAGCATATGGGCACAAGATACAAAAAACCTTATCAAGGAGGAGTATCCTATAGAATCTTTGGATGCTTTAGAAGCTTTAACCTCTGTCATTGTGTCAGTGACAAAACTGATTCAGTACCATATGCAACTACAGACAAGCATATAACTTTTAGAACATTATTCAATTTGCTAGTCTGTGATGCATGGAAAGCAGGTGCTTCCTAATTCTATTTTGAACTCTAATTGGGTTGCACTGGCCAGAGATTTCAGTGACCAAACTTGCACATGTGAGGGAAAAAAGCAGAAGGAATCAAGTTTACTTGTCTGAAAGAGCCTCAAGTACAAGATTGTCACAATGGCATTCTGTATTGACAGTTACTGTTTCCACTATTGGTGCATACTAATCCAAATGGATTTTGCCAGAAGAAATGTTCAACATATGTAAATATTACAAGAACTTTCTTGGGATATCGACAGAAATTGAATGCACTTTGCATAAGCATTCGCATCAACAATCTCATTTTAAGATTTTAGCATTTGCGGTCAGTGGTGGAAACAGTATCACAAAGTCATTTTTCCTAAGTAGTGTTTTAAATTTTCTGTACCAACAGACTGTTAGAAATATGTGCAATTTGTTCATAAACATGAACACAAAAAACCCCCCACTTAGTTCCATACAATAATTTATTGCAAATTGTTTGCTTAGGTCTATAAAAATGCTCGTGTACACACAAAACACAAACATTATCTCACGTACTTACTTCTACAGAAACAAACAGAAATTTGCCCAGCAATTTATATCAATATTCCAGAAATTCATTGAAATATGTAACTTAGCTACTTAGTTCTGTGTTTGAAATGTTCCCTTTATTATTATTAGACAGTAATGATATTTTAATTACAGTAATTTTTATGTCTTGCTTACTTTTCAGTGTCTATTGTAATTTGTGGAGAAATGGGGCTGTCATAGTGTTTACATGTGGTGTGAAAGAAAAGATAGTTCAGGAAACCGTGATGATGAAGATTATATCACTATGACAGACAAAATGCTGGATCTGAACACAAGCAGCCTATTGTGCTGATACTTTCGGCTATGCATGACAGCCAAGATCTTGCTAACCTAAATTTATCTAAATATAACATCACTGTGATTACAAAATAAATAGGTAACAAGCATGGCTTTGGTTCATTGTCATTATTAATATATTAATAATATATTAATATACACCAAAAATTATCTATATGGTGATCAGGTGGAAATCCAGGCAAAAGTTCCAGGACTAAATTTCTGCTGATAATAGTATTTGCTTATAGTCTTCATATGTCTGTATGAAATAAGCCTTACCTTGTAATCTTAATTTTATACTGCCTGGGATATAAAGTATAAAAGCTGTGAAGGACATAAGTATCACAGGATGGAGTGTTTCCATTAGAGATTTCTTTTTTTTTTTTTTTTTAAACTTCAGTTGAGGTAGTTGGACAATTCTGAATAATGATCCACCTTGAGTTTTGCTAACATTCAGATGATTGAACCAATTTAATGCTGGTTATTTTTCTAGCAAAATTAAATAAATAGAATCTAGCTTGTCGGCAAAATTTAATGAATGGATACAAACTTGTTGGTAAACATCCATAAAAAAATAGGATTACATCCATTTAACTCAATCATAAAATATTTCTATTAACAAAAATAATAAGCTTAATTTTAGCCAGGTAATTCAGCTCTAATTATTAATTAAGAATATAGATATAGATAATGATACATTAGAGGTTCAGAGGCTTTCTAAAAATAATAAAAACCCAGTGCAAAGAGACATTGCCACAATGCATACCAAACAAGTAGTTTACGTTCTTTGGAATCAACAAAGAATAGTAAAGGTTATCAAAGTTAGAATTTTGGAGCAAAAATGAAAGGCAGGCTTCCGTGGAATAGAAGAACACGGAATCACTATAAAGGCGTATTGTAAATGATTATTACTGATCCTCCCTTTCTCCACTGCAATTTTATGTTCAGCCCACTAAATGCATCACAAAATAACATAATTTTGTGGCTAAAAGACGGAATTAGCTCCTGTATGTCTGGTTTGCTCACACCTTTAAATGCTAAATACCACAAGATAGCACCTGCAACCTTGAGTCTTCACAAGTGCATTCACAACTAGCAACTCATGTGCATGCAGGTCAATATAACCATATAAGAGTGGTGAGAGGTAGATTTAGTCCTTTAAGAGCATGATCGTGAAAGTGTTGTGCATGCTACTTTTGCATGAGTACTGAGGCAGAGAATCACAGCTGTTGAACCAAAACACCACATTGCAAAGCTGATAGATGGTTTTTGTTAGTACCTATTATTGTGACGAATGTTAATGACTTGAACCACTACAGTAACTCACTGCTGTTGTATTTAAATAAGCATCATACTTCCCAGTAAATACTCTTCACTAAACACTTCAACAACATTTACACATTTCTGTTAAGAGCTTTTTTATAGAAGAAAAGAAGAAGAAAGATAAAGCAAAAAAAAAAGTGTCATTCAAAAATACAATGAGCCTCTTTCAGTTAAAAGAATAAAAAGAGGGTTTTTTTAAAAAAAATAGTTATTATCAGGCAATGGAAGGCCTCAATTTGTTTGCAAGAGAAGTCCTAAAATGACTGGAGTGTGCAATGTGTTGTATTTTTCTTAGAGAAAGTAATCGATTTTCCAGTAAGGAAACCAGGAATAGACAAGAAACAAGAATCTTCAACACCAATTTCTAATAAAAGGTGGTGACATGCTTATCTTTATTTCTTCACATTTCCAAGTATAGCACAGGCCCATTTGCTAATTCTTGGGAACATGGGCAACAGATATGCTGTTCGTGGGTTACTAATCACTGGTTTACCAAATAAATATCCATAAAACATCTCCTGTGTCAAAACTTCCTCCTCAACTTTTCTCATATAGCCATCAATCACAAATCTGAAAAGTCTGTAATGTGACATCTGGCATGGTTACCTAAATATCATATTCTAATAGTCCTATCTCTAGGAATAAGAGACACTCTTTACTCTCTCAAGGATGCCATATGACTTGTACAATTGTCTGCTCAGAGTAGAGAAAACTGTACTTTTTATGTTGCCTTGTGCAGCACGTAGCTCAAGATTAATCAGGATGCCTGTGCCTGGAAGTAAACATGCAGAGGGACAAAAGCTCTTAAATTAAAACAGTAGCCATCAGGTCTGATCACAAGTTCCAATTCTGCTCCACCCACTAGCATAATTTCTATTTTATCAGGATTCTCTGGCTTCAGTTCAAAACAGGTTGGAGTGGTCCAGACAGTGGACCTTATTAAGGTTCAAAATAATAGAGAACCAAATATCATTTTGAAAGTGCCACAGTTTAAAACAACTCAATTTCTTCCTCTCATTAATACATGAGTTGAGTAAACACATACTGCAACAGGTCCCTGACACAACTTAGATAAGAGGGTCCTCCAGGAAGCTATCTATCACTGTATGTCGTGATCTTTCATTTTCAAAAGCCTAGCATCACAAAAATAATTCCATTTCCTTCTGTACAGGCATTAAGGTTCCAAAAGATATTAAAAGAATTGTGTCCTGCAGAATTAGTCATATGGCCAGATCCATCCAGATGAACTCTAGTTCTCATCCAGACTGAATAGCACAGGTTCAGGCTTAAAAGCACAATTGCTTTTGTGCATAGTCACATCAGCCTAAGTCTGTCATGTATCATGCCCCTTTCCAGCTTAAAATGGATAAATATATTCATAGTTATCTTACAAATCTAGCTTGTAAATGCTTTTCTCATTTCACAAAGATCATAATATTGTTTAGATTTGAAAAGACCTTTAAGATGATCAAGCCAAATCATTAACCTCCCAATGCAAAGACCATCACTAAATCATGTGTCTGAACTCCACATCTACACATCTTTTGAATACCTTCAGGGGATGGTGAACCACTTGCCTAGGCAGCCTGTTCCAACATCTCACAACCCTATCAGTGAAGAAATTTTTTCTAATATTCAATCTAAAACCGTCCAGCACAACTCAAGGCCATTTTATCTCATTCTATGGCTTGCTACCACAGCTGGCTATGCTGTCCTTTCAGGGTAGAGAGTGATAAGGTCTTCCCTGAGCCTCCTTTTCTTCACACTAAACATCCTCAGCTCCCTGAGTCACTCCCCATCAGACCTGTGCTCCTTCACCATCTCTATTGTCCTTCTCTGGACATCCCACAGCATGTCAATGTCCTTGCTGAACTGAAGTACCCAGAATTGGACACAAGAATCAACATGGGGCTGCACCAGTGCCCAGTACAGGAGGACAGTCATTGCCCTGCTCCTGCTAGCCACTCTATTGCTGGTACAGGCCAGGATGCCACTGCCCTTCTTGGCCACCATGGACACATGGCTGGCTCATGTTTAGCCACTGCTGACCAGCACTCCCAGGTTCTTTACCTCTGGACTGATTTCCAGCCCCTCCTCCCCCAACCTGCAGCTCTGCACAGGGTTGTTGTGGCTCAAGGGCTTGACCTAGCACTTGGCCTTGTTGAAACTCTCACAATTGGCCTTGGCCCACCAATCCAGCCTGTCCAGATCCCTCTGCAGCACTTTCCTGCACTCCAGCAGATCCAAGATCCCACCCACTCATCTGTGAACTGACTGAGGGTGCACTCAACCTCCTTGCACTCAGCCCACACCATCAGTAAAGATATTAAACAGGACTAGACCCAACACTGATCCTAAGAGAACACCATTAGTGACTGCCCATCAATTGGATTTAACTCCATTCACTATCACTTGCTGGGTTCAGCCATCCAGCCAGTTGTTACCCAGCAAAAAGTGTACCTGTCCAAGACATGGGGAGCCAGCTTCTCCAGGAGCATGCCACAGGAAATGGTGTCAAATGGCTTTATTGATGTCTAGGTAGGAAGCAAACCCAGCACCTTTTCCTCATCCAGCAAGTGGGTCACCCTTGTTATAGAGGGAGGTCAGCTTGGTCAAGCAGGGCCTGCCTTTCCCAAACCCATGCTAGCTGGGCCTGATCCCTTGGTTGTGCCACCTGATGTGACCCATGACCTTTCCCTTCTTGCAGATGGGTGTCCCATTCACCAAGCTCCAGCTGGGACTTCACTGGTTAGCCAGGACTTGTGTTAAATGATGGAAGAAGGCAGAGTGAGCTCTTCTGCCAGCTTAACCAGTACCCTTTGGTGGTTCTTACCAGGCCCCATAAAATTGTCTGGGTCTAAGTGGTGCACCAGGTCACTGATCACTTCCTACTGGATTATGGGACCTTCATATTCCTCACCACACCTGTCTTCCAACTTATGGTACCTCCTCAAACTACTAGCCTTGCTATCAAAGACAAGCAATGAAAGCATTAAGTACCTCAGCATTTTCCTCATCCCTTGCCGTTTCCCTCTCTGTCCAGTAAAGGATGGGGATTTTCCTTGGCCCTCCTTTTCCTGATGATGCTTTCATAGAAATGTCTTTAAATTTTATTTTATAGCAGTATCAAGATGAAGTTCTAGTTGAACTTTGGACCTCTTAATTTTGTCCTTGCATGACCTCAAAACATCCTTTAGTCCTTTTGAATTGCTTGTTCCTTAAGATCTTATCCAGAAACTACAGGTACTATACACTGTGTATTACAAATTGGATTTTTTTTTTAATCTTCAATGACACCTGCCTGTATTTTATGTAAAAAATCACTGTCTAATAAAGAATCAGCCTCAAACTAGTATTGATCTTCTCTGAAGGGAGAACTGGACTTTTCAATGTTCTTAGGTGATATAATATTGAGAGATTAAGTAAATTAGTAGTTTATTTAGTCTTCACATTTTACTAACAGCTATTTTAAAAGTAAGATGATACTTAAAATGAGCATCAGAAATATGTTATAAAGGGTGGATCTTCATGTTCCTACAGCTTCAGCTTTCCTTCTTTCCAGTATTAGGATAAGCACCCACAATTTCCTTTCCCCTTTCCCCTTATAATTTACTTTATAACCTCAGGTTATACATCAGAGACCTGTATTTCTGTTTTGATTCCCCTGTCACACAGGTAAACATTGTATTTCTTATTCAATATGTCATTAAAGTCAGTAAACAGCAAAAATGAATAACAGCAACTTACGTATTTTCAACACTTCTGAGTTAAAAACACTTTGCAACAGGGAAGAGGAACAGATGCTCATTTCTAAATGCTAAAGCTACCAACTGGGAATATGCCAGTTGTAACTGCTGCCATCTGTTTTCAACTGTTCTTTTTACCTAGCTCTCTGAGATTCACAACCATACATTTCCACTAGAAGAGGGGCAGTGGGAATAGTATAAGCAGGATTTTTCCCACATGCTCTCACCTTCATTAAAAAATAGTGTTCAGTACTTACTGGTCTGCAGGATCTCTGTGAAATGATAACTTAGGGACAGTTTTTTTCAAGGATTATATGGTGACAGCAGTTATTTAATGACCACTTTTCATCATTACTTTCCCACAACTCGTTCAACATGTTTACTTTCCCACTGCAGCTCTGCATTTTCCTATCCTCTCCATAGTCAGGCAGAAGTTGACTCTATAGCTCTAGGCTTCTGTAGGGATAACTCAACTCGTGATGGAAACAAAGCTCCTTGTGCACAACCAAGTGTCTGTTACAGAACTGAGTTGCATTGTGCAGTTAATGCCTACTTTTGTGTAAACACATTCAGATTTCCCTTGCATGCATGTATTCATAGTTTTTGCATTGTGTCTGGCAGAGTGAGCAAGACGGCAGTGCCAGACTGACATAGGTACAATAACATACATAATTAGCAAACAAAACCCTCTCATTTTCACCAAGAAAACCCTTTGAATTGCCCAAATCCACTTTTGCTAGTTTAGAAATAAACTCATATTTATATCTTTTACTGACTTCCACACACATAGCATAAAAAGCAAAAGAAAAATTCTTCAGCTCTTCCACCCTCAATATCATTACTGGATGATTATTTGAAATGTTTTATATTATTATCTGGGTTCTTTATTGCTGACCTAGAGTGTATCACTACTGGATATTTTATATATGATGGTTTGCAAAAAGTCTACAAGAGATGTGTTTCTGCAACATCTCCAGACTGGCTGTTGTTTTTCAGGCAGATGCTCTCTTAGCCAACACAGGTACTGGATCTGGCTTCCGAAGGACAAACCACAGGAGATGCTAATGTTTGAGCCAAAAAAGCCAACACCTGTAGCTGTCCTCTGTTACAGATCACACCCCATACTTCAGATGACATTCCTGGAGTGTTCTCAGACAAGCTGGCCTGGGCTGCTGGCAGCATACTCACTTCTCAAAAAAGAATGCTGTTAGAAAACCTTATCAATGTCTACTGGCCTATGTGTCATTTAAGGGCGGGGATGTCACTTTTTAGAGACATGTGAGCAGTTTTCAGCAGTATTGCTGGTATAGGCAATACTGAATACTTAGCTGTAATTGATCTGATCATTATCCTCTGTTTTCTCTCTTCATCACCAATTTATTACAGTCTTGCTAATCATTTTCATGAGCAAACTTCAAACTCTAACAAAAACAGCACTCCATCTGAAGATTTGTAATCCCATTTCTCTCTTTCCAGTGAACAGAGAGGAATAGAGAGGAGTAAAACTATGTAAAATCAATGTGTCAAAGTAAGGCATTATGCTAAACAACCCATATATGAAGACTGCCATCTCATTTAGTCTTTGCTTTCTCATCATCATTTTTCCCTCAATGTTAAAGACAAACAATTGAGAAAATAACACTTTTTCCTCCCATTATCAGGACTATCAGCTAAGATTAATAAAATGTAACATTATCACAAGTACAATGTATTTTTCTCATGAGCTCTGTTATATTTAGTGCTTCTGACAAAAGTTATTTCCTCATTTATCAGTGCCTTGTATAGGTAGCAGTGTCAAAAGAGAAGCAACATCAAAAGAGAATGTAAAATTTTTCAGTCTACCTTCTTATTTTTAAAACATCACAGTGAGAAGCAAAGAAGGCAAGGGCAAGTGTCACTTTTATTGAGCTAAATTAGAACTGATGAAAGTCTGGGGACCATGTGAAACAGGAAAAAAACTGCTGAAATCCTGCAAGAAGGTATAAAAATCAAACTCTTGCCATTTTTCCAACACACACTCTCATGTTCATGTTTTGTAAACAATGTGACTTAACATCTTAAAAAATAATTATATGGAAAGCAACACTGATGTGCACAATTCATCGGGTTACTGAGATACAGAGGTGTTGTGGGGTCAAAGGAGGCCATTTTTGTAATGCTTCTGGCCTTGTATCCCTCTCTGTAAAAGGCTTTACTCTGCATCTTCTGCTATCACATTCATTACCATTTATAACACTTTTTGGGGCATAGAGAATAGGTGTGTGTGGCACCCTAAAATTGTCTGGAGCTTCCAGACAACCTGTACAATAGAAACAACAGTTAATTCCTGCTTCTTTACCTCATCAGTCTTTCAGGAGTCATCCCTGTGCTAAAGATGAAACAGTGAGACCTCTCTCCATCATCTGGACAAAACTAAAGCTCCACATTCTGTGAGAGTCTCACCATCAAGGTGGGACTGGTCAGTATAAGTCTATCATTAGCCTGGCATACTAAAGGAGTGGTCTTCTCAGGGTGTTGCTGGGCAGAATACATACGGTATGGCTTGCTTTCCCTTCTGAATATTCCAGGAGAAAAGGGGAGAATGGAGGATATGAGGATCATGGGGAAACAAAAAACGAGAAAGTGAAAAAAGGAAAGCAAAAGGGAAAAAAAGTTATTTTTATAATTTCACTAGTAAGTTAGGAGAGAGTTTAAATGCTATTTTGTGCCATTACTTCCCTCTCCTGTGTGATACTTTTGAAAGTTCATATTTAAGTGTTTAAAGGTTAAGCACCACAGACAAATTTGCACCATGATAACTGAAACGTCAAGGAAAAGAATTTAGTAAATGAGGAGAAATATGCTTCTGTAGCCAAAATCCTACCTTGCACTATCAAACATGTCTTACAGACTTTGAATGTATTCTTCCTCTTATGCTGTCTTAAAAAATAAAACAAAGAAAAGTCATGAAAGAAGCAGAACCATGCCAAAAGCCAATAATAATTGCTAATCAATAGTTATCTTGAAAATAAGTCAGTGATTATCAAAAGCCAGGTATCAGACAACATGTTCACTATCTACAAAAACTTTCTATAAAAAATATGCAGGCTTCTCTATTGGTTTGAATGAATTATTTCTAAAATGGTATGTTCTCTAAGATTCAATTTCTCTTTTTTATCAAAAAGGAGGACTGAAAAAGTTTTGTATTACAGTACAGTAATAAATATAGAGGACTTATCACTTGGAAAATCCATTTCTGAAATGGAACTGCTCTGTAATCAGTGCTTGAAAGGAACAAACAAACAAACCAACCCCTCCCCCCCCCAAAACTGAGCAGAACTTAAGAGTTGAAAGATTCATAGGCTACAAAAAGCCTAAAGGCTAGACCAATGATCCTACATGCTCACCGTGATTTAGGCAGGGCTTCCTAAACATTCCTACTGGCATCTTAAGGCATAGACACCAACACATGTAAAGACCCAGAAAATTTCTGCCAGTTCCTCAGCTAAGAGGCAGAAGATCTTCCTGCTTTTTTTTTTTTTTTTCCATGAGAAAAAGCATAAGGACAAGCACCATACCTCCTGCAGAGAACAGCTGGCAGGTGGAGCAACAGCACAGAATTAGCAGTGCCACCAGCTCCCGCTGCTGCCACTGACACCATGGCATGGCACACTTTTGTTCTGATGGTTACAGCACCTGAGCAAACTGAGCCACAGAGATATTTGATGAAAAGTAGTTGACAGCAAGAATCCCTCTTAAAAATTACTTCTTTCTCTCAGCATCTGTTCATTGAATACATAAAAATAGTCCTTTTTTTTCTCTTCTCTGTATCTGACCATACACGCTGATTGTTACATGCCAATCTCTAGTTCCATAGGAGAGAAAAATACTTCAGTAAAATAAAAAAAGAAATTAAAATTTTCTTAAAGAGTGTGAGATTGAGATACTATTTCTGCAGATTTAGGTTGACAGCTGTTGTTTAACTCCCATTTTTAATTCTTTTCAGAAAAATATTTTATTATTGTCTCCACAAAACCTTAAATGCCAAATGGTAGCAAGCCACTAGCCTTAGAGTGATCTAGAGCTGAATAATGTCACCAATGGTTCAGAATTTATTACAACTATAGAATTTATGGCTGAGGTTTTCAAAAGTTAATAGTTAAACCTAGGGGCTTTCATGCATATTGTATTATTTTAATAAATTATTAGTTATGGATTACTGCTAAGCAGTCAGAATTTCTGCTTTGGTCAAGATACTAAGTAGTGAACATTACAAATCTACTCCAAGTATTAAAATAAATGTGGTAATTTCAAATTCCCAGTGTTTCTTTTTACTTCTGTAAAAGGGAAACAAATCCTGCTAAAACTGCCCTAAATTGCACCAGGACTCCTCTACCGTAATGTTTCATGCTTGTGTATTTCATGGATTATTTACCCGTATCCAGTACAAAAGTGAATAATTCTCTCTTTAATTGCCAATATGTCACTGCTAAGCATACATATGCAGCTGACAGACTGGCCCACCATTTGCTGCAAGGGGAGAGTGTTGAGAAGGCAGCTGTCACAGTGATATCAGTGCTCTGGTCAGGCAGAGCAAGCAGACCAGGCATGCACAAATTCCATTATCTTAGCCTTATTCTTAATCCTGCCACCCTACAGAGAAGGCTTGTTACAGGCTCAGCAAAAAAGGGCCCCAGCTGCAGTGTCCTGTTACTCACCATCAGCTGCTGGCCATAGTTGCCTCCCTGGGGAACTTCTAGTCCACCGCTTTCATCTACAGATGTTAACTCAAATGTTTTTCAAATCTTTGGTGTATATTCCTCAGGCGCCCACCCGACTTGTTTTTATCATGCTTTTAAAGATTCCTATTCAGAACATGTTTGACTGTACTTTTCTGCAGTTAGCTGAAATTCAGGGAAGTTCATAAGGGTCTATGTGGTCAGCATTGTGGTGGGAAGGGTTAGAGGGTATTTGGTAACATTTACTGCTCACAATGGTGGGAAGAGGGGTATTCAGTAACATTTACTGAATATTTTTCATGAGGGAGCCTAGCAGCCTGAGGGATTGCAGGACAACTGTATCAGAGAGAGTACTGTGCTTACTTTGTTTATTTAAAAATCCCCTTAGGCTCTGGAGTCAATGCATCTAAAGTACAGTTGCAGTTTTCTAGCAGTTATAGATAAAGGAGCCTCATTTAATCTCTTTACTTCTGAGATTTGCATACTTTTATCAACTACATTACTTTAGGGGCTGTCATTGCATTTAACTTCCTGCACATGAAATTAGTGTCAGCTGTCATTCTTTGTACACATTTGTTAAATTCAGTCTTGTCTATAGGGGGTTATGAGGTAGAAACATAAGTGTATTAAACTCTGCCACAGAAAGACTGAAGGACTGATATGGAATGTTTTTTTCAGATAAAGGAAAATAAGTTCATGTTTTTAGTGCAGTCCTTTTAAAGGCTGATATAATTGATGCAAGCCTCTAAATCCTACCCCTCTGAGTAAATTTCTTATGCTGAGCTCATGTCTTTTCTTCTCTCTCTGCTCACCACTCCCCCACTTCAATACAATATTGGTGAGTTTGTGGGTAATGTTGGATTAGCATCTTTGGAAAATTATCTCCTTTGACTATGAAATATACATAGCAAGGACAGACAGAGGAACTGCAAAATAGATTCTACCATGTAGACAGCTATTTCCAGACTTTTTTTTTTTTT
>VWYP01019610.1:21999-40402 GCA_013400435.1 Pycnonotus jocosus
TGGGTTGTTTTTTTTTTTTTTTTTTTTTTTTTTCCCCAGGAGAAGATCAGGTCTGTGTATCATTGACTTCCCTTGTGGGATTGGGAATCCCAGCAAGGATTTCCTGCTCCTGAACTCTAAAATGTCTTTGCCTACTAACATGTGACCAAAGCTCACAAACATTTTTGTTTGTTTTACTTTTGGTACATCTTCAATAATAAGAAAATTGCTGTGTTTTTAAGATAATGAATGTGTCAGATGAAACATTTTCTCTGACAAAAATTCCTGAAATTCTCCTAATGCACGTATATACGTCTTCCTGCACTGTTTGTCACCCACTTCTGCCATCTTCCTAGATTAGCTTTCTCCCATCCTGTGCTTCTCATTGAGCACCTACAAAAATCGTAAGCCCAATCACATCTGGTAGGCCTCCTTGAGAGACTGGTGGTATTGAAATAGAAGTGAAGAACTCCCTTGTGTTCTGTAGGGAATCAGAGAAATTGGACATTATCTTACTCTGGCTGGAGTTACTAGAGCTGCTATTCAATTACTAGGAATAACTGAAACGTGGTGGGACAACTCACATGACTGAAAGATTGCAGTGGGTGGCAACAGGCTGTTTTATAAAGACAGGCAGTGAAGAAGAGGAGGAAGAGTCACACTCTATGTTACTGAGTAGAACCTTAAATGTATAGAATTTAACTATGTTGATTATAGAAGCCCTATCAAGTGTCTCTGGGTCAAGATCAGAGCAGTAATCTTCCAGGGACATCTCACACAGGCATCTGCTACTGACCTTAAAGCCAGGGTGATAAGGCCAACAAAGCAATATTTAGTTCACTTAAGTAAGCTTTGGATCAACACAATCTCATTATTATGGGCAACTTCAATTACCCAGACATTTATTCGTACAACAATGCAGCACCTTGCATGCCATCAAGTTCCTGGAATGTATAGAGGCCTGCATCTTCATACAAAAATGCCAGATTTGCAAACCAGGAATGAGGCACTGTTGGACTTGTTACTCACAAACCAAGAATATGTGCTTTTTGATACCCTGGTTAGTGATAGCTTTGGCTGGAGTGATCACAATATTACAGAACTTGGGATCTCACTGAATATGCTGAAGATTTTAGAAGAGCAAACTTGAGCGAGCTCAGAGCTAATTTGGGACAATTTTGTGGGAAGGCACTTGTCGCTGTGTGCCTCTTTTTGCCTGCCCGGGCTAGCTTGGCACACAGGTGGCACGTGGGAGCGAGCTCAGTCTTCGGAAAGATTTTGCTCGCTCTTGTGGGTTCTTGGCCCTGTCCGGATGATAGCAAGGCGAATGGTGAAGAGTAAAGAGGGGTCTCTCAGGGGGGACAACTGCAGAGGTTTATTGTAAGGTCTCACAGAGAGCCCTCACCCTCAGGCTGTCTACCCCAGAGAGCATGTGCCACCAGATTACAACAGCCTTTATTCGGGGGGAGGAGGTGAGGGGTGGATTTGGAAAGGGGCCAATTAGGTACAACAGGGTGTGGCTCTCAGATATGACAGACAGGGGGGTACACAAATCATAAAGGGAAGGAGGGGATTCCCTAGGGCTTTACCCAATCAGCTAGAGCCTCTCCCAGAACTTTCCAGAAGTTAGGGATTGTCTCCAGCATGACACGCAGGCCCTAGGGGCAGGGGTTAAGGGGATTGACAAGGGGGTTTGAGGGAAAAACAACTTTGATTGATGGGGGAAACCAACTCAAAAGGCGAGAAAATACATGGGGGGAAATAGGAATGAACCAAAGGGAGAACTGGGGTACATAAAACCGTAAAATAACAAAGAACTGAATTACAAAATTAGAACCTAGGTTGAAAAAGCACCACTACAGGCACTCTGGAGGGTAAAGGAGCTAGTGAGTGTTTCAAGGAGGGTCTCTTGGAAGAATGATAACCATTCATGCCCTCTAAAGTCAAGGGAGGTAGGTGAAGCTAGAGACTCAGCTGGCTTAACTGCAAGCTTCTGAGTCTGATCAAAACCAAAAGAGTAGACCAATACTATTCCAAAAGTAGACAAAAATATTTGTTGAGAACTAGACAAGTATTGTCAAGATGTCCAGAGATACAGTTAAAAAAGCAAAAGTTCTACTCAAATTGAAATTGGACAAACACGTCAAAAACTACAAGAAAGTATTCTTCAGTAATATAAACAATAAGCTGAAAAAGAAGGAAACAATGAAGTGGTGCTTTGCAGTTGTGAATTACCCAGTCACAAACAATGCTGAAAAGACAGAGGTTCTCAACACTTTCTTCATGTCTATCTTTACCACCACTGTTGGGCTCCAAGCCTTGGGAGCAAATACCCAATTTGATGCAAATGCATGGCCAGTGAAGAAGGAAAGGGTATATGAATTATTAAACAAGCTGAAAATAGGCACCCAAGGATGTTAAAAGAGCTGATGTCATTGTGTGGATGCTCTCCAGAATCTTTAAGAGGCCACTGGGACCAGGAGACATCCCAGAAGACTGTAAGAAGGCTAATGTCACATCATCTACAATAAGTTTTAAGATCCAGGTTCTTAAGATCCAGGTAATTACTGGCAAAGAGGTTTTACTTCAGGCCCTGGAAAGACCAGCTGCTCCAGATGCTGAAGCCCTGCTTCCCAGAAAGTGGCTGAGCATCACTCACTGATGGGAAGTAGAGATTAATTTACTTTTTTTTCCCTTTTCTTATCTGCATGCAAACTTGCTTTTTTCTCTTGCTTTTCTCCTGCTTTAAACTGCTTTATCTCAGCCTACTAGTTGTTTTCTATCTTATTTTCTGTCTCGTGTCTCACTGAAGTGATAGAGTGGTTTGGTGGGCTCCCAGCCAAAGTTAACCCTCTATGCCATGTTCCAGTATTTACAGGTTGGCTACCTGTAAAAAGAAGGTGGAGGCTCCCTTTTTGTGAGGAGTCACATGGAAAAGACAAGGCGTAATAGATACAAATTACTCCTGTGGAAGTTCCAATTGGACACAAGGAGAAAACGTCTCACAAGAAGAGCAATTAACCATGGCAATTATCTCCTCTCTATGGAAGCGGTGAATTCCCAAACACTGGACACTTGTAAGATCCAGCTGGAGAAGGTGCTCGGCCACCTTGTCTAGAATGTGGTTTTGCCAGGGAAGGCCAGTCCAGATGATCTTGAGGTTCCATCCAAACTGGTATTCTATGATTAAGCACACTTCCTCACCTTTGGGAACCAGTTTTAAAAAGTAGCAGTCTAGATAAAAGTTTTAACTAGTAAGGTCTATTGAGTTCTGAGATCCTTGACATAGAACTCAATGTTTATTTTAAAACTAAAACTAATAATTTTTATTCTCCAGTAAATCTGATTTGTTTCGATTTTAAAATGGAGATTTATAAAGGATGTGTGGTAGTTGAGAGAGATGCCTGAAAATTCAGACTACAAAATTTGCAGACAGAAAGAAAACCTTAGCACAACGTACTAGAGCCTGGCAATTAGCTACAACAAGGGCAAATGAAGCAAAATGCTGAGAAATATGGGGCAGTACATAGCAGAAGCAACTTTAACTTCAGACCAATATTGTAAAATATGAAATGAAATGTTATTTATGAAGACGTGCAGGGTAAGATTGAGTATGGAGCACACAATACTTCAAGTATATCAAAAAAGTATGGAAATGTTTGCCAATTACAGCACTTCATCACCTGTCCTGAGTAAAGCGCAGTAGAGGGATTG
This sequence comes from Pycnonotus jocosus, assembly GCA_013400435.1. Taxonomy (NCBI): domain Eukaryota; kingdom Metazoa; phylum Chordata; class Aves; order Passeriformes; family Pycnonotidae; genus Pycnonotus; species Pycnonotus jocosus. Next base: position 25,693 of record VWYP01019610.1, read on the forward strand.
GCTAATGTTTGGCCATTTATCAGTTAATTGACAAAGGAAGAGATTTCAGGAGTTTTCCCAAAACAATTCTTTTCCATCTTCTTCCACACGGTTGTGCTGCCTGGCCTGCTCAGGATTGGCAGAAAAAGGAAGCAGTGGGAGACCCCCTTCTCTGGCTTCTCTGGTGTAACTCTTGTTTCAGTCTGCAGAGACTACAATGGTATTGTTACACATCCAGCTCTCAAGGTAGTGTTACACATTCAGCATATGAATAACAAACCCATTGAAATGGCTAACTCAGCCCATCCTAGCTGCAGAAACAACACTGGAGTATTTTTATTGGTATGTTCCTGGATTATGATATGGACATTATGTATCACAATTACATTCTTCCCATATTAATTCAGAAATTGTTTAGATTACTTTTTGATGCTTCTTTTTTCATAACAATGTCTTGAAACTTCTGTCATACCACAAATGTATTTGCAATTACTTTTTTTTTTGAGACATGTAAGTGAATATATCTTGGATACCAGTAAGCATGGTTTGCTTTTTCAGCCATGAAGTGAGATGAAAAAGGATACATTTTTTTTATTTTTACTCTGAAGAGTAAATTGTATTTTAGAACATTTTTTCCAATGTTTTCGTCTAAAATGGTGAAAGTGGAGACATTTCCACTCAAAAATAAATGTAGAAGGTAAAGAGGTTTGGATATGGAGGTTATAGTATACCATCTGTTGTATTTTAAAGCACCAGGACCCTTTTTCAGTCCTGCAGTACCTCTCCATTTTGATATCCAACAGCACAAACACTACAAAATATTGAAAAATAATTTTTATTCAAGGTAGAAAAGAAGATTCCTAGTTTTCGCCTTACCTGCTGTTATATTGATGAATAGGTTAGGGCTACTAATTTAATAAAGGATCCCAGCAATGAGACTCTGATGAGATCCAAGGAGGATGGTTTCTCAGGCAGAATCATGCTTTCTGAGCCTTATTAAGATGACTGAGTGAAGAAGGGGAGGGGGAAAAATAGCTGATTTCTGGAACATGAACAGTTTCATAAGTTACTTGTTCTTCTCCCAGTGGTGTTACCAATGATCTTGCTCTGAAACACCTCAAACATTGCTTGTAAGTGTGAGGAGAGATATTCTATTGTTTGATCTTCCTTTAAACTTCACAGTCCTGTCCTCAGAGAGAGCAGTGCCAAAATATCTTCTTTCTTTGGATTTTTTTTTAATCTAATGCATTTTAAGCTTTTCAACATGAGAATTTTGTAATAAAGAAAGCAGCAGTGTCTTCTCTAGAGAGAATGGAGGCCAGATCTCTCTAACCTGCATTGTGAATCATTTTAGTTTAAACTGGCCTGTGGGCTTAAATAAATAGCTGTATTGATTCGCCGCCTTTCAAAACAAGCTGCATTGTTTCACAATAAGGCATGCCCCAGTCCTGTTCTCTTATCTCCTATCAAAGCCTGAAAGTACATTGCTGCAGAACAGAATGTTCAGAATACTGCAGAAGAAAAAAATGGTTATTGATGATATCTTGGGCTTGTTTTGTGCCATCGAATAAAAGCGAATCACGCTTGAAATCACCACATTTGTGCAACTTCAGGTAGCATGAAAGAAAATTGTGCTTCAGGTACTTCAGGATAAGTATTAACCTTTGGACAGTAAAACAAGGTCAAACCAATTTGGAAGAAATAGCTAACAATAATAGGAAATATATAAAGGTCAGTTACCTCACCTTTACATTATTTGTAAGGTACTAATAACAATAGCAGTACCAATGTGCTGTTGAAAGGGTTTTATTTGTACCACAATAAAAGAGGTTTCTGCTGTTTTGGCTTACAGCTCTCTGCACCATTATGGGCAAAAAAAAAAATCAGACGAGATCTATTGGGCTACAACTCTGAAAACCTTTCCCCACAAATTTTCTATGAAAGCATTTTTAAAGCATAAATTAAGTCATGAAAGACTTTTTGGCTTTATGAAACATGCAGTGAAAAAAAAAAAAAGGAAAAAGAAATCACAAAGCCAAATAACCACCAAAATTGTTTTCCTCATGGTCCTTCCACAGTTCTGTTCATATTCATATTCAGTTTCATATTCATATCCATATTAAATTCATATTTTCCACGTTCATATCTTCAAAGTTCTCAAATTTTCAAAAATTTTCACTTCAGTACTATTTCCTTTAAATAAAATTTGTGCATTTTGTGCCTTAAGAATTTTAGAAATATCAATAAATATGTAAAGTTTGCAATACAGTTGATTTCAGTTCCACTGCAGTTAATTGGAAGAAATTACTAACTGAATCATACAGCAGTATCATCCAGGTACAATTATCAGAGGTAAAAGATCAGAAATGTTTCTAAGGTTTTAAACCACTAGAACTTTGTCACTACTGCTATTAAATCAACTCCAGGATATTCACAAAACCATAAGTTTTCTAGACAGTAAAGCATTCACTTTTGTAGAAGAATAGTATGCACATGTCCACATTTTGTATACCTTCTTTTTCTTATTGTTTATCACTTAATCACAAGCACATCTTCATTGCAAAGATGAGATACTACATGGCAGGTTATGGACTTAATACACAATAGTGCTAGAAGCAATAGGAATATTGGCTGGACTGCTGAGCTTTGGCCCTTACCTAGGAATTAATATCTTGCTACCCATTGTTAAACTGTTACTTGGATCAGTCACGAGCTACTGCTAAAGGCATTATACTCATTTCAACTTTTTTGCTAGCTAGCAATACACTTCTTTTCTGCACCTGTAACCTCAGGTAAGCATGTCCTTGGAAGAAAAAACTGTATTTAAATAGAATATAGGAGAAACAACAACAAAAAAATCCAAACAAATAAACAAGCAACAACAAGAACAACCAAACAGACAAACACTGAAAAATATGTTGCTTATAAATTCTATCACGCATTTACTTGCTTATGCGATCTGTAGAGGAGAAGGTAAATTGAATGATATGTTTTCTCATAAACTGTTGTTCCTTGTCTGTCTTTAAATGAAACAAGTCACAATGCTTGTGCTGTTTGCCTTAAGTCTCTTTCAGGTAAGCAGACCTGAAAGATGAGGGTACAGTGAGGAGATGAAGGCACAGTGAAAAGCTGGGACACTTAGTATTTGGAAAGCTCCTGTGAATGAACCCCTGCCCTCAGGCTTCATACCCTTGACAGCATTTTTTCAGCAGCTAGTTTGCTAGTTAGAGAGTTTAAAGAATATGTTGCAATAAATGCATTGTACTCCAAAAGGTAAAAAGCAATGTCTTCCCTTTCCCATACGATTTCAAGTATTCCTGCTCTGTTTGGGATAACTCACCCCTGCCATTATGAAACAGCTCCCAAATTTGCATAAGTTTTTGATTTGTGGTTGAAATAAAATTAAAATAATCCCTCATGCTCAGAGCAATCCCAGGGATCTCAGAATGGCAGACCACCCTGCAAGAGGTGATCAGCATCAGTCCTCTTCTGATCGTTTCCTGACTCTGATAGTACAGCCCCATGAAGATAAGTACAGCTACCTCTCTGCAGCAGCTGGAGTCGGACTAAAAATTGAGAGGGAGGAAAGAAAAACATATTGCTCTCAGAAGCCAGACTTCTCTAGGACAAAAATAGGTAGTTATTGCTTTTACTTCTGGACAAAATCTTTACATCCAAACAAAATCTTTATGTCTGTATTTTACTGTACCAGGTAGTGAAGTGCAAAAGCAAATGCATAAATCAGAAGCTTTCTACAAGGTGGGGAGAAGAAGGAAGAGACTTCCTCTACATATATATGATTTTGCACCAGCATCCTGAACCCTCCATCAGATCAACACCAACTCAGAAGATGAACTAGATGGGTGCATTGAAGCACAGAATGGTTAGAAAGATATAAACACTATCAGAAGGAATAGTTAGGCTCAGATCTGAGGCTCTCTACTAGCAGCCAGGCTCAGCAATCTGTCAGCAAGGGCTAGGGATATGAATTTCACACCACTCTCTAGCTTACGCGTAAGAACCCAAAGCATTTGGTACTGATTTGAATAGGAATCGGAACACACCTACAGAAACAGCTACAAAATCACCTTATGTCTTCCTGGAATGAAAAAAGGTTAAATCTAATACTTCAGAAAAATAAGGAAAAGTCACCATTCTTTATTTGGCTATGGAAGAATGACTCATTTTTAACTCAATTAAAATAATAAATAATGTTACAGTTGGACAAGCAAGAGGCCAGTGGGCTGGTAAGCTACTTAACACCAGTTTTTATGCACTCCGCTGAGCAAGCAATGGACAATTCAGAGACCTTAACTTTGCATAATGGCTGTTCTCAGAAGGCACCACAGGAAAAAATGAAATTCTAGTGCACTTTAGCAGAGGAAATAAGTAATAACTCAATGTCAAACAGGAAACTATTTATAAAATTACTAAATGAAAATGGATGGCTTAGACATAAAGAGGCAGCCAGTTTAATGGGTTGGTGGCTCTATTACATTTTTCCAGACAGATGATCCTTTTTTGCCTAAATGAGTAGAGGAATCCCGTTTTACGAAATTAAGGTGTCCAAGATAAACTGAAATTAAAAGTATTGAATTAGAAGTGATACTGACTGTCAGAGAATGAAAGACTATACCTAATCAAGTAATTTGCATTGTGTTTTCTACCTACAAGCCAAAATGCAGAGGGTTTTTCTCTGTTCCATTATCGGGGAAACTGAGGCCTAAAAAAATCAAGGGATTTGTCCAGGGAAATATTATTTCACAAGACTTGAATTCTAATCTCCAATGGAAGGGACACTTTTGAAAACAGAAGAACAAAATGTGAAAAAAAATTTAAACAAGTTAGCTGAAAAATTGAAGGTGTAGCTACCTTGTTTGGATCTTAAGCATGCAATTGTTAGTTGGACAGGAGAAAAGTGTAAAGCAGTAAGTACTGTAGAACACTGATACATGTACATCTTTTCTTACTACACCTGTGGTCAGCTGTGGAAACAGCAGTGGTCAATATTCCTGATTCTTTTTGGAAAAAAGGAAGTGGCTACGACTTTCTCAAAGCATCCTGCCTCTGTAATACCAGACATGTTCAGAGCAGGTAGAACCAGCTTTTTGCATCAGAGAAGACGTCTGCAGATACATACACCAAAAGGGATGCTTCTGTATGTATGCTTTGGAAATAATGGACATGAGAAATGTCATCTTTTCTCAAAGTTGAGCAAGAAAAGAGGCATATTATTTTTCAATATTGTCATGGTGATAGCCATCTTCTGCACAGGTTCTCACATAATTTTAAGAAACATTGAATATTTTTCTGTGACTGTATGCTGCCTCCAGCCAACCAGTTATCATTCCTTTGATTAAGCATAGTTATGAAAGCCTCAAGCTTTTTGTTTTCCTTTTCTATCCTTCTAGAATCCTCATCCATCTATGTTAATGTCCTACTATATTGAATGGAGACCTATAGTAGATAGATAGCATAGTATATTCCTAGTTTTCACTTACAAAAATTTTAAATTTTTGCACAGGTTATAATTTATATTAGTCTAATTTATACTATATATAATATATATTTACTGTTATATAGAGGTGCCTTCAGATGTCTTGCTTGGTCCTGTGCAGACTCCAGAGAAAGAAGCCTCAGTACTTGCTCCATTTAATGATTAACTTGATTAGACTGAGATAAAAATAAAAAGTGAAGGAGTGGGGACAAGGGTGTTGCGTTGAATTCAGCAAGAGAGGAGGTTTTATTACAGTGAGAAATGGTGAAACTTCCTTGAATTATGCTCTCACCAGCTGAAAGCTAATACCAACAACACAACGGAATTTCTCTAGTATTCCCTTGTACCTGGAGTTTGTCTTTGAATAGTCTGTCAGAATGAGCCTTTCTCACGCTTTAATCATTTTCACAGCATTCATATTTATTTTTCATCCTTCATACTTATCTTTAGTTCACACCATTCTAGATAGATATCAGCTCATATTTCATGTGGAGTAGCAGTTCCAGAAAAACAGCACAGCATGCAGGAGAACAGACAGCAGGAAAACAGACAGCACAATGAGGACCCACAGAGAATGATGAGTCAAGTGACAGAAAAGCCTCTGCAATCCACAAGATGCCTCATCATCTCCAACACAGTCAGCCCACACTACGGCTTTCTAGTCCATGTCTAATGGTCAACAACTGATTTGTGTCTTCTAGCTTTGGCCAACAGTCTGTGTATTGCTCAGGAAGGAAAAAAAAATCGTTTTAGTAGATCTAAAAGAAAACAACCTTCCAGAGTTCAGACTACCTTTACTTAATTTGTATATAACAATGAATTAAAAGACAGTTTTCATAACTTAGGTTACAGGATCATAAGAAAATATTTTAATTTTATTGAACATATTTAGTAATTAAGTCTGAGGGAAGGCTGTATGTTAAGAAAAATAACAGGAGATTTAATAACAGCTCAATGTATCAACATCAAAGTCATACTGTCATCAGAAACCTTCTGAAATGTGAAAAGCACATTAAAAAAACCCAAAAAACCATTAGGATTAGATCTGAATCCTGACCTGTACTTTTTGTTATTTATTAGATTAGGAATTATGAATCACTGTAAAAGAAGTACAATCATTTTTTGATCCCCTATTGGCAAAGTATGGCCTTTCTTGCTGTAGTTGTAGACACAGATCCTAGAATTAGAAAATAAGAAAGCAAGAAATGTTTTGACATTTAAATGTTATTTCCTATATTTTGGATTGACAATATGAACAGCCAGACATTTGTATTTTGAAGCTGTAACTGTTAGATTACAGAACATTGAAATAAATTCTATGTCAAGAATAAATGAACCCTTATGCTGCTGTTTCTCAAGAAGAACACTTTTGAAAATTTTGAGGTTTTGAAAAGGGCAACCTCATTTCCCCCTCTCCGGGTTTTTGTTGGTTTATTGGTTGGGTGCTTGGGGTTTATGGTGGTTTATTTTTTCTCTAAGAAAGAATAAACCACTAGCTTCGTTAAATGACCCTTCACACACCCTTTTTTCTGCACCTTCTTGTTCCTTTTGTTAGTATATAATCCCGGGTTTACATGTTTATATCACCACTTATCACTCCGGCAGTTGGCTGCGGCATGTCCTGAACTCTGCCTTGCTGCTTTGGCACCTAGAAATTGCTGCAGAAGTCTCAGCATTAAAACATATTATCAGTTAGAGGTTTGAAAGGAAGGGGGCCTCTCTGGCACTACAGGCCGAAACATTCTTCAAAGCTCAACTGCGAACAGTCCAAAGTATGATCTTTTGAAGCCCAGGGTTGTGGTCATTCTTTTTTATTCCGTACCATCCTCTCAAGGACTCTGAACACTGGGTGGCTGCTGGCTGCCCAGTTGTCCTAGCTGACAGTCTCGGGAACGGCTTATTAGCTCATCCTCTTTTTGGGGTCTTTGATGGGGTTTTTTGTGCCCAGGGATGCCCACGCTGCCTGGCTCCGGGGCTGTGGCGCTCAGGGGGAGCCGGGCCGGGCTCCGCGGGTGCGGGGAGAGGCGGTCTCCTCTCTTCCGGGGGAGCTTCCACGGGACACACAGCCGGGATTTCTGACCGGGGATCTTGCTGGTTTTCTTTGGTTTGGTTTGGTTTGGTTTGGTTTGGTTTGGTCTGGTTTGGTTTGGTTTGGCTTTCCTTCGGCACTGTGACTGAGCTNCTTTCCTTCGGCACTGTGACTGAGCTTGGCCGGCTGAGCTTCTTTTGCTGCTGTGCTGTCGGAATCCCAGAGCCAATGCGTGTGCTGCTCCCATCCCTTGCACAGCCTGAGCTGGACGTCCACACACTCCTGCTGCTCTCTCTAACATAAACAGCAACCCCGCCTCCTCAGAGTCCCAGCCTGGCCATCCTAAAGCACCTGTATCCGTACAGGGCAGTTCCCCAGTTGTGCAAGCTATCCCACAATATCTGCATGAACCCAGTGAGTTCATAGGCCTGCAGCTGCACGCAAACTTCTAATTCCTCCTGCCTTTTTCCTATGCTGCATACATTAAAAAAGGCACTTAAGATGAGAACCCAAACGTGCTGCTTCCACAGAAAGAGCATAAGTATTTTCCACATGAGGCAACCCCTTAGGCACTTCCCTATTTATGCTCAAAGGGATTTTACTTGAGTTCACTTCCATTGATTGCCAAGTGTTATCTGATGACTGTGTCTCACCTTCCTCATCCTTTACCTTTTTGTTGTTAAAGAATCTCTGCCTTTTCTATCATTCTCAGTATAAAGACCTTTCTACAAGGTTATGGTATGGGAATTTTCTCTTTCCAGCCTTATGATCAGAGACTTTTCCAGCTCTCCCACTACAACTGGAGAGCTGGACTTCTGAAGCTACAGGGACCTGGAGAAGACCCACCCAATGTCTTCCTCATCCTCTCTGATGCTCAGCAAGTTGCTGATCTCCTTCCACAGTGCCTTTACTTGGTGGTGCAGCTCCTCAGCAGCTGCACACCTACTGCAGGCCAGAAGATCATATGTCCTAGCCCTAGCAGGAGGCTTGACCCTCTTTAAATCAGGATGCTGCAAGCATCGTTCGTCACAGGCAGCAGGAATAGTTCATTAGAAGACTCTAGCTCTGTTCTTACCTTAACCTTATATCTGTCTTTATCTGGTTGCAGTTGGAGCCCTCCCGTTCCTCAGAGGGATCACAGGAGTACTCTGACCATCCTGTAAAAAGTGCCAGGAAGTTCAAGAAGATCTCAAGAGGAGCTCAAAGAAGAGGAATATAGAAGCAGCAGTGCAAACTGCTATATCTGTCTGGGCCATTTGATCTGTAGTGAGGGGTTATGATCACTGGAGTCAGTGAAAACAATCTCAAAACCAAGACATACTCTCCTTAGATCTAGCTGATAGGCAGGGGTTGGATGCCTGAAACTACGTCACTATGCACCTGGCTCACTCAGCCATTTCCTTTATGTGTGAAACACTCTCTTTACAACATCTTGAAAAATGCATTTTCTACATTCAAAGAAAAGTAAGTAATGCATTTACAATAATCAGGACACATGGGCAACTAAGCTGACATGGAAAAGAAAGGTGAGGATACACCCTGGATTTAGACAATGTGTTGGCTACAGCTTGAAAGGTACACATCATATCACCATGAAAAACTAGCAGCATTCCCATGTATCACCTCTGTGTTCTTTAAATATAAGGCTGTCTGATGTTCAGAAGTGGGATATATTCCTAAATGTCTACTTTGATTCTTGTATATGCAAAAAAAAGGAAGTTAATATACACTTGTAACCTTCTGTGTAGATTTGTAATGATTACTGAGAACTAAGAGACCTTTCTGTAATTTACCTTGTTAATTTTCAGTACGCAATTGCAAAAAAGCAGCTTATACACATACCTCAAACCTCAAAAACCCCTCAAACTTAAAACCCAAAGCAAAGAGGCAAAGCAAAAAAACCCAAGAAACAAAACAAACCCAAAACAAGAAACAAAAAATCATTAATGTTATTCCAGTTCTATTTCTCTCTTCCTTCCTTCATACATGAAACCTTAATTTCACTCTTAAATTACAATGACTGGTGTAAGTCAGCCTTTGAACAGAAGGCTCAGTCCTGCAATAACACAAAGTAAATGTTCACTGTCTTTGTAATCCCAGCCAAGTCAACTCAATGAGATGGATGATGCTACTAAACACTGCTACACCTTGCTTACATAGCTCCAATTACAAGACCTAGCCCTGAATGTTTGCATGGTCAGGATTATACTCTTTATTTGCACCAGCTGCACTATTTTCTGCACTACATCTGGTAAGAAAAGGTTTGTGGCAAGGCTGTGGCACTGTCTTTTAAGTTGCCACTACAAATTCAGCAGGAATCACAGACTCCTAGCACAGAATGGTAGACAGGGTACCCTGTGGAGACAGCACATCAGGTTTTGATCATCTTTTTATTTGCTTTCAATACTTGCTGAGTTTAATTTATTTACATTTGTATACCTGTGGGAATAGATACTCTTTGAAAAAGCTTCCAGTTTTACCATGACTTCATGAGCAGATGCAGTATGTCAGTATTTGTAGAGCTGTATCTTTTTTAGTTGTGCTTCTTTCCTCTCAGTTTCATGACACCACTCTTGAATTGGCTGAGATCAGCCAGAGGTCCTGCACCTCCACCTCTCACCTCTCACATCACACAAAATGGACAACAGACTTCCAAAGATTATCTTTAGCTGCTGTGACTCCAGTGGCTCAGAAATACAGCAGTTAAAAACCTTAGAAAAAGGCAGACAGCAATTTTTTGACTGCAAGAGCAAAGAGTATGCAGAAAGATTAGGTGGCCCATTGTAAAAACCTGGAATTTCTTGTGAAGTATTTCTGTAATTTCCATCTGTTGTTTGAAATCCTAATGGGAAACTGAATGTAATACATTGGAGCTCAGCTCACTAGACACAAAGAAACCTGGAAATATGTCCTACTGGGTTTAGATGTGATATATATTCAATGAATAGTCTGAAACTGCTGAAAATTTCTAACTATGTAATGTGGCCAAACACTACTCCTAAAAATCTGAATTAAGTCATGTTCTGAATAAACAATAAACATGAACAACCATATTATGCACAAGAGCTATGCACCAGTAAAGGTATTGCTGTACTAAACGTGAAATTAAATAAAGTTATCTTTCAAATACAATGGACTCATACAGGCAAGAGCTTATTCCTCAACTAGACAAGAACAAACGTGTGAAGATTTGTTATTTTATGCTAATTTAGTATAAATACACATACATGCATTTATTTTATTACAGGAATATTTATTTGTTTTTATAACTGAGATTAAAAGTATTATTACTATTATATTGATGAACATCCCTCAGGTTTCTGAAATGTGTCCAGAATGTCTTCATAGATTTGGGATTGATACATGGAATTGATTACAATTTTTTCATTTTGAAGTGAGAAGTTAGTTTATGACAGAAGTGTTCCATCTCTGTTGGAAGATCCTTTGATGTTTTTCCATGTCTGCATTGAAATCAAGTAGTTCTGGTCTTGATCTTTGATTTTCTATAAACATGGACTCCTGCAAACCATCATACCTCTACCATAAACTCCCTCTGAAATCTGTGAATAATGATAATTAGCCCTTTTATGCACATAATTTTAGTGAGAAAAAGAATTAAAGGTGTTATTACTTATGTATATGTCACTAAAAAAAATATGCTTTGGCAAGAAAATACTCCCATGACTTTCTTGATTTATTTCTTCAGCAGACATAGGGAAAACAAACATGAGGTTAAAGACTCTTTATATTAAAAATAGGTTCCCTTTTGCAGTCTATTTTGCTCTTTTTTTCTTTTTTAATAATAAGTTCATTTCTCTATTGACATTTAGAATCAGAAGACTAAGATTTTTACTCTATCAGAAAAATTAAGTGATTGACTATCTCACCATTTTCATTTTACAAATGCAAAATGTAGATTTCACACATAAAGCACTAAAAGCACTGTTGAATCTAAGTAGCATTTCCCCCTATATTTTCAAAAGAGGCAGGAAAATTAACTGCATGTTTGTGTGGCATACAAGTGAGCACAAATAATGAATATGCATTGTTGTCTCTTGAAGAGATTTGTCACATTACTGTCTAGAGCTTTTGTTTAGTGACAGTGAAATATCAGAAATATATTGAATAATATAGCAAAATTTTATTGAGCCATGAGATCTAATCTTTGTCTGCATGTAATTGCCTTATTAAAAGATTTGCAAGCTTACTCCTTCTGCAATTCTGAAGCAAGCCAAGAAAACCATGTTGTTAAGAAACTCTAATCCTTATGATGTGAAAGTAGCGTGTAACTTAAACTGGAAATTAAAAATACAGTCCTCTGGTACTGTAGCAATGGTAAAGATGCTTCCAGTGCTGTCACTGAAGCTATGAATGGCACTTTGCAAGAGGCGTCTTCCCCCTACACCCCACCTCACTCTCACAGGCAGTGCAACACGAGTTGTGTATGCCAAATCCCATTTGTTTTGTAACAGGTATTATTTGGCACCTCATGTTCCTGCTTTGTACCTGTCTGCAACAGCCCACAGAGCATGAATAGGACAGGATCCCCCAGCTTCCCCAACTTCTCTGATACCTAGCTCCCAGCAATGTCACAGCCCAGCAGCAGGAGAGAAGTAATTGCACCTTTCTGTTGCCAACACCCATTACAAATTGTCAGCTTTCATAAATAGTATGACTGGATGAAACATTTCTTTCTGCTCTTCAAATCATTTCCTTTCATTTATTGTGATGGTTTACTTTTTGATTGTATGGAAGGCATGGGACTGCTACCCTTAGCAACCAAAATGATTACATTTTATCTGCAGATAAGCTTCCCTACAAAGAGCTGTGTTAATTGAACTCATGCTTGGCCTGGGTACACCATTCTTTTTAGTCCAGAGAATAAAAGGCAGTTTTATTATTCTCTCTGTCCTACGTGCAATTTCAGAAACATTGGCTGCTTTACAGCTCTGGCTTCTGCACTTACTTTCACCTTCAGAACTTAAAAGCATTGCTTTGGCAGCGGTCATATGTAAAAATTTTGGCATTATGGAATCCAGCCTAAGAACATTTCACTTCTTGGTAATTATACTTTTCCTTCAAGCTGATCAAGACAAACTGGACAAAGACTTGTGAATACTGCATCCCATGCTTTAACAGTACAGTGAGGATCTGCTTCCAGAATCACAAATATGACTCAAGCGCAATGAATATTAAGCATAAATGCATGTGGTTATTAATTTAAACTTTTTGCCATCCCATACAAACTAAAATGATGTAGGTATTTTTGTTCCAATTTTCCCCTTTATTTGTTATATAATCAAAAGCAAATTGAGCCAAATGTCTAATTCACACAATGAGAATCAGATAAATACAAGAGATTAAATGTAGATGAAACAACGTCTTATTGCATATAGATGGCATATGAAGATTGAAGTGCCTTAATAAATAGCTGATAATCTTACTTTAAATTGGACAATTACAATCTACTTTTAGTTAACATCATTAAGAGAAAGTTCAATAAAATATAATCTTAGAAGTTACTTACAAGCCATGTAACCTCCACTTACAAAGGTCCCTTTTTCTGGCAAGAAATTTAATAAATTGTAATGAAAAGTTCCTCAATATATTTTCTGTATTTGCATTTTATGTGACTATGTGCGAGTTATAGTGTACCAAGATATGTAAAAGTTTAAAAAACAGTAACCAGCAGCTGTGTAAGGTGCACAGAGAATGGGTCCTTTAAAGCAAAGTTTTCATGTCCATGGCAGTTTTCTTATGTCAAGTTATGGGTACAAGGTAAAGAAAAAAAAAAATTCTGTGGAAAAGTTTGAATGTTTTTGCTTCAAATTTGTCTGGACATGATTTTTCCATGTTCTTTTCAAATAATGGATACTGGCTGTTGTGAGAAAAGTATGAATACTCTGCCTCTCAGCCCACGTCTTTGATATACAAGAATAAGAAAATTCCTCATTAGGGGCAATTTTGTGTAAAACTGTTATGAATTTTACGAAACTAAAGAATAAAACAAAATTTCTCTCTTGCACTCCATCCATGCTCATTTCCCACCACGTGCTTTTCTGACATAAGTATCAGGGTCTGCTTCAGGATCATCATCACTCAGGTGTTTTCTATCAGAAAGAAGAAAACTCTACTTACGAAACAGTTTAGAAATTACGCAGTTTTGACTTGCAGTTGTTTGGTATTAGACTCTTATTATCTCTGTTCAGTCAAAGCCTGGGCTCTGGTGTATATAATGAAATAGAGAGTAAATGAAACCTGCAGAATCTGTCTTTCTGTCTCTAAAAATCCATCACTCACAGGGATAAAAATCAGTTACAATTACTTTTCTTCAAATCATTTAACAACATGCAGAAATAAAAATGTTTGTTGCGATCATAACAAATTAATAAAATTCTATTGAAAATCACAGAGGTCTCATGCTGCAACAAACATCTCAGGAAACTGGCAGAACCAGAAAGTCTTGAAAAATGGAAATTCCCATGTGCTTAGACTGATTGTTTTGCTTTTCCTGTTCCCAAGACAGGAAGAGAAATGCAAGATTTCAAATCTTTGGATTTTTGTTTCAAATGGAATACAATCTTTTTTTTTTTTTTTAATAATAAACAAACATTCATCAGTCACCTTGTCAGCTGAACTGACACAACAGATATATGATAAGCACACAGCTAAAAATCAAAGTCTCATAGCTGTCAGGGGAACAGTGCCAGTGAACACTCAAATTGCAAAGAACTTTGTCTGAGAAAAGTAGGTACAACATACCAGCAGTCTGGGCAAAACCCCCCAGATTTTGCAGAGCAGTGTGATAAAGCAGTAAAGTCAAAAAACCTCCAAAACTCCAGAGTGCAGAAGTCCTGAATTCTTATCATGATTCTGCTCTGCTCTGACTTGACTAAGGGCAAGTCAGTATTCATGGTACTGTCATCGTAATTTTCAACAGTTTTGTCAAAGCATTTCTCCAAACTTAAGCTGAGAGTCTTAGTTGCCAGACCAGGAAAATTTAATATCAGGAAGTAAATGATTGAATTAAATAGTTGAAAATTTCTAACTATATAATGTGGCCAAACACTATTCCTAAAAATCTGAATTAAGTCGTGTTCTGAATAAACAATAAATGTGACCAACATTTATTTATTTATTTATGTGAAATGTATTCCTAACCAAACTTTTTTTTAATGTAATTTCATTTAATTTCATTTAATTTC